>JAQJVK010000002.1:4316052-4678552 GCA_035578135.1 Flexamia atlantica | reverse complement strand
ATGTGTTAGTTTCCTGATACCGTTTATTTTATAAGTGAAACTTTTCATTTTTTTGTTTTCTAAAAGTTTACTTTTTGGGACTTCCGCTCTTCAAAAACCCCCTATTCAAATATTGTAGAATGTAGAGCTTCATTTATTGACAATCCGACATCCATATTTTTTAAGCTCACACCTTACATCCTCAGAGCTTACTGCTTAGGAAGTTTGAAATAAACTATAAGTTTTTTACAATTACAACCTTTAAATAACCTTTAGTGGCCTTGACCTTTAAGTACTACTAGTGGTTTGAAGGGGCAAAAGCCCCTAAAAATCAAATATCAATGCTGAATATTTAATGTAGGATATTTAATTATCTATAGTATTTATTAAACATTTGATGCGTAATGTTAAAGGGATTTTTACATTTGCTAGTATGTTTCAGACTTTTAAGAAAGGACACAATTTCAGTATAGTCATTGATTTTAAAAGAAAAAAAGTCTTTTAGGTATAAAGTCAATGGTATAGTAAAGCCACTGACTTTGTAAAGATCTGAATCCCTGAAACAGTGACACTATCCGTCGACCTCAAAACAAACCCAGTTCACTGTGTTTCAAATTAATTAAACACACGAAAATGGTTTGAAGAACTTCTAAAGGTCAACCACAGATTGTAGCACTTAATTTATATCTCCAGGAAAGTCATGAGATTTAACACAAAATGCAAACAACGTCATCAAAAGATCGTCATCAAGCTCGTATGTAGCCTCTAGCTATTCAAAAGTATATATTGGACGGTTAGAGGGTACTTATTATGGAATCTTCCAATTGAAGCTACATGTTTTACCCAATGGGCAAATGGTAAGGATAAAATTGTAAAATGCCCTCTCATTCACCATTCCAAACTCCACGTTAGAGCCTCTCTGGCTCCAATCCATATAGGCGGGAGTTTGAAGACCACCAGCTTAGTGAATAGTTAATATTGAGGATTTCACCTTATGCCATGCCCCACACATTTTTATGGTTGCCCGGGAGTAAAAGCTGCTTTGTTTTTGTAGATTCAAGATTCAATGTACTTTTATTGGCCAAATTTAAAGTTGATGTTGCACTCAATCGCTGTTACTGCAGCACACTTCTTGCTCGGCCAAAAGTATGACCATTTCCGACCGCACATAAAACTGACAGAGTTGCTAAGTTTTCTCTATACCTATAGTCTGCGCTTATCGATTTTGTTAATATTACAAATCACTTGGCTTTAAATCAGCATCAACAACTACTAATGTAAACAAAACAGAAGTATGTAATTCCTAATGTTTTTAAAATGGTGAGTATGTTAAAGCCTCTAAATTATAAAAAAAGAAAAATTCAAAAGTAAAAAACAATTATTTCTTATAATAGGTTAAACCTGTATTTAAAACCAACTTTTAAATAAACCATGTTACACATCAACATCTATCATGTGGTTTTAAACCAAGTATAGGAAACACATGTTTTAAAGTAAACAAAGCAGACGTTTTTAGATTCTAATGCTTTTTAAATGGCAAATATTTTATGTTATATCTAATTTTCTGGAGAATTTGAAGCAATTTTAGTATTTTTCCCGCTGTCACGGAATAGAGACCTTTAATTTGAGCCCTCTCCCATCTTCCTACGACTTACCGGACGCCCACAATTTTGAAGCAAAGAAATGCCTTACGAAATTAAATATATGATTATAACAGCGTTGGTATGTTTGGTTAATAATATTTTAAGAAGGAGTAAAATATTCAAGCACGAGTTATAAGTCTTTTTTAATTAACCATTTTCAGGTCTTTCACTTTAATTGATTTTAATGCAGTTGTAGCACCAGTGTGATAGTAGTTTTACTTCGTTATCAACCACATGGTCGGTGTAGGCGGTGACGGCGGAGGGGTCAGCCATTCATCCTGCTACAGCCCTCAACATGGGAAAAGTGCGCCATTGCACTGAGCGCCAGTGTGATAGTAGTTTTACTACGTTATCAACCACATGGTCGGTGTAGGGCGGGACGGCCGGAAGGGTCAGCCATTCATCCTGCTACAGCCCTCAACATGGGCAAAGTGCGCCATTCCACTGAGCGCCAGTGTGATAGTAGTTTTACTACGTTATCAACCACATGGTCGTTGTAGGGCGGTGACGGCGGAAAGTGATTAAGTGATTAAGGGTCAGCCATTCATCCTGCTACAGCCCTCAACATGGGCAAAGTGCGCCATTCCACTGAGCACCAGTGTGATAGTAGTTTTACTTCGTTATCAACCACAAGGTCGGTGTAGGCGGTGACGGCCGGAAGGGCCAGCCATTCATCCTGCTACAGCCCTCAACATGGGCAAAGTGCGCCATTCCACTGAGCACCAGTGTGATAGTAGCTTTACTACGTTATTAACCACATGGTCGGTGTAGGGCGGTGACAACCGGAAGGGCCAGCCATTCATCCTGCTACAGCCCTCAACATAGGCAAAGTGCGCCATTCCATTAAGAGCCAGGGTGATAGTAGTTTTACTACATTATCAACCACAAGGTCGGTGTAGGGCGGTAACGGCCGGAAGGGTCAGCCATTCATCCTGCTACAGCCCTCAACATGGGCAAAGTGCGCCATTCCACTGAGCGCCAGTGTGATAATAGTTTTACTACGTTATCAAAAACATGGTCGGTGTAGGGCGGTGACGGCCGGAAGGGCCAGTCATTCATCCTGCTACAGCCCTCAACATGGGCAAAGTGCGCCATTCCACTGAGCGCCAGTGTGATAGTAGTTTTACTACGTTATCAACCACATGGTCGGTGTAGGGCGGTGACGGCCGGAAGGGTCAGCCATTCATCCTGCTACAGCCCTCAACTTGGGCAAAGTGCGCCATTCCACTGAGCGCAAGTGTGATAGTAGTTTTACTACGTTATCAACCACATAGTCGGTGTAGGCGGTGACGGCCGGAAGGGTCAGCCATTCATCCTGCTACAGCCCTCAACTTGGGCAAAGTGCGCCATTCCACTGAGCGTAAGTGTGATAGTAATTTTACTACGTTATCAACCACGTGGTCGGTGTAGGGCGGTGACGGCCGGAAGGGTAAGCCATCCATCGTGCTACAGCACTCAACATGGGCAAAGTGCGCCATTCCACTGAGCGTAAGTGTGATAGTAGTTTTACTACGTTATCAACCACAAGGTCGGTGTAGGGCGGTGACGGCCGGAAGGTTCAGCCATCCATCGTGCTACAGCCCTCAACATGGGCAAAGTGCGCCATTCCACTGAGCGTAAGTGTGATAGTAGTTTTACTACGTTATCAACCACGCGGTCGGTGTAGGCGGTGACGGCCGGAAGGGTAAGCCATCCATCGTGCTACAGCCCTCAACATGGGCAAAGTGCGCCATTCCACTGAGCGTAAGTGTGATAGTAGTTTTACTACGTTATCAACCACGTGGTCGGTGTAGGGCGGTGACGGCCGGAAGGGTAAGCCATCCATCGTGCTACAGCACTCAACATGGGCAAAGTGCGCCATTCCACTGAGCGTAAGTGTGATAGTAGTTTTACTACGTTATCAACCACGCGGTCGGAGTAGGGCGGTGACGGCCGGAAGGGTAAGCCATCCATCCTGCTACAGCCCTCAACATGGGCAAAGTGCGCCATTCCACTAAGCGTAAGTGTGATAGTAGTTTTACTACGTTATCAACCACGTGGTCGGTGTAGGGCGGTGACGGCCGGAAGGGTCAGCCATTCATCCTGCTACAACCCTCAGCATTGGCAAAGTGCGCCATGTGCGCACTGGCATACTGAGCGCCAGTGTGGTAGTAGTTTTACTACGTTATCAACCACATGGTCGGTGTGGGGCGGTGACGGCCGGAAGGGTCAGCCATTCATCCTGCTACAGCCCTCAACATGGGCAAAGTGCGCCATTCCACTGAGCGTAAGTGTGATAGTAGTTTTACTACGTTATCAACCACGCGGTCGGTGTAGGGCGGTGACGGCCGGAAGGGTAAGCCATCCATCGTGCTACAGCCCTCAACATGGGCAAAGTGCGCCATTCCACTAAGCGTAAGTGTGATAGTAGTTTTACTACGTTATCAACCACGTGGTCGGTGTAGGGCGGTGACGGCCGGAAGGGTCAGCCATTCATCCTGCTACAACCCTCAGCATTGGCAAAGTGCGCCATGTGCGCACTGGCATACTGAGCGCCAGTGTGGTAGTAGTTTTACTACGTTATCAACCACATGGTCGGTGTGGGGCGGTGACGGCCGGAAGGGTCAGCCATTCATCCTGCTACAGCCCTCAACATGGGCAAAGTGCGCCATTCCACTGAGCGCCAGAGTGATAGTAGTTTTACTACGTTATTAACCACATGGTCGGTGTAGGGCGGTGACGGCCGGAAGGGTCAGCCATCCATCCTGCTACAGCCCTCAACATGGGCAAAGTGCACCAGTGTGATAGTAGTTTTACTACGTTATCAACCACATGGTCGGTGTAGGCGGTAACGGCCGGAAGGGTCAGCCATCCATCCATCCTGCTACAGCCTTCAACATGGGCAAAGTGCGCTAGTGTGATAGTAGTTTTACTACGTTATCAACCACATGGTCGGTGTAGGCGGTGACGGCCGGAAGGGTCAGCCATCCATCCTGCTACAGCCCTCAACATGGGCAAAGTGCGCCAGTGTGATAGTAGTTTTACTACGTAATCAAACACATGGTCGGTGTAGGGCGGTGACGGCCGGAAGGGTCAGCCATTCATCCTGCTGCAGCCCTCAACATGGGCAAAGTGCGCCAGTGTGATAGTAGTTTTCCTACGTTATCAACCACATGGTCGGAGTAGGGCGGTGACGGCCGGAAGGGTCAGCCATTCATCCTGCTACAGCCCTCAACATGGGCAAAGTGCGCCATTCCACTGAGCGCCAGTGTGATAGTAGTTTTACTACGTTATTAACCACATGGTCGGTGTGGGGCGGTGACGGCCGGAAGGGTCAGCCATTCATCCTGCTGCAGCCCTCAACATGGGCAAAGTGCGCCAGTGTGATAGTAGTTTTACTACGTTATCAACCACATGGTCGGTGTAGGGCGGTGACGCCCGGAAGGGTCAGCCATTCATCCTGCTACAGCCCTCAACATGGGCTAAGTGCGATATTCCACTGAGTGCCAGTGTGATAGTAGTTTTACTACGTTATCAACCACATGGTCGGTGTAGGCGGTGACGGCCGGAATGGTCAGCCATCCATCCTGCTACAGCCCTCAACATGGGTAAAGTGTGCCATTCCACTGAGTGCTAGTTTAATAGTAGTTTTACTACGTTATCAACCACATGGTCGGTGTAGGCGGTGACGGCCGGAAGCGTCAGCCATTCATCCTCCTACAGCCCTCAACATGGGCAAAGTGTGCCATTCCACTGAGCGCCAGTGTGATAGTAGTTTTACTACGTTATCAACCACAAGGTCGGTGTAGGCGGTGACGGCCGGAAGGGTCAGCCATTCATCCTGCTACAGCCCTCAACATGGGCAAAGTGCGCCATTCCACTGAGCGTAAGTGTTATAGTAGTTTTACTACGTTATTAACTACGTGGTCGGTGTAGGCGGTGACGGACGGAAGGGCCAGTCATTCATCCTGCTACAGCCCTCAACATGGGCAAAGTGCCCCATTCCACTGAGCGCCAGTGTGATAGTAGTTTTACTACGTTATTAACCACGCGGTCGGTGTAGGGCGATGACGGCCGGAAGGGTAAGCCATCCATCGTGCTACAGCCCTCAACATGGGCAAAGTGCGCCATTCCACTGAGCGCCAGTGTGATAGTAGTTTTACTACGTTATTAACCACATGGTCGGTGTAGGCGATGACGGCCGGAAGGGTAAGCCATCCATCGTGCTACAGCCCTCAACATGGGCAAAGTGCGCCATTCCACTGAGCGCCAGTGTGATAGTAGTTTTACTACGTTATTAACCACATGGTCGGTGTAGGCGGTGACGGCCGGAAGGGTCAGCCATCCATCCTGCTACAGCCCTCAACATGGGCAAAGTGTGCCATTCCACTGAGTGCCAGTGTGATAGTAGTTTTACTACGTTATCAACCACGTGGTCGGTGTAGGGCGGTGACGGCCTGAAGGGTCAGCCATCCATCCTGCTACAGCCCTCAACATAGGCAAAGTGTGCCATTCCACTGAGTGCCAGTGTGATAGTAGTTTTACTACGTTATCAACCACATGGTCGGTGTAGGGCGGTGACGGCCTGAAGGGTCAGCCATCCATCCTGCTACAGCCCTCAACATAGGCAAAGTGTGCCATTCCACTGAGTGCCAGTGTGATAGTAGTTTTACTACGTTATCAACCACGCGGTCGGTGTAGGGCGGTGACGGCCTGAAGGGTCAGCCATCCATCCTGCTACAGCCCTCAACATAGGCAAAGTGTGCCATTCCACTGAGTGCCAGTGTGATATTCCACTGAGTGCCCTCAACATAGGCAAAGTGTGACATTCCACTGAGTGCCAGTGTGATAGTAGTTTTACTACGTTATTAACCACATGGTCGGTGTAGGGCGGTGACGGCCTGAAGGGTCAGCCATCCATCCTGCTACAGCCCTCAACATAGGCAAAGTGTGCCATTCCACTGAGTGCCAGTGTGATATTCCACTGAGTGCCCTCAACATAGGCAAAGTGTGCCATTCCACTGAGTGCCAGTGTGATATTCCACTGAGTGCCCTCAACATAGGCAAAGTGTGACATTCCACTGAGTGCCAGTGTGATAGTAGTTTTACTACGTTATTAACCACATGGTCGGTGTAGGGCGGTGACGGCCTGAAGGGTCAGCCATTCATCCTCCTACAGCCCTCAACATAGGCAAAGTGTGCCATTCCACTGAGTGCCAGTGTGATAGTAGTTTTACTACGTTATTAACCACATGGTCGGTGTAGGGCGGTGACGGCCTGAAGGGTCAGCCATTCATCCTCCTACAGCCCTCAACATAGGCAAAGTGTGCCATTCCACTGAGTGCCAGTGTGATAGTAGTTTTACTACGTTATTAACCACATGGTCGGTGTAGGGCGGTGACGGCCTGAAGGGTCAGCCATTCATCCTCCTACAGCCCTCAACATAGGCAAAGTGTGCCATTCCACTGAGTGCCAGTGTGATAATAGTTTTACTACGTTATTAACCACATGGTCGGTGTAGGCGGTGACGGCCGGAAGGGTCAGCCATCCATCCTGCTACAGCCCTCAACATAGGCAAAGTGTGCCATTCCACTGAGTGCCAGTTTGATAGTAGTTTTGCTACGTTATCAACCACATGGTCGGTGTAGGGCGGTGACGGCCGGAAGGGTCAGCCATCCATCCTGCTACAGCCCTCAACATGGGCAAAGTGCGCCATTCCACTGAGCGCCAGTTTGATAGTAGTTTTGCTACGTTATCAACCACATGGTCGGTGTAGGGCGGTGACGGCCTGAAGGGTCAGCCATCCATCCTGCTACAGCCCTCAACATAGGCAAAGTGTGCCATTCCACTGAGTGCCAGTGTGATAATAGTTTTACTACGTTATTAACCACATGGTCGGTGTAGGCGGTGACGGCCGGAAGGGTCAGCCATCCATCCTGCTACAGCCCTCAACATAGGCAAAGTGTGCCATTCCACTGAGTGCCAGTTTGATAGTAGTTTTGCTACGTTATCAACCACATGGTCGGTGTAGGGCGGTGACGGCCGGAAGGGTCAGCCATCCATCCTGCTACAGCCCTCAACATGGGCAAAGTGCGCCATTCCACTGAGCGCCAGTTTGATAGTAGTTTTGCTACGTTATCAACCACATGGTCGGTGTAGGGCGGTGACGGCCTGAAGGGTCAGCCATCCATCCTGCTACAGCCCTCAACATGGGCAAAGTGTGCCATTCCACTGAGTGCCAGTTTGATAGTAGTTTTACTACGTTATTAACCACGCGGTCGGTGTAGGGCGGTGACGGCCTGAAGGGTCAGCCATCCATCGTGCTACAGCCCTCAACATAGGCAAAGTGCGCCATTCCACTGAGCGCCAGTTTGATAGTAGTTTTACTACGTTATTAACCACGCGGTCGGTGTAGGGCGGTGACGGCCTGAAGGGTCAGCCATCCATCGTGCTACAGCCCTCAACATAGGCAAAGTGCGCCATTCCACTGAGCGCCAGTTTGATAGTAGTTTTACTACGTTATCAACCACGTGGTCGGTGTAGGGCGGTGACGGCCGGAAGGGTCAGCCATCCATCCTGCTACAGCCCTCAACATAGGCAAAGTGTGCCATTCCACTGAGTGCCAGTTTGATAGTAGTTTTGCTACGTTATCAACCACATGGTCGGTGTAGGGCGGTGACGGCCGGAAGGGTCAGCCATCCATCCTGCTACAGCCCTCAACATGGGCAAAGTGCGCCATTCCACTGAGCGCCAGTTTGATAGTAGTTTTGCTACGTTATCAACCACGCGGTCGGTGTAGGGCGGTGACGGCCTGAAGGGTCAGCCATCCATCCTGCTACAGCCCTCAACATAGGCAAAGTGTGCCATTCCACTGAGTGCCAGTTTGATAGTAGTTTTACTACGTTATTAACCACGCGGTCGGTGTAGGGCGGTGACGGCCTGAAGGGTCAGCCATCCATCGTGCTACAGCCCTCAACATGGGCAAAGTGCGCCATTCCACTGAGTGCCAGTTTGATAGTAGTTTTACTACGTTATTAACCACGCGGTCGGTGTAGGGCGGTGACGGCCTGAAGGGTCAGCCATCCATCCTGCTACAGCCCTCAACATGGGCAAAGTGTGCCATTCCACTGAGTGCCAGTTTGATAGTAGTTTTGCTACGTTATCAACCACGTGGTCGGTGTAGGGCGGTGACGGCCTGAAGGGTCAGCCATCCATCGTGCTACAGCCCTCAACATAGGCAAAGTGCGCCATTCCACTGAGCGCCAGTTTGATAGTAGTTTTACTACGTTATCAACCACGTGGTCGGTGTAGGGCGGTGACGGCCGGAAGGGTCAGCCATCCATCCTGCTACAGCCCTCAACATAGGCAAAGTGTGCCATTCCACTGAGTGCCAGTGTGATAGTAGTTTTACTACGTTATCAACCACATGGTCGGTGTAGGGCGGTGACGGCCGGAAGGGTCAGCCATCCATCCTGCTACAGCCCTCAACATGGGCAAAGTGCGCCATTCCACTGAGCGCCAGTTTGATAGTAGTTTTACTACGTTATCAACCACGTGGTCGGTGTAGGGCGGTGACGGCCGGAAGGGTCAGCCATCCATCCTGCTACAGCCCTCAACATAGGCAAAGTGTGCCATTCCACTGAGTGCCAGTTTGATAGTAGTTTTACTACGTTATCAACCACATGGTCGGTGTAGGGCGGTGACGGCCGGAAGGGTCAGCCATCCATCCTGCTACAGCCCTCAACATAGGCAAAGTGTGCCATTCCACTGAGTGCCAGTTTGATAGTAGTTTTACTACGTTATCCACCACATGGTCGGTGTAGGGCGTTGACGGCCGGAAGGGTCAGCCATCCATCCTGCTACAGCCCTCAACTTGGGCAAAGTTTGCCATTTCACTGAGTGCCAGTTTGATAGTAGTTTTACTACGTTATCAACCACATGGTCGGTGTAGGGCGGTGGCGGCCGGAAGCGTCAGCCATTCATTCTCTTACAGCCCTCAACATGGGCAAAGTGCGCCATTCCACTGAGCGCCAGTGTGATAGTAGTTTTACTACGTTATCAAAAACATGGTCGGTGTAGGGCGGTGACGGCCGGAAGGGCCAGTCATTCATCCTGCTACAGCCCTCAACATGGGCAAAGTGCGCCATTCCACTGAGCGCCAGTGTGATAGTAGTTTTACTACGTTATCAACCACATGGTCGGTGTAGGGCGGTGACGGCCGGAAGGGTCAGCCATTCATCCTGCTACAGCCCTCAACTTGGGCAAAGTGCGCCATTCCACTGAGCGTAAGTGTGATAGTAGTTTTACTACGTTATCAACCACGTGGTCGGTGTAGGGCGGTGATGGCCGGAAGGGTCAGCCATTCATCCTGCTACAGCCCTCAACATGGGCAAAGTGCGCCATTCCACTGTGCGTAAGTGTGATAGTAGTTTTACTACATTATCAACCACAAGGTCTGTGTAGGGCGGTGGCGGCCGGAAGGGTAAGCCATCCATCGTGCTACAGCACTCAACATGGGCAAAGTGCGCCATTCCACTGAGCGTAAGTGTGATAGTAGTTTTACTACGTTATCAACCACATGGTCGGTGTAGGGCGGTGACGGCCGGAAGGGTCAGCCATCCATCCTGCTACAGCCCTCAACATGGGCAAAGTGCGCCATTCCACTGAGCGCCAGAGTGATAGTAGTTTTACTACGTTATTAACCATATGGTCGGTGTAGGGCGGTGACGGCCGGAAGGGTCAGCCATTCATCCTGCTACAGCCCTCAACATGGGCAAAGTGCGCCATTCCACTGAGCGCCAGAGTGATAGTAGTTTTACTACGTTATTAACCACATGGTCGGTGTAGGGCGGTGACGGCCGGAAGGGTCAGCCATTCATCCTGCTACAACCCTCAGCATTGGCAAAGTGCGCCATTGTACTGAGCGCCAGTGTGGTAGTAGTTTTACTACGTTATCAACCACATGGTCGGTGTGGGGCGGTGACGGCCGGAAGGGTCAGCCATTCATCCTGCTACAGCCCTCAACATGGGCAAAGTGCGCCATTCCACTGAGCGCCAGAGTGATAGTAGTTTTACTACGTTATTAACCACATGGTCGGTGTAGGGCGGTGACGGCCGGAAGGGTCAGCCATCCATCCTGCTACAGCCATCAACATGGGCAAAGTGCGCCAGTGTGATAGTAGTTTTACTACGTTATCAACCACATGGTCGGTGTAGGCGGTGACGGCCGGAAGGGTCAGCCATCCATCCTGCTACAGCCCTCAACATGGGCAAAATGCGCCAGTGTGATAGTAGTTTTACTACGTTATCAAACACATGGTCGGTGTAGGGCGGTGACGGCCGGAAGGGTCAGCCATTCATCCTGCTGCAGCCCTCAACATGGGCAAAGTGCGCCAGTGTGATAGTAGTTTTACTACGTTATCAACCACATGGTCGGTGTAGGGCGGTGACGGCCGGAAGGGTCAGTCATTCATCCTGCTACAGCCCTCAACATGGGCAAAGTGCGCCATTCCACTGAGCGCCAGTGTGATAGTAGTTTTACTACGTTATTAACCACATGGTCGGTGTGGGGCGGTGACGGCCGGAAGGGTCAGCCATTCATCCTGCTGCAGCCCTCAACATGGGTAAAGTGCGCCATTGTGATAGTAGTTTTACTACGTTATTATCCACATGGTCGGTGTAGGGCCGTTACGGCCGGAAGGGTCAGCCATTCTTCCTACTACAGCCCTCAACATGGGCTAAGTGCGCCATTCCACTGAGTTCCAGTGTGATAGTAGTTTTACTACGTTATCAACCACATGGTCGGTGTAGGCGGTGACGGCCGGAAGGGTCAGCCATCTATCCTGCTACAGCCCTCAACATGGGCAAAGTGTGCCATTCCACTGAGTGCCAGTTTAATAGTAGTTTTACTACGTTATCAACCACATGGTCGGTGTAGGGCGGTGGCGGCCGGAAGCGTCAGCCATTCATCCTCCTACAGCCCTCAACATGGGCAAAGTGTGCCATTCCACTGAGCGCCAGTGTGATAGTAGTTTTACTACGTTATCAACCACAAGGTCGGTGTAGGCGGTGACGGCCGGAAGGGTCAGCCATTCATCCTGCTACAGCCCTCAACATGGGCAAAGTGCGCCATTCCACTGAGCGCCAGTGTGATAGTAGTTTTACTACGTTATCAACCACAAGGTCGGTGTAGGCGGTGACGGCCGGAAGGGTCAGCCATTCATCCTGCTACAGCCCTCAACATGGGCAAAGTGCGCCATTCCACTGAGCGTAAGTGTGACAGTAGTTTTGCTACGTTATCAACCACAAGGTCGGTGTAGGGCGGTGGCGGCCGGAAGCGTCAGCCATTCATCCTCATACAGCCCTCAACATGGGCAAAGTGTGCCATTCCACTGAGCGCCAGTGTGATAGTAGTTTTACTACGTTATCAACCAGAAGGTCGGTGTAAGCGGTGACGGCCGGAAGGGTCAGCCATCCATCCTGCTACAGCCCTCAACATAGGCAAAGTGTGCCATTCCACTGAGTGCCAGTTTGATAGTAGTTTTACTACGTTATCAACCACATGGTCGGTGTAGGGCGGTGACGGCCGGAAGGGTCAGCCATCCATCCTGCTACAGCCCTCAACATGGGCAAAGTGTGCCATTCCACTGAGTGCCAGTTTGATAGTAGTTTTACTACGTTATCCACCACATGGTCGGTTTAGGGCGTTGACGGCCGGAAGGGTCAGCCATCCATCCTGCTACAGCCCTCAACATGGGCAAAGTTTGCCATTCCACTGAGTGCCAGTTTGATAGTAGTTTTACTACGTTATCAACCACATGGTCGGTGTAGGGCGGTGGCGGCCGGAAGCGTCAGCCATTCATCCTCATACAGCCCTCAACATGGGCAAAGTGCGCCATTTTTACTGAGCGCCAGTGTGATAGTAGTTTTACTGCGTTATCAAAAACATGGTCGGTGTAGGGCGGTGACGGCCGGAAGGGCCAGTCATTCATCCTGCTACAGCCCTCAACATGGGCAAAGTGCGCCATTCCACTGAGCGCCAGTGTGATAGTAGTTTTACTACGTTATCAACCACATGGTCGGTGTAGGGCGTTGACGGCCGGAAGGGTCAGCCATTCATCCTGCTACAGCCCTCAACTTGGGCAAAATGCGCCATTCCACTGAGCGTAAGTGTGATAGTAGTTTTACTACGTTATCAACCACGTGGTCGGTGTAGGGCGGTGGCGGCCGGAAGGGTCAGCCATTCATCCTGCTACAGCCCTCAACATGGGCAAAGTGCGCCATTCCACTGTGCGTAAGTGTGATAGTAGTTTTACTACGTTATCAACCACGTGGTCGGTGTAGGGCGGTGGCGGCCGGAAGGGTCAGCCATTCATCCTGCTACAGCCCTCAACAAGGGCAAAGTGCGCCATTCCACTGTGCGTAAGTGTGATAGTAGTTTTACTACGTTATCAACCACGTGGTCGGTGTAGGGCGGTGGCGGCCGGAAGGGTCAGCCATTCATCCTGCTACAGCCCTCAACATGGGCAAAGTGCGCCATTCCACTGTGCGTAAGTGTGATAGTAGTTTTACTACGTTATCAACCACGTGGTCGGTGTAGGGCGGTGACGGCCGGAAGGGTAAGCCATCCATCGTGCTACAGCCCTCAACATGGGCAAAGTGCGCCATTCCACTGAGCGTAAGTGTGATAGTAGTTTTACTACGTTATCAACAACATGGTCGGTGTAGGGCGGTGACGGCCGGAAGGGTAAGCCATCCATCGTGCTACAGCACTCAACATGGGCAAAGTGCGCCATTCCACTGAGCGTAAGTGTGATAGTAGTTTTACTACGTTATCAACCACAAGGTCGGTGTAGGGCGGTGACGGCCGGAAGGGTCAGCCATTCATCCTGCTACAACCCTCAGCATTGGCAAAGTGCGCCATTGTACTGAGCGCCAGTGTGGTAGTAGTTTTACTACGTTATCAACCACAAGGTCGGTGTGGGGCGGTGACGGCCGGAAGGGTCAGCCATTCATCCTGCTACGGCCTTCAACATGGGCAAAGTGCGCCAGTGTGATAGTAGTTTTACTACGTTATCAACCACATGGTCGGTGTAGGCAGTGACGGCCGGAAGGGTCAGCCATCCATCCTGTTACAGCCCTCAATATGGGCAAAATGCGCCAGTGTGATAGTAGTTTTACTACGTTATCAAACACATGGTCGGTGTAGGGCGGTGATGGCCGGAAGGGTCAGCCATTCATCCTGCTGCAGTCCTCAACATGGGCAAAGTGCGCCAGTGTGATAGTAGTTTTACTACGTTATCAACCACATGGTCGGTGTAGGGCGGTGACGGCCGGAAGGGTCAGCCATTCATCCTGCTACAGCCCTCAACATGGGCAAAGTGCGCCATTCCACTGAGCGCCAGTGTGATAATAGTTTTACTACGTTATCAACCACAAGGTCGGTGTAGGGCGGTGGCGGCCGGAAGCGTCAGCCATTCATCCTGCTGCAGCCCTCAACATGGGCAAAGTGCGCCAGTGTGATAGTAGTTTTACTACGTTATCAACCACATGGTCGGTGTAGGGCGGTGACGCCCGGAAGTGTCAGCCATTCATCCTGCTACAGCCCTCAACATGGGCAAAGTGCGCCATTCCACTGAGCGCCAGTGTGATATTAGTTTTACTACGTTATCAACCACAAGGTCGGTGTAGGCGGTGACGGCCGGAAGGGTAAGCCATCCATCCTGCTACAGCCCTCAACATGGGCAAAGTGCGCCATTCCACTGAGCGCCAGTGTGATATTAGTTTTACTACGTTATCAACCACAAGGTCGGTGTAGGGCGGTGGCGGCCGGAAGGGTAAGCCATCCATCCTGCTACAGCCCTCAACATGGGCAAAGTGCGCCATTCCACTGAGCGCCAGTGTGATAATAGTTTTACTACGTTATCAACCACAAGGTCGGTGTAGGGCGGTGGCGGCCGGAAGCGTCAGCCATTCATCCTGCTGCAGCCCTCAACATGGGCAAAGTGCGCCAGTGTGATAGTAGTTTTACTACGTTATCAACCACATGGTCGGTGTGGGGCGGTGACGGCCGGAAGGGTCAGCCATTCATCCTGCTACAGCCTTCAACATGGGCAAAGTGCGCCAGTGTGATAGTAGTTTTACTACGTTATCAACCACATGGTCGGTGTGGGGCGGTGACGGCCGGAAGGGTCAGCCATTCATCCTGCTACAGCCCTCAACATGGGCAAAGTGCGCCATTCCACTGAGCGTAAGTGTGATAGTAGTTTTACTACGTTATCAACCACATGGTCGGTGTAGGGCGGTGACGCCCGGAAGTGTCAGCCATTCATCCTGCTACAGCCCTCAACATGGGCAAAGTGCGCCATTCCACTGAGCGCCAGTGTGATATTAGTTTTACTACGTTATTATCCACATGGTCGGTGTAGGGCGGTGACGGCCGGAAGTGTCAGCCATTCATCCTGCTACAGCCCTCAACATGGGCAAAGTGCGCCATTCCACTGAGCGCCAGTGTGATATTAGTTTTACTACGTTATTATCCACATGGTCGGTGTAGGGCGGTGACGGCCGGAAGGGTCAGCCATTCTTCCTACTACAGCCCTCAACATGGGCTAAGTGCGCCATTCCACTGAGTGCCAGTGTGATAGTAGTTTTACTACGTTATCAACCACAAGGTCGGTGTAGGGCGGTGACGGCCGGAAGGGTCAGCCATCTATCCTGCTACAGCCCTCAACATGGGCAAAGTGTGCCATTCCACTGAGTGCCAGTTTAATAGTAGTTTTACTACGTTATCAACCACATGGTCGGTGTAGGGCGGTGGCGGCCGGAAGCGTCAGCCATTCATCCTCCTACAGCCCTCAACATGGGCAAAGTGTGCCATTCCACTGAGCGCCAGTGTGATAGTAGTTTTACTACGTTATCAACCACAAGGTCGGTGTAGGCGGTGACGGCCGGAAGGGTCAGCCATTCATCCTGCTACAGCCCTCAACATGGGCAAAGTGCGCCATTCCACTGAGCGTAAGTGTGACAGTAGTTTTACTACGTTATTAACTACGTGGTCGGTGTAGGCGGTGACGGACGGAAGGGCCAGTCATTCATCCTGCTACAGCCCTCAACATGGGCAAAGTGCCCCATTCCACTGAGCGCCAGTGTGATAGTAGTTTTACTACGTTATCAACCACAAGGTCGGTGTAGGCGTTGACGGCCGGAAGGGTCAGCCATTCATCCTGCTACAGCCCTCAACATGGGCAAAGTGCGCCATTCCACTGAGCGCCAGTGTGATAGTAGTTTTACTACGTTATTAACTACGTGGTCGGTGTAGGCGGTGACGGACGGAAGGGCCAGTCATTCATCCTGCTACAGCCCTCAACATGGGCAAAGTAAGCCATTCCACTGAGCGCCAGTGTGATTGTAGTTTTACTACGTTATCAACCACATAGTCGGTGTAGGCGGTGACGGACGGAAGGGCCAGCCATTCATCCTGCTACAGCCCTCAACATGGGCAAAGTGCGCCATTCCACTGAGCGTAAGTGTGATAGTAGTTTTACTACGTTATCAACCACGTGGTCGGTGTAGGGCGGTGACGGCCGGAAGGGTAAGCCATCCATCCTGCTACAGCCCTCAACTTGGGCAAAGTGCGCCATTCCACTGAGCGTAAGTGTGATAGTAGTTTTACTACGTTATCAACCACAAGGTCGGTGTAGGGCGGTGGCGGCCGGAAGGGTCAGCCATTCATCCTGCTACAGCCCTCAACATGGGCAAAGTGCGCCATTCCACTGAGCGTAAGTGTGATAGTAGTTTTACTACGTTATTAACCACGCGGTCGGTGTAGGGCGAAGACGGCCGGAAGGGTAAGCCATCCATCGTGCTACAGCCCTCAACATGGGCAAAGTGCGCCATTCCACTGAGCGTAAGTGTGATAGTAGTTTTACTACGTTATCAACCACATGGTCGGTGTAGGGCGGTGGCGGCCGGAAGCGTCAGCCATTCATCCTCATACAGCCCCTCAACATGGGCAAAGTGTGCCATTCCACTGAGCGCCAGTGTGATAGTAGTTTTACTACGTTATCAACCACAAGGTCGGTGTAAGCGGTGACGGCCGGAAGGGTCAGCCATCCATCCTGCTACAGCCCTCAACATAGGCAGAGTGCGCCATTCCACTGAGCACCAATCTGATAGTAGTTTTACTACGTTATCAACCACAAGGTTGGTGTAGGCGGTGACGGCCGGGAAGGTCAGCCATTCATCCTGCTACAGCCCGTAACAAGGGCAGAGTGCGCCATTCCACTGAGCACCAGTGTGATAGTAGTTTTACTACGTTATCAACCACATGGTCGGTGTAGGCGGTGACGGCTGGAAGGGCCAGCCATTCATCCTGCTACAGCCCTCAACATGGGCAAAGTGCGCCATTCCACTGAGCACCAGAGTAATAATTTTATTTCTTGGTTTTCAGACCTTTCTAAGTGTAAATAAAAACGATTTGTATCGATTTGTGGTTAAATCAAATCAATTGTGTATTTTAAACGTAATAAAGTATAATATTTAGAAGGAGGCTGTGTACATTTCAACGTCACCCTTCGTAAATAAATTATAGAAATATCGTAGAGTCATCAAACAGGTAATTGTCACCTTGTTTATCTTATGATATTGTCTACCCGTATAATTTACGTCATAAGAAGATCATAATTTTTTACCTTTATGATGGCAATATTTCTTTAAGAATACTAGTCCTAAATAAGTGTTAACATTTGTTTTAATATTCCACTGAAAAGTGAGTTTTCATAAAACTTTAAATGACTTCTTGCATTGAATTCATAGCATTTACCAATGAACATGCATTGTGCATTGATAGGAAAATTAATTGTCATGGTTTTTATATAAATTTAAGTATGACACCGTTTCTACTGCAACGAATTTTATCCATGGAGGAAATGTTTAAGTAATTTAAACGCTTTACCGTTTCATTTTTACAATACTATTTTTATATATAATGTTTGTATATTCCGTTTTATTCTGTCACCTTTTAGCGAATTTCCCCTATAGGGAAGAAGCTATTACCGTAGGTCTCATGGTAAGACCTAAGCTCGGGACCGCTATAACTTTTCGTTTTGGGGCCCCCAGAAGCAAAAAACACTATTAGTTCGAATTTATATATATAAATTTTAATTTATTATAGAATTATAAAAATTCATATACAAATTATACAAATATATACAAATTCATTATAGAACTCATGAACTTAGTTTTGACCATGAACAAATTTGTATTTAATGCCCAAAATTACCTTCAGATAAAAGGAACAGCAATGGGCACACGTATGGCTCCATCATACGCAAACCTTTACATGGGCAGCCTTGAAAAAAACCTTTTGACCGGTCAAAATGTAAAGCCCCTTGCCTGGTTTAGATTTATAGACGACATATTCTTAATTTGATGGAATGGACACCCTACTTCTCTTCTTAAATGAGCTAAACAACTTTTCAGTCCTTAAATTTACTTGGAATATTTCTACCAAGTCCGTTACATTTCTAGACACAGATGTTTTTTTAGAAAACAATAAAATGAAAACCAAAATTCATATAAAAGACAGCAACAAAATGCAATACTTGCATTACTCTAGCTGCCATCCTATTCATATAAAAAAGTCGATACCTAAAAGTCTTTCTCTTAGAGCTAAAAAGTTATGTAGTAATCAGAATGATTTCAACAACTACATAAATAAACTTTCTCATTCTCTCCAAGAACGAGGTTACCCTAAAAAACTTGTAGACAAACAAACAAAAGCTCGAAAAAACACAAAAATCACAAACAATGCTAATGACCCAAAATTTATAACTCAATACCATCCTGGCTTGTATAAAATTAACAAAATTTTAAAAGTTTCATTCCCTATTCTTCAGAATTCTCCTGACACCCGTAATCTATTTCAAAAAGTCCCCAAAGTTATCTTCAGGAAACCTCCCAATTTAAAAAATATGATTTCGAAACCTAAAGTTTACTATGATGAAGATAAAAAATCAAATAACTCAAACCCAAAGAAAATTGGATGCAACCCTTGCAACCGACCTAGATGTGGCACATGCAATATAATCCTTAATTCCAATTCGTTTCAAAGCAACATTACTGGTAAAAGTTATCCAATAAGAAGAAACATCGGTTGCAACACCAGTAATGTAATATATAACTTAAAATGCAAATATTGCTCCAAGGATTATATTGGCCAAACGATCACGCCACTTAGGGTCAGAATGACCAACCATCGATTTGACGTCCACCACCTAAACCCAAACAGGCCGATATCAGCGCACGCTATCTCTCATAACAAAAACAAATTGGAAGACTGTTACACACTTAAAGGCATTTACCATGTTGAGCCTAATGTTGACAAGGAGACAAATGCTCACAATTTGAGAAATTTAGAGATAGCTCATCAAATGATATTAAAAACAAGACAACCTGATGGCTTCAATATACGCTGACTCTCTGGACTGTTTTAAATCAATCAAACAAATCAATATCTGGAGGATATAATTTCAAAATTTATCATGTGATTTTTCTTTTATTTACATAATTTGTTTACATAATAATTTATTTTATTTTAACCTTAACCAGCTTTGTTTTGAAAACGATGTAATTATTCGAAATATTAACAACTTATTTGAGCTGGAAAATGTTTTTGTTTTAATTCTTTTAGTTTTTCAATAATCTTGAATATATATATATGTCTGTTAGCACGATAGCGGCCGCAAAAATGGTCCGATCTTTATGAAATTTGGTACGGACATGTAAAGTGGTAATCAATTGGACGAGTTCGTGAACCAGCCCGATCGGACCACCGGAAGGGGGGGTAAAGGGGGATAAACCCCCCCAAAAATGGGTTTTTTGAGTTTTTCACATAGAAAAATAAAATTTATCGAATTTTTGTGGGCACCATTGAATTCAGCTCAAAAAAACAAACAATTTAGTATTTTGAATCACTGCTCTATGTCCATTGGTTACTGAGATATTGAAAGTGGTAAACACAGTACGTTGTCCCAATGTTAACCTTATGGGAATTAAGAAAAATTCTAAATCTCGATTATTTCTCATTATATCTTGTTAAAACTTGGTAAATAGCTTCTTCTAGTTCAGATCTACTAAATATGGAATTAAAACCACCCAGTTTTAATATTCCTGTAGCAGCAAACCTGCATACTCATTCCACATGTTATTTTATGGAGCTTACCAAAACATGTCAAATGTTGGATTGAAATATGTTGTTTTGAATTCGAAATTCGCTAAGTATGCAGGTCTGCTTCAACGGGGGGTATTGTTAATTTATTAATGTTTGAATGAGCTGATTTGACTTTGTAAGTCTTTGAAATAATGTTTACACAAAATTAATTCCCATATAATAGCTTATAGCTTCTTCCAAATACAATGTTTTTAAAACAGGAATAATGTATGCATTTTTTGTAATTTAATAACAATCCAATTAATGGTATTTTCATCATACTGTCCCGAAAACAGCCGTTTTTAGTTCTCTAAATCGTACGCAAAATGATCGTTTTTGGATCACTGCGAATAGGAGTACTGAAAAAACATATGGTAAATTTTGCCGTACTCTAATGTCAAAATTTGTTTATGTTACGTTTGAAAGGTTGAACGATTTCTTAACTTGTGTTTGTAAACAACTAACAGTTGTGTAAATGACGATGACTATTTTGGATAACCTCAAAATTATGTAGTCTAATTTTTAACGATTAAATGGTTATTTATACATAATGATGAAAATAGTTGTTCATCACACGGAGCAAAAGTGTCTCCTTGGTACTCGATCGCATTTCCAAGCTCGGCTGCGCCTCGCCTGTAAATTACGATCTCGTACCAAAAAGAGCCACTTTCGCTCCTAGTAATGAAAACTACTATTTGCTGTGGATATTTATTGCAGATTTTCTTAATATATCATCAGCCAGCCAGTAATACTTTAATGTTATCAGCACTTAGATTTAATTGTGAATTAAGTAACTAATTTAGGAAGCACTATTTAATATCAACATTTACAAGACTGATGGTAAATGTACAACAAACCTTGTAGTATCATGATGCCTTCAAACCTCAACTTTGATACAGCAATATTTTATTTTAAATTTTCACGGTTAACTTTAGTTAAGGTAACCTAGATATACAACCGAAGTCGTTTGATCAACTTCAAGAATTTAAGGTTAACGATAAATATTTCTTGAACGTTTTTTCCGTCAAGAGATTGCCTAGTTAACGAATTTCTGTAATGAAAAGTAGAAAGACAAATTAAAAGTTTCATTATTCTGTTGTAATGGTTTTAACTCTTTCTTTTAAAAGAATACTTTTCAGAGTACTTTTTAATAAAGAGTTGTGTTAAAACTTAAAATGGTGGAGTAGTATTGAAATTTTAATTTGATGAAAAAAAATAATTAATTACAAAAGTAACAATATTTAAAAATATTGTGCCGTACGTATGTTTAAGAATTAGAATGGAAAATTGTTACCCAGTCAAAGTTAAGACCTTATTACATGTCAAACATCGACAGGGTTTCGTTAAAATGTAATAAAATATTTTTCATCATACTGTCCCGAAAACAGCCGTTTTTAGTTCTCTAAATCGTACGCAAAATGATCGTTTTTGGATCACTTCGAATAGGAGTACTGGAAAAACATATGGTAAATTTTGCCGTACTCTAATGTCAAAATTTGTTTATGTTACGTTTGAAAGGTTGAACGATTTCTTATCTTGTGTTTGTAAACAACTAACAGATGTGTAAATGACTATGACTATTTTGGATAACCTCAAAATTATGTAGTCTAATTTTTTAACGATTAAATGATTATTTATACATAATGATGAAAATAGTTGTTCATCACATGGAGCAAAAGTGTCTCCTTGGTACTCGATCGCATTTCCAAGCTCGGCTGCGCCTCGCCTGTAAATTACGATCTCGTACCAAAAAGAGCCACTTTCGCTCCTAGTAATGAAAACTACTAAAATTCTTGTTGCAAGTAGTATGAAAATTGAAATTGTAAATCGAAGTATAAACCTTGCACTAAAAGATATGCACTTGTATTCATGCTCTGTACTGTAAAATATAGGCTAGTAGTTGAACAACAAAGTAAAACTTGAAATTCCAGGGATTGCAGATACCAATCCGTTTGACAAAGGTAAGTGGAAACCAAGTAAGACAGTTAGCAAGGTGCTTTGTTGCTGATCCGACCGTTTGGAAGCGGTCCTATCCCCTTTCATTACACCAGTTGTCTGCTGCTGCTATGACTAAGTATGTTGATTTTTCTGGTTCTTAGATTGCTCGTAACTTTTTTTCTCATTACTTACAGCACTTACATAGTTTTCTTTATTAGATTGCTATAAGTCTGTAAGTGATAACAAATGTTATGGATGAGTACACTAATTATGATGATTATACTAGGGAAGAAATAAGAAATAATAGGTTAGTGAAATCATGCATCGACCATATATATTTCAGGCAATGAAACTAACTAATCAAGCCCAGAGTGGAGTAATAAAAACCAAAATATCGGATCACTATCCCATAGTATTGAGTATAGACTATAATGCACAAGAAAGACAATCACTAAAAATAAAACTAAATGAACACAAATTAAAACACTGTCTTGCCAACATTGAGTGGAACCTCACATTAGGTAGTGACGCTACCTAGTGCCCAGAGCCACTATCTTTAAGGCTTTTGTAAACATTAAATACATTCAGCATGCAATTTCTTTCCCTATTAAGGTCTTCATTGTACCATTTTACTTTTTTCTCTACCTTCTCTACCATCTCTACTTTTTTACATTTGCCCTTTTGTCTATTTGTTTTAATAGCTAAAGGTGAACAGTAGTGCCAAAGATTTACATATTCTTTAAAAAACCTATCAAATAATTCTTAAGCAGTTATCAAACTAGAGTTATATTCATCTATCATTTGCCATTTTGAATCTTTAAGTAGACTGATGAACAAGTTGATTTCAGGACCATTTTGTTCTCTAATGTAGGTCTTATTGTTATTATTGTTGCTATTATTATTTCTATTGCCCGTATTATGATTCATAAAAATATCTATTTCATGGGATTTATGATCAGCAAAATGCCCCTTAAAAGTGCTAATCTTACATAAGCTGTCATCAAAATTTACTGGGATATCGATGATACATGAATTTTACTGTGGGAGCTTTAATAGAACAAGTTAAGTGACCTCAACAAATTTTGGAAATCTTTTGATTTTTGATCTTTAATTTTAAGCATTTCTATATTATAGTCTCCACAGATAACCATAGAGGTACCATTATTCATCATATTCTTTACAGCCAACTCGAAGTTTTGGGTAAAAAATGCTAAATTACCATTTGGAAATCTATATAAACTAACAATAAACAATATCTTGCTCAGTCAATTTTAAGCAACTTAACTCTAAATCTAATTCTTTGCAAAATTTGGTCAGATGTATTTCTTTAAATTTATTGTATTGTTTGATGAATATCCCTGCACCACCATTTTGCATGACATTTCTGGAGAGGAAATTTCCGGGTACGTACCCCTGGGGTGCATATAGGTCTGCTTCTACATTCAACAACCAATGCTCAGACACGCATATGACATCAATGTTTTCAGCATCACAAAATTGTTCTAACTCTAGCCATTTATGTCTAATACTTTGTATGTTAACGTTTGTATTTTTAGAGATTTATTTTTTTAATGCTTAAGGGTCTAAAACATTTACCCTAGAGTCACTTGATTGAGGCTCTGTAGTTCCAGCTCTGGCTGATCATTGGATGTTGGTTCCAGTAGCTGATCATGAGATGTTTTTTCATGGCTAGCTATGAGCATCTTGAGCTTCTTTAGGAATTCTTAATTGGTAAGACCATTCCATAGCGATCTGTGTTACTCTTCATTGTTTGACACTATGGTAACACTCACATCTGTGATTCGCTGAAATTCTGTGATGTTCTTGACTAAATGCTCAGGTTGTAAGTGATCCCTCACACGTCCCATTGCTGAATAGATCAAGTTTTTGTATCCTTTGGCCTTGAAATCTTGCGTAAGCTGCATGAACGCCAAGTCATTGTCTTCTATTGAGGGGCTTTCATAGCATCTAGCTTTTGTGACAAGGCTGTGCACTGAAGTGGCATTTTGTTCTTGTTGTAACGTTAAATGTGAGTTGACATACTGTGTACTTTTTGGCCTCCCAAACGCTCTCCTAAAGATCACCGTCACACCTACAGACAATATTCCTATTGTCATGTAAATCCCCAGATATAGTATGTGAGAAAGCCACTGAAGGGTTTTTTCTATGCTGAGTTATTAGGTTATTCATGTCTTCCTCTATAACAATGATTTTAGGTGATGTAGGGATTAAGATGGTTGATCTACTTTTCGGGGAGCTTGTCACTATGATAGGTTAATGGTTGGCAACTTCCAGTCCAGATAACAGCTCTTCATTTCTATGAATGCTGCTGAGCAGATCGGTAACTTGTTTTCCGCTTTTATTGAAATGCAGACCATGCGGGGTATAAAGATGTCTTGGCAAAAGGTGAAGAGGTAGTAAAAACAAATGATCATGAGCTTTAGCCAGTTATCGTTTAGCCAAGTTCAGATTTAGCTTTAGTCAAGTAAATCTGGGAATTTACATACCTAAGTTTTCCATCCAACCTATAGTTGTCATGTTGGAGGGGTACTGTGGCTTTTATTAAGTTGGTATTAAGTGTGTTCTGAATTTGTTCCTCAGACGTTTTCAGTATCTTCTTACAACTCCTCATCTCCAGGTCATTACATCCACCAATCAGTACAAGATGGCGATATGTTGCCCAAGTTAATTTTTTGGGAGTTTTAGTATGATGACCCCAAGTGTATGTACGAGCTCACTACCAATTTTCAGTTTGTTGTGAAAAAAACGCTATCACAGATATGTAAATACAGAAGAATAAATATCTCTTATATCAAAATAAAAATATCTCTTACTTTATGATGAGATGAGACATAGCGGAAATATCTCTTATACTAGATTTTGCATTTTCTCCTGCAAATTATATTTTTGTGTGAATATGCCATCGTTTTATATATTATAAAGTAAAATAAACTACATAGTTTTTAAACTAAATTCACGACTAAAACACCTAACATTTGAATCTCTGTTTCATGATGACTATCAGGTTTAACTGTTTAGAATTGTCTTCTCATAGCATGTTTATTTTTGAAACGGAAAACACGTTGTTGCAAACTAAACGATTGGTTAAATACATGTCCGACAGAAAACGGGAGAACTTTCCAATAGCAAACCGGGGCCCCGCTTAAGCGTTGTACCTGGGGTGACGAGATCTGATCGGGGGAAATTAGTTATTATCAAACACTTAAGCTCATATTGTTGTCCCCTCTCCAAAGATGAAATAATTTGTGGTTTTTTAATTAATTGATCATATTTCAATTCCCAAATTCCGGTTGATTTTGTCGACGCTGCTCTAAAGTTTTCCTAGCTTCCAACTTTATTTGCAAAGCCTGTTTTACCTCTGGTCAGTTTGGATTACATTTCATTAAGGGATTTTCTTCGATGAACCCTTTGGATGAACTTTGTCCTCGTAGATTTAAGTTAAATTCTTTCTTTGTAGGTTTTCTAGGCTTAGTGAGGTGTAATAACATGTTAGGTAAAAAAGCATAAAACAATTCAAATACTATACTTGTGTTCTATTTAACTCTATTTGGAACGTACTAAAACAGAAAGTGGCATGTTTATGATTAGCATGACGATATTTTGTTTACGTTTTCATTGTTTATTTCGTTGCTAATTGTTATATATTTTACCATATGTTAATTATTTATATCATAATATTTACTTTTCAGTTATAAATAAATAGATATGCATGTTACAAATACTTTGTATTTATTAACTGACGACCGTTATCAGAGACTAGAATACCTGGTAGTCCAAAGGTGGTGAATATTTTACTCAGCTCTCTGACTGTCCATGAAGAAATAATAGTCTTTGTAGGTATGGCTTCAACCCACTTACTAAATGCGTTTGCCACCAACAGAAGTTAAGCTCCTAATTCAACTGGGAACTGTTCATTCTTCCTGATGTTCAATAGAAGGATCCGCACATACTTAAGTTTACTTCTACCTAAGAGCAAAGAAGAGACAAAACCACCCAAAGGAATAGTGCGATACTTCAAACCAGGTGACCGAGTACAAGTTCGAAACTATTCCGGAAAATGGAAATGGAGCTACGGGAATATTCAAAGTAGAGACGGTAACCTTCACTATTATATCAATATGGACGATGGACAAATTTGGAAACGCCACATCGACCAAATGTTGCGCACGAAAAGTTTAGGGGGAGAACGGACGATGGACAAATTTGGAATTGCCACATCAACCAAATGTTGCGCACGAAGGTTTAGGGGGAGGCCACTGTTATATATTTTACCATGTGTTATTTGTTTACAAACTGGAATTGTTTATATCATAATATTTACTTTTCAGTTATGAATAAATAGATACATGCATGTTACAAGTACTTGTATTTATTACTAACATTACAACCCATAATGCCCAATGTTAAAATGTTATAGCCTAATTCACCTTTTCACGTAATTGGATTTTACTGGCAATGGGACTTGCGTGAAACAAGTTTTTAACGCATAAATAAGTTATTTCTAGCATTTGAAGAAAGAGAATGCTACTCATTCTCGGAGCCACTTTTGAGAAATTTGAGTAATCAAGAAATTCAAGGATAAATCAATCAAGCAATTATATATATATCGTACATATAAGATTATGGGATTTAATAAAGAAGATACCATTCAATAAAGTTTATGTTAAATTCCATAAATCTTCCATGGAATTATGATGGAATTTAACAATGCTAATTAGATGATTAATAGATGACTAAGTATTGGTGAAAATACACCGGGTGTAACTCTAGAGCAATTAATATTGCCGAGCAAGATTCGGTTTCCTTCTGTGTATTTTGATTCAAATAAAAGTAATCAAAATTCCTTTCCTTCCGTTGGGAGACAAATCTGACAGAAATTTGTGTATTCTTGCCTCGCAAGCTCGCGGGCACCAACATTTTCACTCGTGAGACAAAGTTGTACTTTACTCACTCAACACACAATTAACCATTACTCACTCATTCATTACAAGGATTAAAATGCGACTAAACATAGCAGGGCAAATATTCAATTATGAAAATAATATAACATTATGTAAAACGTAATTTTTTTACTTTTATTAAGTAATTTGTACAACTACTTCGCAATTTCCCCTTACAACAGACTTTTGCAACAGACTTGTTACACAATATCCAACCCCACTCTAAGTGTTGGAAGATAATTACAAAATGTGATTTGTAGTCAAGACAAATAATTGAATTATATAAAAGTTGTGATAACAGCTGATGTTGAATTTTTTTCTTTTGTTGAAAATAAGATAGTTTGTTATTAGAGGTTTACCATGTACAGTAAAAGGCACTGATTAATCGTTTAAAGCCTTTTTTTATTTTATCGGAAAAGCTAAAAAAATATGCCTGTGCCCAATCCGTATCCGTAGTCTTCCCCTCCGTATCCGTAGCCTTCATCATCTTCATCAGGCGCCGGCCCGTGGTGGTCGGGGTGGGGTCCGGCGTCGCCCCACGCCGCCATCACCTGCATCGCGAGCAGCACCCCTGCAACAAACATCTATAATGTTTTCTACTATCTATTTTTCAAATACCACTCACTTATCATTGCACAGCCCAAACTACTTAACCTAGAACCTCAAACCTTGTTTTAACGTTCCTTTTATGGCGTACGCATCCGCTGAGAATGGTTTTTTTTAATTAAAAGTTTTAAGGGGTTTTTGGTTAGCTCGAATTTTTCAAAATTTATTATAAAAAAGCTATGAAATCTTTTTTTACATTTTCAATTTTTATTCAGTCAAGCAGCCAGCAGTTACCTTCACAAATGCATAGTCTACGCTACTAGTCTGTTTCAGCTGGCTTATAATTTGATTCCTTTCATCATATCGAGGCCGACGTAACAAAAACAAAAGAAATTAACCCTGGAGCTATTATTGAGAAACCCTGTGATTGGCTGAGACCATTTCTTGTTCTTTGGGACAAATATTCTGAAGGAGAAGTTCCAGAGACATGAGCAGAACAACACCCTGGCTACTTTTAGTACCAAAACTATCAAGAAAACATTTGTTTGACATTGCGGTAGTTAATTAAAGTAATACCCCAACTATATCGCTCAGCGGTTTCCTATCTAAACAAAATTTCGTAAATATAAAAAATATCAAAGATTTAATGAGATTGCAATGAGCCTAATTTGCACAGGGGTAAGAACTGGCTCATTAGTACCAGGAATAGGTAGCCTAAAAATATGACTACCTGTTGTAGCCAGTAGTCCTAGGCCAAGCCTAAATTTAATCTAGCCTATGTCCCAGCTGTGAAAGGAGTGTTGACAATCTGAATGAACACTTTTAAACCCCTTGAGTGATTAAGTAACTCACGGCATTGTGGTGGGTGTTTATAACCCTAACTATCACCATCGGAAGGCCAACCATAGTCGAACCATAACTACCGACTCTGAACGCCTATATTAATTCGGAAATTAAGGTGCTAATATAATTCACTACAACTAAGAAGTACTATAAATTAAATACTTAGTAAGTCGTGAAATAAGGTCACCTCTCCTAAACACAACATTATGAGCGAAAATACTCTTGTGTTGGCAAACAACGAACATAACCTGAGCGCGGATCGTCACGGCTGCGTGATGTGAGCAGACGGATAGAGCTTTTACCAATGAATACACGAACGTTTGTGTATTCATTGCTTTTACTTCTCATCGCCAGCCAGGCGATGCTTTTCTGTCGAGGGAGAAGAAGAAGGTTGGCCCGGATGTAGCTTTCTTCGAGCTTTTAACCAGCCGAGAGATGGTTATGCCAGCCGTCGTATAAACTTCAAAATATACCCGTTGCAGCAGACCTGCATACTCAGCGAATTTCAAAAGTAAAACACCTTATTTCAATCCAATATAGCGACATTTGACATGTTTTTGTAAGCTCCATAAGAAAAACATGGGGAATGAGTATGTAGGTTTGCTGCTACGGGTACATTAAAAATGGGTGGTTTTAATTGAATATATTTAGTAGTAGTCCAGTCAAAACAGGGTTTGACCTGGAAAAAATTCCGTTAATTTTGAAACTTTGCACACTTATTTAGAAGTACCTAAGGATGAAAATACCAAAAGTCCTGGAAAATATGTGGCGAGCTCTAGTGGCAATTGATGGAAACAGGGTACTTTTTTTGGCTTTTCGTAAAAATATCGAGAACCGTTGGTCGGAGGTGAGAACTTTAAATGTACAAAATAAAGCTTATTAAATTTGCTACAAAATGATGTGGTACATTTTCTTTTTACTCCTAACGGTTACCGAGTTAAAGGGCGCCAAAAATAAGGATCTTTTCACGATTTTCCCCTAAAAATGAGCAAAATTTTGATTTTTTAGTTTTAACGTGTGAAAATAAAAATTATCTAATTTTGGTTGGCACTATTAAATTCAGCTTAAAAAACCAAACAATTTAGTATCCTGAATCATTGCTTTATGTCCGTTGGTCACCGAGATAATGGAGGCGGTAACCACCCCTTTTATTGTACTCATGTAATCCTTATGGGAAATAAAAAAAGTTCTATATCTCGCTTATTTCGCAACATATCTTAGTAAAACTTGATTTCTGGCTTGATATTGTTGAGATTATATCGTACTAGGGCTTATAATCCCGAATTTTCACATTTACGTATCAGCAAACCTGCATACTCACCTGCATAAGAATAATACGAACAATGGAGTATGCAGGTTTACTGACACGTAAATGTTAAAATTGAGGATTTTAGGCTCTAATACGATATATCTCAACTATATCAAGCCACGAATCAAGTTTTACTGAGATATGTTGCGAAATAAGCGAGATATAGAACTTTTTTTATTTCCCATAAGGATTACATAGGTACAATGTAAGGGGTGTTTACCGCCTCCATTATCTCGGTGACCAACGGACTTAAAGCAATGATTCAGGATACTAAATTGTTTGGTTTTTAAGGTGAATTTAATGGTGCCCACCAAAATTAGATTATTTTTATTTTCATACGTTAAAAACTAAAAAAATAATATTTTGCTCATTTTTAGGGGAAAATTGTGAAAAGATCCTTATTTTTGGCGTCCTATAACTCGGTAACCGTTAGGAGTAAAAAGAAAATGTACCACATCATTTTGTAGCAAATTTAATAAGCTTTATTTTGTACATTTAAAGTTCTCACCTCCGACTAACGGTTCTCGACATTTTTACGAAAAACCAAAAAAGTACCCTGTTTCCATCAATTGCCACTAGAGCTCGCCACATATTTTCCAGGACTTTTGGTATTTTCATCCTTAGTTACTTCTAAACGAGTGTGCAAAGTTTCAAAATTAACGGAATTTTTTCCAGTTGGGCAATTTTTTTAAGTTTTTTGACTGGACTATAGATATGAACTAGAAGAAGCCATTTACCAAGTTTTATCAAGATATATTGAGAAGTAAGCGAGATATAGAATTTTTAGTTATTTCCCATAAGGTTATCATTGGGACAACGTACTGTGTTTACCACCTTCAATATCTCAGCAAACAATGGACATAGAGCAGTGATTAAAAATACTAAATAGTTTGTTTTTTTTTTTAAATGAATTTAATGGTGCCAACAAAAATTTGAAAATTTTTTTTCTATGTAAAAAACTCAAAAAACCTATTTTTGGGGGGGTTCGCCCGCCTTTACCCCCCCTTTCGGTAGTCCGATCGGACTGGTTTACGAACTCGTCCGAATAATTACTACTTTACACGTCCATGCCAAATTTCATTACGATCGGACCATATTTACGCGAGTTATCGTGCTTAAAGACACACACACACACACACACACACACACACATATATACATATATATATATATATATATATATATATATATATATATATATATATATTTATGAAAATGAACGAATAGTGTTTTTTGCCCTGGGGGCCTCAAAACGAAAAGTTATCATGGCCTCGGGCTTAGGTCTTACCATGAGTAATACGGTAACAGCTTCTTCCCTATAAGGGAAATTCGGTAAAAAGGGCTGGTGAGTCACCCAAACGGAAGGAGCGAGCACATTGCAGGCTGATAACCCCTGAACTGGCACTTGGTGCTGTTCACTGTTTTTTTTTTTTTTTTTTTTTTTTTTAAGAGGGCCATGGCTTCACTTGACCATGGTGTTGTAACGCAGAAGAATTAGCTTATTGTGCACCCTCCGCCCTTACCTTAGAAGGGTTATCAGGCCTTCACTCTCCGTCAAATCATCAAGGTTCTTAACGAACCTTGAGATCTTCTTGACGAAGGTACCTCATATCACAGCGCTTCCGTATGATAAAATTGCTTAGAGCCGCGGCCGGGAGTTGAACCCGGGCCGGCTGAGTGAGAACTCAGAACGCTACCAACTAAGCTACGGCGCTGTCTGTTCACTGTTCATTGCGACATGTGCGGTTCACTGTGGCTTCGTTGTTCGCTCGTCATCAACGCGTGATTTCTATGCACAGCTTCTCGCACGAGTGACTTCCGAAGACAGTGACTTCTGGTCCAGCTACTAATTTCGTATCAGGGTACCGTTTATTTCTTTCCCGAATTTAGGTAACGTTCTGTAAACTTTTCCTAAAGGTTTAATGAGTCGTGGGATAGGGTCCGAGACCTATCCTGCTCATCTCTAGGCTGTAACCAAGACTGTAACCAAGGGGAAGTTTGCAAGCTTGCTTGGTGGGAGCAGGACAGCTCCATCTCAGTTCCCGGTTTTAACTTTCTTTAATTCAACTATTAGTATCAGTTATAATTCTGGACCTATAAAATTTTAAACTACACTGCATTAGAAGAATTTTGAGCTATAAATATTTATTTTCCGTCCGTTAAAGTGATATAATCGATCATGGAACTTGAAACTCTACCAACTATGGCTACTACAGACCCAGCGCCATTTCGTGTCAGCGTCAATGAACTGCAGCTACAACTTCGAAGAATGATAAGTATTGCCACTCCTTTTATTTCTCCAATCCATTTATTTTCCTACAGTAAAACCCTAATTTCATACTTTATTCCTGTTCTGCTCCCATGTTTGTACAGCCCAACCAATTTACGACTGAATAACAGCTGATTGTTTCAAAGAGATCCGCCAATTTCCAGTCATTGAACTTCACGTAGACCACTGATTGATGTATTGTCTGCTCTTGCATTGAATGTTTCATAGTCCTGTGTCACATTGAGGTTTGTTGTAATTTTTGCTAGTTTTAAATGTCCCTTGTAAATTTTGTACTGTCTGAATAATTAATTTGTTGTAATTTTGTAGTTCTCCACTGTTTGTAATTTTGTAATTCTCCCCTGTTTGGAACAGTCTGTATTGCAGGAAATGTCTGACCCCAAGTGTGGTGTCTGTTCACGTACAATTGTAAGAGCTGCATCTATTGCTTGCGATGTCTGCGAAAAATGGTTTCACGCTACCGTTAGGTGTAGTGGTTTGAAAAAAGATTTATTTAATATGATCTCTGATAAGGACCGTTGGGTCCGTGTAGCTTGCGTTCGAGCCGCTAAAGACCTGAGAGCCAGTGTTGAAAGGCCGAGGGAAAAAAAAGTCAGCTCGAGGAAATAACAAATAAATCTGTAAAAAGTACCTCATGCAAGGACTCGCCAAAAATCACCCCGCTCTTGACCAAGTGTAAACCTAAGCCTAGTCCCAACCTAAGCAATGTTAACAGTGACAAAAATATCATGAACGGCAATCCTTTGGTATGCAAAGAAGGTAAGAAGAATAAAGGTAATCTACTAGGGCCTAGTTTGGATCCTCGGCTTAGACATTAGTTTAGGATTTAAGAACGAAGAAAAAGCGAGACCTTTGGAAAAAACTGAAGGTAAGAGAATAAAGGTAGATATAAAAATGGATGAAATCCCTGATTTGTCAATCGTTTCTCATTGTAGTAAATAAACTTTTGTCCTGGAAATTCATGATCCCGCTGCTAGTGGTTTAAGTGTAATTCCTGTGGCCGACCTAGTTCTTAGGCCTGCGGTAAATTCAGAAAATGTTAAGCTGATTGAAAACTTGGCTTTGTCTGAAACAATTGAGCTAAAAAGTAGTCTAGGCTGAGATATAGAACCGGAAACAAGATGGCGGCCGTTTCCCGCCAAAATGTGACGTCACCGGAAACAAGATGGCGGCGCCGTTTCCCGCCAAAACACATAACCTCACTTTTTCCCGCTAAAACACATAACCTCACTCTTTTCCCGCTAAAATACATAACCTATACCCATAGAGTACAACCTCCTCACAGTACATAGAGTATAACCCCCTATAGGCATAGAGTGCTATATGTCACGCTACCCCTATTACATATGTACTTACTATGTCATATTATTCCCTATAGTGTGTACATAGAGTATTAAAAGTTCCCCGTCCCCCGCCCCCGTCCCCCGCCCCCGTCCCCGTCCCCCGCCCCCGATCCCTGTACCGGTGTTGCCAACAGCATAGAGTAAAAAGCATATACTATAACATACTATGTCACGCTACCCCTATTGCATACGTACATACTACGTCATGCTACCCCTATTATATACATTTATATATGTATAACGGTATATTATAATGGTTTATGTCATACTATAATAATGGTGTATATTACGTCACACTAGATATATCAAGTGACCTGTATCCCTGAAGGTGGTGTTTTACGCCGCAGACTTATGCTTGGGAGCGCGTATTGAAGGTAAGAGTGAAATATTATTTTTTACTTATAAAAAATATATTGTGGTCAAAATAATTAAGTGTACAAGTTAAACTTGTATGAAAAATAAAGCTAGTTCCAGTCAAAAGGTTATTGAGACACTTGGTCCTTGGAGGAGGTATTATATCATTACATTTTATTCGAAGTAATATAAATTATGAATAAATCAAGAGAGAGAGAATAATTTAACTTTGTAAGCTAGAGCGAGTGAAGTTGTGGATTGCGACCGCGGACCGCAGCCCGCGGCCTGTGGCTGGTTATCGGCCGGCCATCCGGTCCCCTTATCGTCAGCGACACCATATCTCTCTCACACTCTCTGTCCACCAGTGCCACCAGACAACGTCGCTCCAGTTGTGCTTTATTTAATGTAAGTATTTTCACTTACTCAATATGATTGTAAGTAGATATAGGTTAGTCCCTTTTTATCCTATATGGTTTCGGAATTACTTGTGTCTGGTTTCTTCTATGGTCTTGGATATTTTTTTTTGAGACCCTATATCTTTTAGAGCTCATCCAAAACCATTTTCATCAAGATTCTTTCTGAGTGACCATAAGTAGTTTTTTCAAAACGTGTGATGTTTTCTTGTAAAATGTTTTGTTGTTGTGATAGGTATCCATAAACCTCGGGGTGGATCGAGTAGCCCTGAGTATCTATTTTCTTGACTTGTCTTTTCTTTCAAACTTAATTCACTAAATTGTTGAGAAAATTTCCTAGCATATGTGAGTAGGTTTTCAGTAGAATTATATTAGGGCTTGGGCGCTCACGCGTAGATCTTGATGCTGTCCTTGAGTGCGATCTCCATGAACATCGCGGTCTTGAAACTTGATTAATTCTTGGATACCTGCCCCCTCTTCAGGGATCTCTACCCTAGCTCTATGGCAAAGTTTTTGGGCCATTATAGTTTGTCTTTTACCTTTATCCATTCTAATGAGATTGTACTGGGGGTCATTATTTAGTTTTTCAAAGTCCCCAGTTGAGTAAACGATTTACAATTATTACTACACATACAACAATTAATATTACATATAACACAACTATTACTACACATGCAACAATCAATATTACATATAACACAGTTATTACTACACATACAACAATCAATATTACATATAACACAATTATTAATAAATAATCAATATTAAGCCCCCCTCTATACTTAGCCTATATCTGTATACAGTCATATTGAAACAAAACCTTTCACAGGTGGAGGAATACAGGGTCTTTGCTGAGTCAACACTACCCTACCCATGTGGCATTTCCAGGAAACTTCTCTGCAGACCGGAGTAAGGAGGCAGGGTGAGAAAGCTAGCACCTGAGGTGGGTAGTCATGATATTTAAACAGGTTTGGTCCCACCAAAATCGCTCAGATTCGGTTGGGACACAAATCGTGTCCCAACTATAAAGGCCAGATTTTTCTTGTAACGATCATTAACACGCATTTGTAAGGCCAGTATATTTAGACCATATGTTGAAAATTTTGAACGTCCAGTTTCCACACCACGGTAGGTCGTAACCAGGCCGTATGGACGCCGGCGCGTTTATTTTTGTTAACCCAGAGTAATCGCCAAGAGCCCTACCTCTGGGGTGAGGATAGAACCATTAGTTCTATCTCTCACGGTAATGTTGAAAATTTTAAACGTCCAGTTTCCACACCACGGTAGGTCGTAACCAGGCCGTATGGACGCCGGCGCGTTTTTTATTATAGTGAGTTCCCCAGTAGGCCTAGTCTCACTTTTTTAAACCACTGCCCCATCCATCGCAGTGGTTCGTGACAGCCATTCCATAACAATTTGCTGCCTCCGAAATATATCTTTTTTGTATTTTATATTTTTATATTTTTTTTGCCCTCTGTTGGTCCGTTCATTATGTATGAGGCACTCGGTCATTTACTGGGGATAATTCCCTTTCATTTTGACCTGTAACCTCTCCATTTACTGAGACCAACAGAGGATTTTTTAAAATTTTATAATTTTTTTTTGGTCTCTTACAAATACTAAGGTAATCCTAAAGATGGGCAGTAGGTACAAGGGGAAACATTTCACGTTTTCTAGGTGTTATCCAAACCCTTATTATGTTCACCCGTGGTCTTACAGGTTTTACGCTAGCCTGATGGTGAACATTGTACCTTAAAACATTCATACTTGGAGAATTGCTAGAGGGAAACATTTCACGTTTTCTAGGTGTTACCCAAACCTCTTTTACTTGCTCCATGGTCTTACAGGTTTTACGCTGGCCTGTTGAGCAAGTCGCAATCTCCCACATACACACACACACTGGGCTGTTCAAAGGTGTAGCCTAGACCCTCCTCGGATCTAGGCGCCACAGTCTACTAGGCCCTTCATCACATTCACACCGGGCTGTTCAAAGGTGTAGCCTAGACCCTCCTCGGATCTAGGCGCCACAGTTTACTAAGCCCCACATTCACACATTCATTCCCCCATCTCGGATATACCAAAAATATATGTAAGAGACCTATAATATTTTCTCAGCATAGAATTGTGCCGATTTTAAGGCACAATTCTCGCTATTCAATTTATGTTGATTAATAATACAGTCTACTGTAATATCATTATCATCTATATACAAACTTTCATCTATTTCCAAGACATTATAGTGAAACTGTCTTAAAAATTTTGCCTTTTCCAGGCCTTTGGTGTAAATAGCCTCAAATGGCTTACACAAATTTTTAATCAATTCTTTACTGTAATGAACATTACCATCCTCCCACCTAAGGTGGTGATAGTGGCGAGTCAACCAGCGGGCTGTTCGCTTCATTTTACTATTTAAAATATCATAGTCAAAAGGAGGTTTGAACACGAGTTGGGCTCTGTAAGATTTCCCAACAATAGCAAACTCTTTAACTATAAACATATTATTATTGTCTTTAAACCCCTGAAATTGAACTACGGCCTCCATCATCTGATTGATCCAAGTAAAACAAAACTTCTCTGTTTAATCTTTCCACTATGTGGGGAGGTAATAATCAAAATAGTTTTTGAAAATATTGTTTATTATAATATTTTCAATATAATCCTTGACAAGGTCTTCTATATAAAACAATTCCAAGAGGTCCCGACTGATTAGATGCAAATTGAAAATAAACTGATCCCACTCGTCTTTATTCAAAGACAAAGTATGCTCCCCATCAGTTAAATAAGCATGTTTTCTGTTAAGAATGCATGCAACTTTGATCTTGTCTTCACTTTGGTTCTCCTTCTCAATTATACAATCTTTTTGGTAATGGAGTGCTAGTGTTATATCATTGAAACGGTCAAAGAATTGGCAAAAAGTATCGTAAGACCACCAAACCCAACCTCTCCTTCCTTTAATCAAAATACCGAGACTGTTGTCTCTGTTTTTGAAAATACCCGTGATGATTGACTTTGTCCCCTCACAGTTGAGAAAATAGACTGACTTTAAAAAGATGCTAGTCTGAATATTTATAGGCTCCAAAGGCTTTGGAATAGGAACAGCTGTTACATCCGCTCCGGTCGAAGTCATGTCTGCTACTGATTGATCCCTTAAGTTAAAATACCCTCAGCTAGAGCCACCCCCTCCCCCTCTTCCTCCGATGAGAAATATTCGTCAGAGGAGGAGGAGGAGGATGAATAAGAAGATATGCGGCCTGTGGTTTGCCATTTTACTTTAATGTTTTGAGCCCCGGGAGGAATAGAAAATTTTCCCTCAACAGGAGCTAGGTAATTACTGTCCAAGTAATGTTTCTTTACCAAACCCCCGTTGGAAGTGTAAAATTCAATTTCAATCCACCCGTGACGAGACATGATGTTACCTCTCCCAGCGCTGATCCCAGACTAATCTCTAATCTCGCATACATCTACCCCCCATCTCTTTAAGCAGACACTTTTCTAACATCCCCGGTGATGGGTGTGTAAGTGAAGTGAGTGTCGTGAATTAAAAGACAGTATCCCCAAGTATGTTCTGGGAAGGCGGTTTTAGTTTCAATCTCTAGGCGTATATCTACAGGTCCCGTTTTTATGCTATCGTCTTGCTTTGAACAATCAATAACATAAATCGGACACTTTGTTTTATATTCGTTAAAGTCTAGTGCAGGGGATCCCGCTCTCCCATAGTAAGAACTTTGAAAATTAGCAAACATGTCATAGAACAAGCAAGTATTCCCCCGTAAATTATCATAGGGGTAAAATGAAGAATTAAGAAATAGTTTTACATCCAATAGATCGCACGCATCAACCTCACTCATATTTTTAGTCAAATCGCCTTTTCTCCCAGTTTGGAATGCCAAGATGACATAGCGTGGCTTTTCAGTCTGATTACTTGTTCTCAAAGTCCAGCTGAAATTCTTTGTACTCGGCAAATTAGGGTACTCTATAAGCTCCCATTGCCTAAACGGTACATGGATAGCAGGGTCTTTTTCGATAAATTTATAAAGTCTTAGCTTTTGAGCATCGTTTACTGTTATGTGCGGTATGCGCCAATATATTTTTTCAACAACTAGGTTAATTGTGCCGGCTACCGCAGTTGTTACGGCATTAATGTCTGTGGCTGAACGCAAAATAACCAATTCCTGCTTAATATTGACCAGTACTTTTCTGTAATCCTCTGCAAAACCCAGTAAATGTTTAAGCGGGATAGAGTAAATAAAATCTGTAACTGTTTCAGTCTTACCCGGTCCTAACCAACAAGAATTTTTCAAATAGTTTTTCTCCTCTTCCCGAATAGATAGTATATTCTTTAAAGTTGTAGTGATACCAACGTTTCTCACCCTATCGATCTCCTTCCCACATATTTCATATCTGATTTCATCAAAGAGAAACGCGATCGCATTGTTAATAAACGAAACATCTTGGGCGGTATCGTCAGCTTTTTTCCCACTAACTTTTCCATGTATAACAATATAGCTTTCAAAGGGAGCCGTAATTATATCTTGTTGTAGGATCGGAATACGTAGTTCATCCGAATTACCATATGTTGTTGAAGCGTAAGGGTTGTGCGTATGATATTCCATACTAGTTATCAAATCGTCGTACAGCGCCTTGCTGTCTATTGCTAACATGGCCATTTTGAAATACTTTGAAACCGAGAGAGCGGAGAAACTTAATATTTCTGTGAGTTAACACTTTGGCTTTCTGAACACCACTGAATCTACCCTCCAGGGATGTATCCCTATATACCAGTCCCATTACTGCGTCTGAGATGTAGTCTCACTGAGATTTTTTCTCCGCGAAAATTTACAAGTTCCCCGTCTTGGTCTTTTAAACTGACTGTCAGGTTGTTTATCCTCTGACTGATTACCGGCAAATAAATTACATTCCTAGGTGTCTCTATAATTTTATAGCCTGGAGGATCGGACGGGTAAAACTCGTGTATAACATGCCCCTCGATACCATTTTGGTAAGATCCGCGTGTAATGTTACACTCTACACGTATTGAATTAACTTTGATTATCGCAACAGGCAGTTCCGAAATATGTGTTTTATTCGCCTCGTATACTTTATCTTTGAACCCCAACAGTTTTCCCAACGAATGATCTTTTTTAAAATCAACCTTTTCCGAACAAAACAATTCGGACTTTAAAGTATTATTATTGGGTTTTAATGTAAATTTTATATTTTTCGGTAACTGGGATACCAGATATTTTTCAATGTCCTCGATTTCATAAGACCCTTCAGGAATAGTTATTTCCTGCTGGTCACCGTAGTAAAACTTGTCATTTTTATTTTTCTCTATATTCGGTATAGAGTTATATGTTGAGAGTTCAATTAACCCCAGCTCCCAGTCACCATTGCTAACATCAATCGGAAAAGGCAAGTCGTATGACAGTTCACTAGTTATTCCCGTTAGACAAAACATTATTGCACAGAAACTTTAAACACAAGTGCCCGCAAATAACTGAATCGAAACTCTGTTGTCTCTCGTAATTATAGTAAATTTCACATCCGTTAAAATACTTTAACAATTCATAGGGTGGTTTGAGATTGCCAAAGCTATCGTAATAGTAAACCTTTTCCTTTAACTTTTTATAACAGACCCAGTGGGTCCCTGGACCACTTGATGTATCCAGGTTAACAATTGCAGTTTCGTATCCTTTAGGCTTTTTGGGCAATGAATCCCTCATGAAAACTCCTCTGAAATTTGGGATATTCAACAACTTTGCATACTTGATTAAATCAAAGTTTGTAAGCGGTTTTATCGGTATTGATAAGCTTTTTTTTTCTTCTTGCAACACTTTCTTTTCTTCCTTTTCTGTTCGCCGCCGGCACCTCGTTTTGGATATGGTCTGAGATATAAGCCTTTGCCTTTTTTTGGACGCCTTACTTGGCGTTTTTTCTTACGGCCACCACCAAATTTCGTCTTTGCCTTCATAGCTGTTGTCACCGCCCAAGCTGCGGCTCGTTCTCCTATTGATGAGTCTGAGGCTTTAAACCTTTGCCAAGCACGTTCAGCTAGCTCTTTGTCAGCTTGTCTCCTTCTCTCTGAATCCTTATACCGCGAGTAGGCAATGTCGTGTACCTTACAGGCTTTATCCAATTTATTGATTCCCGGGTCTCCTCTAGCTAATCTCTGCTTTAATCTAGTTCCAGGTCCACAATACTGATAACCACCGGGTATATGAAGTTCCACAGGTAATAGGTCAATCGCCTTGTTCAGGACCGACGAAACTATACCTCCACCCACTTTCAGTGCTCCTTTATGTCTGATTGATTTCCTCTCGGTCTTTGGCATTTTATTGTAAGTACTTGATCACCTCGTACAGTTTGTTTAACAGTGTTTCCCTGATACACCCAATCCCCAACACATCGAATGTAGTAGGCACAGTCCGAACCACAGAATTTGTGAACTCGTTAAACTCCAAAACACCACTGTCAGTCATAAAGTAAATCATGCCATTTATATATTTGAACGCACCGTAAACTTTGCCCGAGATACCACTCAATACACTGGGGACCAGACCCATAAAAGACCCGGAAAAGTTACACTCATAAATTTCAATCAAATAATAGTCGTTATATATCATAAATGTTTTTGCTTGGTTTGTGGAAAATACAGCCATTAACTTTATTAATCTTTCTACCGGCAACCAAGTCGACATTATATTTATATCTAAGTGATAGTGCCGGGTATGTAAATACGTATACATCATTTCCGGTAAATAAGGCAATACTCCCATCTGGTCTCTGATAAATAGCTGAAATCTCTTTGAAATCCCCAGGAAGAAATCCAAGCCAATCGGTGATTTTTCTTACCTCTGTAAATTGATCAGGGGTTCTTTCAGTAGGATTTAAACTTATAACCCATACATATTCCTTATAAAAAGCGAATATCTTACGGTTTACGACTACATACTTGATAATTTGGTTATTTTTAAACTCGCAAATATCTTTCTCTTCTTTTAATTCAACTAAATCGGTTTTAGGTGTTGTGGAGGTTGTAGTTGTGGTAGTAGTGGTAGTAGTACTAGTGGTACTAGTGGTAGTTGAGGTACTGGTTGTCTGAGGTCTACCATACAAAAACTGTATTGCCAATATATCGTCTTTACCAAGATCAAACTCGGTCAAGTTAACAATACCCTTGGGTGTTATTGGGTAGGGATACATGACTGATTTGTCATCACTAGAATGGTCCAAGCCCAAGGCATGACCAATTTCATGCACTAAAGTTTGAAAGAATGATATGTTATTACCTCTTGTTAGGTTCATTGTAAAATCCCAGGGTTCTTCAGAGTCTAAATGAATATCGGTTTGGTTATACTGACTGGTAGGCAGAAAAGCATGAGCCAACACACCTCCCGGACCATCGAAATCGTAATAACACATGTCATTTCTAGAGTAAAACATGTGTTTTCTATCATCAGCAAATGAAATTATTATTGTTGGGTTTTTAAAGTCTTTTTTAAAAGTAAGATTTGCATGTTTTCCCCACACATTAAATGCTTTTTGTATTAGTTCACTGTACTGTGGCCTACCATATTGATACCATGTAATAACTGAATTGTTCCAACGTCTACCCGGTAAAGCAGAGAACGGTTTCATATTATCCTTAACACCGCATCTAGGTAAAGCCATGAGTTCAAGAGTTGCATTATCCAAAAGCCCAGTGGGCTCAAGACTAAAGGTCTCTTGGAATTGTAAGACTGCAGGTGTTATATCTTGTGTCAATGATGCATTATTAATATATCCATAGTGTGCTAGATATTCTATAGACTTGTTGTTGTTGCATAGTGCAACCGGTAAAATGATTAGTAGTATAACCAGCATCTTTGAATGCTGATTGGTTTATGACAAACTTTGGCTATTTTACCTCTATTTAAAGTCTTCTATCTCTGTAATAGTCTGTATCGTCACCTTCCTCTACTGGGAGATGTACATCAAGTGGTAGTACACCACCACCTCTATTTTGAGCTGGTGGTTGTGGATTGGGTAACTTAAACAATTCTTCCCAATTTAAGTAATCATTTACGCCAGCTTGCGGCAAAATAGCTGCTCTACCGGTCTGTTTTTGATTGATATAATTGTATACATATACTCCAAACTTTTTCAGTTGCATATCGTGATAGATCTTATTACTACTGATTAACCCTTCGCATTTAGCCAATCTAGTATTAATTTGTGTCATATCAGAAATTACCTTTGCAAGGTTGGTAGTTAATGGTAAGATTTTGTCACTACATGATTGGTCAACATATCCTTTGGTAGCCGCATCAGTTGATTCAGCGGGTATCGCAGTGTTTTTTATTTGCTTGTTCTGAGCATCATAGTGCTCATTACTAAGTATCATACTTAGTTTATTCAGGCTTTGCAGGTTTACAGCATCCATAGGGTCTACTGGGTCACCGATATTGGAAACTCTCTTCTTCCTCATATTGTATTTATATTTTGTATAAGGTATACAGTTTTCATCCACATAGCTCTTTGTTGCTGCATCAGGTGGCGCCAAAGGTATAGCCAAGTTACAAAGTCTTTTAGTTTGCATATCATAGTTACCGTCGGGTGTTAAATTGAAACCTTCACCCTTGGGGCCTTTAAGGCTCTTGGAGTGGGATGTTAGGCTACGTCCAAACTTGTCAATAGTCATCGTAGTAATGCTTTAAATCTACTGTTCCCCGCTCCTTTTATGTATGTTAATTCTTCTCGCTCAATATATCCACGGCTGCGGCTGCGACTGCGGCTGCGGCTGCGGCTGCGGCTGCGACTGCGACTTCAATATAGTAAAGCTTTAAATCTACTGTTTCCCGCTCCTCTAACGTATCCAGCTTCTCTCAATTCTTCGATTATACTCAATATTTCATTTGTATGCACTCCTCTGTTACCACTCTCGGTGGACATGGCAATGTGTCTTAGTCTCTCAACCAACTCGTTTGGATCGTCCCAGTGTATAATGTCGTAGGACTTTGCCTTTTTCCAAAGTAATCCCATACCCTTTGCTGAAGGAAACAGGTTTTTAATAATGTTCATGTACTTTGTCGCCCTACTTGATTTTATTTTACCATTAAACGTATGCCCGTCCCTGTGAGCATTAGTATTAATCAATATACTTTTATAAGTATTTAAATCATCACCATTGAACACTGTACTGTCGGGTACTCTTTTGAAAATAAGTTCGTATAGACCAAGGGATCTTCCATACTTTGTACCACCGATAATTATATTTCCGTCATTATCAAAGTCCAAGACTTTGTCACCAATCATAAGTGTGTCATTTTCATAACGTGGCCCAAAAATATTGTCAGTCATTCCCCTTTTTCCGGCATCTCTAATAAATAAAGTCATATACTCTTTGGTAGTAGGGTTTTGGAAATATTTATCAATAAACTGGGTAGTTGAGGCCAACTCTTCTTCAGTGGACACTAGTTGTGACAAGTCCCTGGAATTAGGTGTTGAAACCACTGATGGTTCAAATCTGTCTCTTGCTCTTGCTGTTGTTTCAAACGATTCTTCAAATTCCTCCTCCTCCTCCTCCTCTTCAGAGTCTGCTGTATCATAATTCATAGGTTCTTCCTCCTCCTCCTCCTTTACCTCCTCTTTTTTAATACTCTTTTGCTCGGTTTTAATATTATTCAATGCATCTGGTGTATTGGATTTTTGTCTAAGTTCTTTTAATATGGGTTTATACTGTTTTTCAAGCATAATATCGCTTTCCTCCACACCGTCTTTAAACATTTGATACTTGCGCTTGATAGCATTTCTCAGTTCGATGAGCTTTGACTTGAGCTGTTTACTGTTTCGCTCCATAATTGCAAATGATGGTGTTAATTATTATACTCGCCGATTTATGGCATTTCCACTTGTCTAAAAAAGAGAGCATGCTTTTTATATCTTTTAACATAGTCTATTATGTCTAACAGTGAAACACCGGTCCTAAAATCCAACCCTCTATAGTAACTTTCCTCTCTCCTGTCAAACCTCGGGATCACATAACGTTTTGTAAAACTCTTGAATACAAAAGTTCTCTTCCAACCGTCTCTCCACTCTGGTATCTCAGCAACTGTATACTTGTCGTTTTCAACAGTTTTTTCCATAAATCTCTTTAATAGCTCCATAGGTTTAGGTTCATTTATATTTTCTAAAAGGTATGAATTTAGAAGCCAAAATTCACTCGGATTGGCTCCTGTAAACGATCGCCACTGCTCAAATAGGCCTCTGTTAGTTATACTGTATACACCGTTATTTAGAGAAATACCAAACTTTTCACACTGCCTTGGCAAACATGGTAGGGCTTCTTTAAGGAATTCTACAGTGTATAACCCTTGACAGAGGTTATTAACTCCGTTATACGGTTTATATCTACGACATTTAGGAACACTATCTGGCACTTTTGAATATCCAATGTTATAACTAATATCGATATAACACTTTGACTTGATCGCCTTTTTATAAATCTTTAATGGGTCTCTTATGGGTATAGTTCGCTCAGTTAGCAGTATACATTTAGAGGCATAGGGTATTTTACTGCCGTATGCCAACATTTCATTGCATATCTGTGTAAAGTTTACGCTACCATGAAGGTTACGTAATGGTAACACTTTGCCAAACAAATCGGGGAAAGGTCTGAATCTTGATATCATATTTTGAGGGTCTCTCACTGTACAATTTCCCATGTCCTCGTGATAAATTACAAGCTCCAGGGGTATACCTCTTTTTTCACATTTATTGAGAAACGTCAACCATGTTTCACGGTTGTACGTTCTCTCACTCGCGGAAATCATTAAAAGTACAACTGGTGGTAGCATAGCAGATGGTTTTGGCTTTTTATGTCGCCAGCATCTTTTGTTAAATTGATGGCCGTGAGGAGGTTTTCTACTACAGTAGTTGCCACAAAACTTTTTCTTGTCTTTGTAGTAGTATGAACATAGGTTTGATTTTACATTATGCAGTTTGGTGTTGTAGCCCCTTAAATCATTATATGCATAGATCCTAACCATTATGCTTCCGTCACAAAACTGTCCAAACCGATCCTATATCTTCCCTTATATGGGTCAGAAGTCTTGTCGATAACCAAAAACCCAAAGTTATCTTGCCAGGCCTTGGCGCATAACTCTTTGAATTTTTCAAATGACATGTCAGTTGTGACATGGTCGTTGTATATATGTTTTAAATTCATTTCATCTTGTTTGAATAAAATGACAAAGTTTGAATTATCCCGGATTAGCTGCTTGGGAATAGCGCTATATGTCTGCCCCAAGTAAAAGGTGTCAATATGTTTATGTCTACCCATAGTGAAATAACTCCTTATACAATTATGCTTTTCACAAGATATGTCATCGAATATCATTATAGAATTGGGTTTAGCTTTATTTGGATGTGTAACCAAACTATTGTCATCATAGGCGAAATAACCTACTTCTTTTGGTAAAACCTTCTTTAAAAACTGATACTTTGGCTGATATAGCGATTTTGAAAATACATAAATATTCTCAAACCTTAATCCGTTTGGGTCGAATAATAAATTAAACAGTACATTTGTTTTGCCTGAAGAACTCGGCCCACAAATAATACAACGTATAGAGTCGGGTAATAAATTACCGTGTTTATTCTTTTTAACCATGCCACCTGCCCCGATATACTCATCAAAGTTTCTAACGGGGAATTCAACTTCCTGCTTCTCGATCCGCATCGTTAATGATTACAATATCTAATCTACAACGTGATATATACTTTCCCTGGGTGTTGTAGTTTTTCCTCTGTTGGATCAAGTCAAGTCCTTTCTGTCAATCCAAGAGTCATGACTACTATCATACCCCTTCCACCTTACAAGTAATTTGGAACCTTTTCTCCGTAACACTTTTTCAACCAAATATACATCACCTGTCTTGGACTTGCTAATTTCTTCAGCATAAAAACCCCCTTTAAGAATTTCACCTTTAGAGTCTTGTAGTATATATGTCACGGGTCGTGTAGGTTTAATCGCGTATATTTTAAAAGTTTCATTTGTCCAATTGGGGAGGTAACCCTTTTTAAAAACCATTTTAGCCTTACTAATCCTAACACTGTCCCCCAAATTAAACCTTTGCTTTTTAACTTTTTTACTTTTCTTGACTTTATAAATTCTTTTCAAAATATCTTTAACATGTTTGTGTTTGACATCTTTTGGTTTCATTCCAATAGTCCTATGTTTAGTGTTGTTGTAGGACTTTACAATATCTGGCAATATACTCAACCATTCATAGCTACCTCTAGCTGTAAACTCTTTCCACATTTTATTTTTCAAAGTTCTGTTGAACCTTTCTACTATACTCGCTTTAAGTTCGGAAAATGTATGATAGTGATTGATTTTGTACTTTTTCATAAGGCCATTTATATGTTTATTGAACCATTCAGTACCTTGATCGGTGTGAAAGTTTTTCATTTTATGTTTAGCTAAGATTGGCTCTAACGCCTTGGCTACTTCAGGCCCTGACTTGTCTTTTAAGGGAATAGCAAAAGCAAATTTCGTCAAACAATTGATCATAGTAAGAATATACCGAAAACCCTTATTAATTTTGGCATAATTCTGCATTTCGACGAGATCTGCCTGATAAAGGTCATTAATTCCTTTTAGTGTCACCTTACGTCTAGGATAATGTTTCCTCGCGGGTCTGTGTAGCTCTTCAGCTATTGCCCTCTTTCCATCCATTTTATAAATGATGGGTTTTAATCCTTTAACATTAGTTTTATAGAGTTATTCAATGCACTTGCATCTGTAACACATTTTAAATAAATATCATGCAAGCTAAAAGTACAGCAAGAACAAATAGCTTATCAGTCAACCATAAACCACCAAACAGGATACCGTACTTCCTGTCGATAGCTAGTGAGTCAGTCTTGAACGCAATGTGGTGTTTAGTGCAGTGTTGTTCGCTCGCTTGTTTTAAAGACTCGCCACCACCGCCGACCTCACAAGAGCCAGAGTACGCGGAAATAATCGATAGGCCCCCGCCTCATCGGAACCCGGTCAATGCTGTCATGAACCCCGGTTACTCCGGCTAATTAAGTTACAGTTATTTCTGTTTGCTTGAGTGGGGTTTGAGACCACTCGTGTTTACACACCCAGGTTAAACATTATTCCATACATGGGGAGTCCAGACGAAAACTTCACTCAGTTTTCCCGCTTTCACCCAGTATGACCTAATGTCCTCTCCCTTTTAGCAAACAAAGGACAGAGGTTTTTTTATGTAGCCAATGGCCCCACCACCGCCATGGCTCGTGGAGGCCTTCCACAAACAAACTAGTTGCCTCCTCCGTATTTTTAAAGTTTTTTCTTTTTTAATCACCCCACCGGGCATATTAATTGAATGACCCAGCCAAGTTCTGAGCCAAACTATTAACTTTGCCCTACATTCACACGTCATTCAGGTTTACGGGCTTTTACACCACGCCAGTGACCATCATTCAGGTTTACGGGTTGTTACACCGCGCCAGTGACCTTCATTCACACCGGACATCAAGTCCTTGTCTGTGGCAGACGCAAGAAATCATTTTCTACGGCAATTAAGCCAACTTGCCATCCACATATGGACTTACCAGGGGTTAGCCCAGCCAAAATGTGGGTGTCTGTCCACAGAACAGAAGCTTTCAAGACTCAGCCTTACTAACTTCTCACATACACACTCACATTCACACAGTGGGGTTTTTTATATTACTCATGATCTAATACATGTTCAATAATATTTACAAAGGATAGTTCAGTATTTTCCTGTCTTATTTTATATTCTCCACGTTTTCTAATAGAAGGTAAGACTTCTTCAAATACCCAATATTTGAAGTCATATGCTGTGGGTAACTTTGATGAAAATATCAATTCATATAATCCGGGCTCAGATATGTAAATTTCTAAGCCTTTATGATGCGAAATAGGTTGGGACCCAAATTGGGGCCCAACTAAATCGCTCAGATTTGGTTGGGACACAAATCGTGTCCCAACTATATAGGCCAGATTTTTCTTATAACGATCACTAATATAAAAAAGTGCTACAAGCCATAGTGGAATTAGGTGAGTTTTTGTAATTTATATCCAAACGGCACTGTATCGTTGTCTTCAACTATTTTCCTCTTAGGTCCTGTGATTTTAAATATTTTTGTTTCACTGATTGTTACAATGTCTCTATCCTTAGTCCTCCTGATTCGTTTCTCTTCAATTTCCAATGTCTGTTTCACTTCACTCAACACCATTTCTTTCAACTTTTCAAAGTTTAGAGTCTTGGAAGTTTTACAATTTAACGTCAATCCTTTTATTTTACAGACTGAGACAAGGGCTTGCTTGTTAGTTGACCAAACTATGTAGGCATAGGTTTTAGGTCCCCCTGACACAAACTCTACAATATACGAACCTGGTCCATACTCTGCAAGCTCATCAGTCATTTCACCCAGGTAATCCCCTGTAGGCACTCTGTAAAGACCTCCCCGGAAGTAGTAGACTACACTGTCAGTGTCGTAGTAGCACACCTGACACCCCAAAGCATCCAGATGTTCGTACAATTTTAACCTCGCCTGTGCTGTAGTATAGGCTGCTACTACGACATTAACGTTGCTGAGAGGCTCCCCGACCTCTTCAATATATTGCCAACTTACAACAACCACCTCCTCGTTTACCACATTGATCTTGTTGACTTGAACCTCAGGGCTTATTAACAGATCAAACAACACTTTGGATTCCCTAACTATCGATGCTTTAGTCTGGTTCTCCCTCTGTCCAAATTTACCCCAAAAACTGTTCAACATCAACTTGGCCAATGATCTCAAACCCCCATTCTTAGCAATTTTGTCTTTCTCCAATTTCACCCCTTCATGTTGAAAATAATCTGCAATGTACTTGTCTTTGTCTTCCTCAGTCTTACACCATTCTGGGTACCCCGATGCTTCCTGTTTCATTTTCAAAAATTTATTGATAAAATCAGTGAAGAGGCCTCCTTTCTCGTATGTGGCTACCTCATACTCCCACAGCTCATACATGTCCAACACCACATAACCCTTCTCTACTGCTTTTCTCAACTCATCCATGGTCCATGTTCCCACTAAAGCCCTCTCTTGACTCTCATGTTCACACTCCCCTTGATTTTGAGTTTCCCCACAAGTACGACACAATACAAACATTAACTTGTCATTCATTTTAGCTGGGAGTACGGGGTGGTAGAGATCCCTGGGGGGCAGGACTTTACATTTTATCAAACCATCTACTTCCATACCTCTCTGCCTACACTCCCTATCACCAACATAGATTGTAGGGTGACCAATTGGATACTTTCCATACTTACAAACATAAGGGTACAGGGAGCATACATCTACATACTGTATGCTTTCTCCCTCCATACATTTGTAGTAAGTTTTTGAATTTCCAGTTCTACCTCCAAAGAATGACTGGCGTGGGTCAAGGGGAAGGGTGTTGAGGATAGGCAAACTGTCCAAATGTTTAAGGTTTTCTTTCTTTTTCAAAGCCCTAAACTCACACTCCCACATCTGAACAACTTCGTACTCACTGATTTTTGACATCTTTTTCAAAGTCCTCTCATACCTCAAATGAAGCGAATCAGAGGGATCCTCCTTCAGAGGAGCCTCTCTGTTGTAGGGAAAGCATTTTGGACACCCGTGCCAATAACACCCATGAAATTCATACACATTCTCCCCGTCAAACCCATCGACTTTCAGCCCATTAATTTTGACTTCTTTTGCCCTGCCTGCATGCTCTATCCTCACACCTCGCTTTTCCTCTTCCCACGACAACCACTGAAGGGCTACTTTTGATTGATTATCGGTCAATCTGTACCCATCTTTTGGTATCAAGCCAATTGTGTTTGGTTTTAGAAAGTTTCGGCGGAAGGCCAGGTTACAGGCACTTGCTATGGTCACAGCCTCAAGGAACGGGTCAACATTACATTCCTCTAGGAAAATCTTTCTAAATTTCAAACAGGCTTGAGCCAGGATTTCCACATCTGAGATGCAGTACTCCAAAATTTCTTTTTTAAAGTCAAACACATAGTTTTCAGCTACTCGTTCACTGTACCATTTCTCAAAGGCGTTGTGATTTTTCTCGAACATCGCCTCTGGGCAATAGTACTGTTTGTCTGGCATAGGGCCCACATAATTTTGATTTGCCAATGTGTTGAACAAGTGTGGGAAGTAGCCCTTCTTTTTCTCGGGAGGCAGATCAAAGGCTTTAGGGAGTGCAGAGAGGGCCATGGGGAAATAGCTCAAGGAGTCCACAAACCTTACATTGTCCAATTCCATCAAAATAATTTTGGTTCCCCTCATGATCAGTTCCGGTGTGAATTTAGTCTCCTCAAGCACATACTTTACCAAAAACTGAAAATCAAAGCCCTGACCGTTGTGAGCAATCACACAAACTTGTTTAAACTGTTTTCTCACCTGCATCACATAGTCCATGAATTGTTGAACCGGGTCAGAGTTGAAGACTCTTGTTCGGTTCTGGCAAGCCATACAAAATTTTCCTTCAATGCATTGGTAACAAAACTGTTGTGAAACACACAAGTTCACTTTGTGAACATTTTTACTAGGATCAAAAGTCAAAGTCTCATCTTGACGTGTTTCCAAATCAAAGAAAATATACAAGAAATCTTTAGTTTTCGGCTTGCCTTTATTTACCTTCATGTAACATTTGTGGTTGGGATCTTTAAATTCGCTACAAATTTTACAAAAGACTTCTCCGCACTTGTGAGGAGTTGATCTTTCACTGATTTGAATAAGTTTTCCACAGTCTAGACATTTTTTTACTTTTTTGCATCTATCTACTTTGTGAGCAATAAAACAGTGCTGGTTTCTCATAGTCATGTTACAGTCAGGGCAAGTTATTCCCCCATGCTCCTCTTTGCAAGGAGGTGAGATGGTTTGGCAGTAGGGACATATGTTAGAGCATCTATGTTTACCCTTATGGTCATAGGGTACATGACAATCTTCGCAAAAATAATGGCAGGCAAATGCCGCAGTCAATGAGTTGATTACATTGTAGTGACCATTATGAAAGAGCAAATTAATTTTGAATTTTGGATTGCCTACCCGACCTTCAAAGTACACATCACGGCCTCTCCTGTCAAAATTGTACACGGTGATTTTATAGTCTTTTAATGAGTCCTGAAATTTTTCCAATTCAGGGATCCCTCCCCCACCCTCAGGGATCTCTACCCTAGCTCTACGGCAAAGTTCCCGAGCCATTATGGTCTGCCTTTTACCTTTATCCTGTCGTATAAGGTTGTACTGGGGGTCATTTGTTACTTTAGCTATGGCTACCACAATGGCCCGGGGGAGGCACAAGTTATCTTTATTATTAATAACTACAATCCCTTTCCTAACCTTACATTCTTCATCGAAGGTATTGAAGAGGCCGGGGCGCCTACGGACACCTGTGCCTACAGGGAGATTTACCCGGGTGCACTCGACTGAGAACGTATCTGTTGATTTGATCGATTCACTGTTAGATTGCACAATCCCCCCAAAAATTTGCCAAAGGATGTCTTCATTAATTTCGGTTGCAGGTCGAAAAGTAACAAAGCCAGGTTCTTTAGATTTTAAATTTAAACTGTTTAAAGTAAATCCAAGGTAGTCACTGTCTGAAGCTTCTTCTTTCATCATGGTTACAATCTGCCCAAACCCCTGTCTCAGCCAATCAATTTCATTAGTTTCAGGAGGAGGGTTGGAAAATTTAAAGGTAATTCTAGATCCATACAATCTAAATTTTTTGACATAGGAATCATCTCTAGAAAACAAATAAACAGGTTCAACCTTTACCTCTTCCCCATCATCATTAGGACATATGGGTGCAGACTCAACAATATCGATTTGTTCCTCATCAGAGTTAACAACAGCCATTTCTCACAAAATAATAATAATCAAAGGACCAAAGAAGAAACTAGATATACAAAAAAGCTAAATCGAGAATAATATACAAGGGTAATTAGATAATATTATACAAAAGTGAGGTTATGTTACACTAAAGTAAGGTTATATTTAATAAAAGTGAGGTTATGCAATATCAGAGAGCAAAGTAACGCAGGGACGTCTTACCGGCACAGGAGCAAGTAAGAGAATGAGCCGGGGGAAGAATCCAAAAGGACGCTGATTCTCACGACCAATCAGAGAGTAGTACACTTAATTATAGCCAATCACAGGGCAGAATATTTCGACCAATGAGAGAGCTTGAAATTTTCATGTTGCAACAGGCAAAAGGCGCAGATTTCATTCTTTCTTACCCTCCCGCGCATGCGCGACAGCTTGATTTTGTTCTTCTTGTTACAGGAGGCGGGAAAAGAATGAGCGAGGGAAAGAGGAAGGTACATATCCATTAGTACGTATTACTCTGTTTTATCTTACCTGAATATAGTATTATATGTATATTATATTCTAACATAATATACACCATTATTATAGTATACCATTCAATGATAGGAGGTAGTATGACATAAACCATTATAATATACCGTTATACATATATAAATGTATATAATAGGGGTAGCATGACGTAGTATGTACGTATGCAATAGGGGTAGCGTGACATAGTATGTTATAGTATATGCTTTTTACTCTATGCTGTTGGCAACACCGGTACAGGGATCGGGGGCGGGGGACGGGGACGGGGGCGGGGGACGGGGAACTTTTAATACTCTATGTACACTATAGGGAATAATATGACATAGTAAGTACATATGTAATAGGGGTAGCGTGACATATAGCACTCTATGCCTATAGGGGGTTATACTCTATGTACTGTGAGGAGGTTGTACTCTATGGGTATAGGTTATGTATTTTAGCGGGAAAAGAGTGAGGTTATGTGTTTTGGCGGGAAAAAGTGAGGTTATGTGTTTTGGCGGGAAACGGCGCCGCCATCTTGTTTCCGGTGACGTCACATTTTGGCGGGAAACGGCCGCCATCTTGTTTCCGGTTCTATATCTCAGCCTAGACTACTCTAAAAATTACCCCTGATGTGTTAATCGCTACTCAATGTAGTAAACCAATTTTTGTCTCGGAAAATCATTATCCCGCTGATAGTGGTATAAGTGTAAGCCTTGTGGCCGCCAAAGTTCTTAGGCCTGAGGTATATTCTAAAAATGTCAAGCTAATGGAAAACTTTACTTAGTCTGAAACAATTGAGCTAAAAACCCCTGATGTGTCAGTCGCTACTCAATGTAGTAAATCGTCTTCTGTCTTGGAAAATCACGCACCCGCTACTGGTATAAGTTTAATCCCTGAGGCCGACCAAGTTCATAGGCCAGTGGTTGATACCAAGTCGTTGGACCAAAACAAGGTAAGACTCCACCTATTTACTGATAACCATGGACATAGGCTTAGAAATATTATTCAAGGTAACTTGAAGGATTCTAATGTAAGTGCAGATATCTATCCTGGTGATCCACTTACAAAGTTATTAGTAGATGTTAGTGGCAGGGAACCTAGGTTAAGTGAAAATGATTGGCTCATTATCATGGGCGGAATAAATGACTTTCCCATTGAAGACATTCCTAACATCTTAACTTTGCTTTCTAAAGCTAAGGAAACATTGCAAAAGGTAAACGTAGTTGTAGTAAAAATCACATGTCGTTACGATGCACCACATTGGAATAATAGAATCAAAACAATAAATCAGCGAAATGAATTTTGTGCTGACAATAAGTGGGGTTTCCTAGCTATCAATAGTTTATTGAAAAGATCGGATTTTACCAGACATGGCCTACATCTTAATCATCATGGAAAGGAAGTATTATGTTCCCTAATAGAAATTTATGTAAAATTTAGTGATAAGAAAGTTTGTAATGATGAAAGATCCCCATTGAATCATTTCTTTGGCGAAGGCGCACTGAGGAGAGAGTTAGGTTAGGTAGGCAGGGGTCTAGGCCTAGTTCAAGTGTCACTAAACAACGCCTTAAGGTGGCGCATTTAAATGTTGATTGTATATCTAAGAAAAGGTCGGTTGTAGAGGTATTTTTGGAGGGTGAGCAACCTGACCTGTTCTTGGTAAGTGAACTTGGTCTAAAACCAGCCCAAGCTGAAAACTTCTCTCTTAAAGGATATGAATTAGATGTCTTTCATGGTAGACTGAACCGAAGGAAAGATGGTGTGGGAATATTTAAAAGACTTGTAAGTAAGCTACAAAATATTAAGGCTCTCAATTTTGGGTGCAAACATGCATTGGACTTAGATTTTGGGGCAGTTGAGGTTGCCCTCAATCTGAATGGAGTGAAAACTATAATCTCTGTAGTATATCATAGCCCTGACGGTAGCCTTGAAACCTTTTTTTTATAGCTTTTGCTCTAATGTTGACAATCTGTCGCTTTTTGCGATCGCCTCTGTATTGGAGGAGATTTCAATATCCCTTTTCACACAAACCTTCCTCAAGCTATTCGAATATAAAATCTGCTTACCAGTCTTGGTCTAGAAATTTCAATTAACGCACCAACTAGAATTTCTGAGCACTCCCAGAATTGCATTGACAATAGTTTGTTGAATTTCCCTTTTACTGACGTCTCTGTTGTGGAACCTTTTGTTTCTGACTTCACTGCACAAGTAATGACCAAGCCGTTCCCACATCTTTCCTCTGGCAATCTTCGGTCACCCAAGAGTCGTTCGAATTTGTATAGGTTTACTGCTCAAAAAGACCTGGACAAACTCAAAACACGACTTCGACTCGAGAACTGGCAAAGTGTTTATGATGTTTCCTCAACTGAGGATAAAGCTAAACATTTCATGGATACATTGTTATTCCATTTTGAGTCCTCCTGCCCACTGAAAGCTTCCAAAATTAAAAGTGACTCTCGTTCCTGGATTACTGATGAAATTAAGGACAAAAAACAAGTTCTGAGTAGTGCTTATTTAGACTGGAAATCACTCAAAACGGACGAATCAAAACTAAACTATAACAATCACAAAAGACAATACCGAACTATGATCAAGACAGCAAAAGCCGACTCACTTTCTGAACGACTTACTAACTCTGACAATTTCTCTGATGAGGCTTGGAGAATTGTAAATGAATCAAGAGGTAAAATCAAATCAGTTCCCAAAAACATTCAGCTCTTCCACAATGGGCAGCACGTGACCGACCCTGGAGACGTTAGCAATATCTTTAATAACTTCTTCGCTCACGCAGCTGAGAGTGTCTTATCAGAGCAAACTAGCAAACGATTTTCAGGTTTCATTCTTGAAGCAAATAAGTTTTTCTCAGATTTAAAACCCTTGTGACCCCTCAGTCATACTTGATATTCTTTCCAAGTTCAAAAATAAAACTTAATGTGGAATAGGTGGCATTTCAATGAAAACTCTAAAATATTACCGTTTTGAAAAAGCTTCTCCCTTGACTCATATAATCAACAGTTCACTTTCTTCTGATTGTTTTCCTCAAAATTTTAAAACCGCTAAAATTAAACCAGTTTTCAAGAAAAACTCGAATGTCTTAGCTTATAATTATCGTCCAATAGCTCTCTTACCTGCTGTTGGAAAATGAAACCCTTTTCCTGTCTGATTTGAATATTAATTTACTTTATAAAACAGATGATTAATTTATGAATTGTTTATAAAATGAATATGTAAACATGGTAATAAAAATACAAGAGTAAATGATATTGTTATGACTTTTGAGACAATTTTTTTTACTTATTTTATTTAGAACATTAGTCCTTTTTGAAAGTTAGACAAAATATGGCGACCCTACCAGGAAACCTAATTAAAAACAAAGTAATACATTAAAATATCAGTTCTTTAATACAGTTTTGAAGGTCTATTAAAATAAAATAATGGATGACCTAGTAAGACTGAATAGAAAAAGAAGACAACTTCGTCGTCAATTTATGAAATCATATGATAACTTAAAAGAAGTGTCACATGAAGATTTGTCTAGAGAAGAAGTTTTAATATGTAGCCATTATTTGAATATAGAAGCGACGTGCAAGGACCTATTTGCAATCGATGGAGAGATCGAGAATGTTATGATAAGTGGAACCACTTTCGACACTGAACTCGATACAGAATTCGACATCAGACTTGAATACAGGGATAAATTATTCTCAACAAAGGCTCGCTTTGAGAACATAGTAATTAATTTTCCAAGCTGTGAACGAGGTGGGTTCAATTCCTTTAACTTTCAAAAAAATATTAATTTTCCAAAAATTGAACTTAAAGTTCCGGCCAAATCATTAGGCGGGTGGTGAAAAATGGAAACTCCAGCTGTATAAATGACTTGTTGTTAAAGACACCTCCGCTCTTCTACATAGTTAAGTAGTTGATCATATTTCCAACAGATAGAAGCACATTTACTTGGGTACGTTTGGAGAACTTACTCAGCTGATTTGGAGGACATAAACAAACAGCATAACTGTCTATAACTTCAGATGGGTAAATGATTGGCCGAAAACATATTTTGAACACCAGCAGCGCACTCACTCACCCACCTAATGATTTGGCCGGAACTCTAAGAAATTTGATGGAGAGCTCAAAAATTGGATTGGATTTTGGTCACAGTTCTCCAAAATACAATAACGGAAGTTTGATGGATGAGGGTAAGTTTGATTACTACTTCAATCCATGACACCCGGATCCTTGGCTCAAAAATTAATTGAAGGGTTTTCTTTATCTAAAGAAAACTACTTCAAAGCGATTGACCTTTTGAAATCTCGCTATGGTAAAGAAGAGTTATTGTCTATTTTTTGTCTATGGGTATTTATTTATTTAAATTATATTGTTCAGGGTATAATGTAATGGTTGTAATTTAAATTTTTGTGTCAAGATAGTTCTTCAGTGCTTTGCAATGAACAATTGAACAGCAAATTAAAGTGGAAACCGATGGACTGTGAATATTTTGTATGAGTAACAAAATAATGCAAAATGTTTCAAATCCACGCGTGCGATTTGCACTTGGATTTTATGTAAATTATTAATATTTAATTTTTGAGAAATAAAATGAATTTTGAATTTGAATTTAAACCGCTTTTTAATAATTTAATTTTAAAAATTAAATAAAACAAATGCAATTAAATTATCATTTGCGAAAAATTGTGTTCGTAAACAATGGGTTGCAAAGTAAGATAATTTCAAAACAAAAGTAACTAGTGATTAAATGTGCGGCAAATTTATTTTCCTTGAAGGCATAACATGTACTGTGTATTTAACGACTCTTCAATCACTTTGAAAAAGGTTTCATGATTATTATTTTGGAAAACCCAAAATTAACACGCGAAAATCCTGAGGAAACATTCTCCCAAAGACAAATAAATTACTGTCAAAAAAAAAATGTCTTTTACTAAATCGTACTCAATAAATCCGCCAGAGAGCAACAGCTGATCCCCACTAGGTGGAAAGCTGCTGCTACTTTCTAATATTTGTGATTTATATTGGTTGCAGACTTGATACCATGGTGTAAAGAAAAAATCCTTCTTTTAGCGAGGGAAGAAGCTACTGCCGTAGGTCTCATGTTAAGACCTAAGCCCGAGACCATGATGACTTTTCGTTTTGGGGCCACCAGGAGCAAAAAACACCATTTGTTCGAATTTTTAGACATATATTCGACATATATATATATATATATGTGTCTGTTAGCACGATATCGGCCGTATAAATGGTCCGATCGTAATGAAAATTGGTACAGACGTGTAAAGTAATAATCACTCGGACGAGTTCGTGAACCACCCCGATCGGACCTCCGGAAGGGGGGTTGAAGGGGGATAGACCCCCCAAAAAATGTTTTTTTTTGTTTTTTTACAAAGAAAAATCAAATTTATCGAATTTTTGTTGGCACCATTGAATTACGTTAAAAAAAAACAATTTACTATCTTGAATCACTGCTAGGTTATTTCTCATCATATTTATTTATTTATTTATAATTTACTTCCATACTTTACAGGTAATCACCCAATTACAAAGATGCAGTTCACATAATTGTCCATTATTTCTCTTGGTGATGATGTGCTATAAATTTTATGCTAGTCAATAAAATATATAATAAAAGTATAAAAATCTAATATTTAGTTTGCCACAAACAACACCCCCATCTGCATCTTGTGATGCAATGTGAAACCAACACTGAGATTATGTGAATTCTTGAATTTGCGTAACTCGATTTGCAACATAAGTTTTAAGTCGATAGGGTGGGGTGTGATCGAATCCAAGTTAATGCAACGGTAGAGTCGCTCCACAGAAAAATATTTGATGTGTTAAGCATTTGCGGAAACACATAATAACACACCGCTACTAGCATGGATAAGAGATGAGCGGCACACAATTCAAGACAAGGAATAGTGACGCGTTTCAATGGTGCAACTCTGCTTTTAGATGCTAATACTTTGTCAGAGCTCTCGCAATGGAAATAAATAACCGCGGTATAACCACTTTCTGGCGCGTCACAGAATCCATGCAGCTCTATCTTACATAAAGATTCAAGATTCAAAGTCCGTGGAATAGATATCTGAGATAACGAGTGAGTTTTGTCAAATGATCGTGTCCACTGGGCATGTACGTCAGGAGGTAGGTGTGCATCCCAAGCCAAACCCAACGTCCACATGAGTTGCATGGAACACTGAGCAAGCATGATAAACGGAGTTAAAAACCCACAAGGATAGTAGATTTTAGAAATCGCACTAAGAACTGTTCGCTTGGTTGGACTTATGTTTACGTTCTCTAAACCCTTTGTTGTATATGAAAACGTGTCAGTTACAGGGGACCAGTGAATAAGGCCTAATACAGTGAAATGTGGATCAGTGGACTCAAAGATAAATTTAGATGACTCACGATGTGCGTCTGGAACTTGTTTAAGAAACGTATCAGAGTTGGATACCTAAGTATCTTAAAACCTCCACATTTAAGTAAATTCGTTAATTGTTCCCGTAACTCAGTAGCAGATTGATTTGATTCAGCTCTTGTTATGACGTCATCAACATACGTGTGATGCAACAACGCATGCAATGCTTGTGGGAAATCGTGACCTTCGTCTATTGTCAATTGCCAATTGGTGTAAAGAACGAATTTCCAAATGTGGAGAGGAATTAACGCCATAAGTGATAATATTGAGGTGAAACGAATCAATTGGTTGATTAACATCTGATCTCCAAAGAATTAATTCAAAGTTGCGAACATAAGGATAGATGAGGATTTGCCGATAAATCTGCTTGATGTCACAGCAGATAACAATAGAATGACGCCGACATTGGGTTAAAATACCAGCAATATTGTTCTGAAGTCGCTTACCTGTCTTTAGCAAGTCATTTAAAGAAACCCCAGAACTCGATTTATAACTAGCGTCAAATACTGTTCTTAATTTTGTAGTCGAACTAGACTCCTTTAGAATGCTATGATGAGGTAAATAATAATGACCACCAGTTGTTAGAGAATCACTTTTAGTCATATGTGCAAGTGCGTTATATTCTGACATGAAATCACGGTACAATGAAGCAAAACGTTCGTTAGTGCCAAACTTACGTTCCATGGCTTTCAATCTGATTTCTGCGTTAGTGCGAGATGAACCTAGTAAAAGAGTAGAATCCTTAAAAGGAAAGCGAACAATGTACCGACCATTATCATCTCGTGTATGCGTTTCAGAGAACAGACGTTCACATGCGTCATCTTCTTGTGATTGCTTATTATGCGTTGGAACCTTTTCTTGTACCCAAAATTCTTTTACCCCTTTTCAAGTCACGGTCAGTTAAAAAGCACACACACACACACCATTGCTTCAAACAGGTCCATTTAAGAGAATAGTTTGTTTTAACAACTTAAAACTGTTATCCATTTAAACCATCGTTTTGGCCTATCCTAGGCCTATATCAACAATAAAATAACCTTGATTTTTTAACTTTAATGTAACTTACCTATATTTTTGCTAAGCTGATTTTAGTTCAATTCTACTTTTATAAATATACTAGAAGAACCCGTGGCTTCGCTCACGATAAAAATTAAACATACTCTATCACCCATCAATTATATCGTTTTGCTTTCCATTTATGTTTCTTGTTGTAAAATCTACTTCTTTATATCAAATGTGCTTCCATAAAACAAAAAGGTTTTATAAATTTGCTCTTAGTGCGCATATGCTATGACGGGGGTATTCTATTCCTGCCTAAAGTGCCTGTCTATGTATAAAAAATGCGACCATATCCAGTGCCCCATCGACAAAGCCCCAAATGGTGTTGCTGCCCTGGGTAGGCTCATGCCCAATATCGGCGGTCCTTCCTCTTGCAAGTGCTGCTTGCTTGTATCGGCTGTCCAGTCGATCTTGCTATCAGGTGATAGCTCCTCCTTGCTATGAGGATTGCGCTCACACACTCAAGAAGCGAATTTACAGAGACTGGCTCACCTAATACAAACGCCGGGAAGAATTTATGGTCGTTTCTGCTTAACGCACGGTATCTGAGCTTGCCCTGATGATGATCATGGGGCATGATATAAGGAATGGCTCCCTTGGCTTTTTCGACGGCTTTGAATCTGCTCGCATATGTAGCATAGCAAAGCCACACTGTGGGGCCTTGAGCATAGTTACCCTTAATTTGAAATTTATTGCACCCCCGTCGCAGCAGACCTGCGTATTAGAAATCCTATTTCTTTCCTTCATGAAGGCATACGTGTTAGAGGAACCATAGAATATGACTTGAAATTGCATTCACTGTAAAAGATCATTTTCTTAAGGTTTTAGGGTCTACCTTGAACAAAAAATTACAATTCCACTCCAGCAATTATTAAAAAGTGCTGTCTTACGTTTTTAGACTCTATATTGAACAAAAAGATTGAATGAGCCGTCCCGGCAATTTTTTTAAAGTGCTGTAGACAAAATTAATACTTTACAGTAGCACACTCTTCCTCTTTAAACAGCAGTTTGTTGCCATAAAAAAGAAGTCCTTCAAGTATAAGTGATCAGTGATCACAGTCGTCCTTCAGTAATATCAATTAATTATTTTATTTTATACTACATACCAGCATTTTATATAGTGCATTGCACTTAAAATATATTCAAAAGTATTAATTCATTAACCATCTGGCACCAAGTAACAAATCTTCATGTAAACAAATACAGTTAAATAGCAGAAAGAAATACCATTAATTTACATCACCTGTTTTAAATTTTACTTTCACATGTTTTGTTAGTAAACAAATCTAAATCAAATTCTTTCAAAATCCCTGACATGGGTACCTTTAAGACGATCCCAGGGCTAAGCCCTGAAAGTTATCACGAAATTGAAGGTGTATAAACCTATTCCATGAAATTCTACATGTATCTACCAAGTTTCGTGGCCATTGGTCCAGCGGTGTCTGAGTTTATCAATGCTATATATATATATACCAACATCCTCTTTTATACTTATAGATCGAATGAACATTTATTTAATCTGTATTACCGATTATCTGTCCTCCCATTTTACTTTCATTAATGAAGGTCTATTATGTATTCTTTTTTTCATTAAACTGTATATTTATTTTAATGACTTTAATATTTCTTGGCTTCCCACCACTCAGAAAGCTTCCTAGGCAGCTCAAATACGGAACAATGATTTAATAATTAATTGTTTGTTTATGTTTAAACTTAAAACACTCGAAAAAGTTCTAAAGCGCGTTAAATTGTATCACTGTCCGGTACCTTATGAAAACAAACGTTAATCTCACTCACGTGACCATCATCTAGTCTTTTGTACAAATATGATCATGTTTTAAACGAAATCCTTAACGTAAATTAAAGGATGTAATGGTGGACGAAGGAAGGTGGTGGATATGATACCGAAAATTGATAAGACAACTTACCTAAAAATGCCAGAATCTGTTTTACACTCATGCTTAACTGAAAAAGAGTAGTTTGATACTGAATAGCACTGCAATTTTCCTGTTTATATTGCACATTCTTATCAGCAATAAAAACAGTAAATGAAGATATCCCTGAGAGGGGATTCTGCAGGTCGTTACGATGATTCGCAAAAAATTATCATTACGACATTTATGGTTTGCACACATCGTAAACCATATTGTACCTATTACTTCGATATTTAGATATAGATGTTTATTTACTTGCCTACTTGTGGTGCCTTAGATAGGTCGCTTATGTGTGGAGTGGCATTTTTTTCGTGTATTTTAGATGTTTTTACACTTTTAGCGAATTTCTCCTACAGGGAAGAAGCTACTACCATAGGTTTTATGGTAAGACCTAAGCCCGGGACTAACATAACTTTTCGTTTTGGGGCCCCATGTATTAAGACAACATATTTAAAATTTCTTCATTCATACTGGAAGTCGGAGATCGCACAAACAATACTTTTTTGATTCGTCCCTGGATTATAGACAAGCCAAAATATCATATTCAAAATTTACAAATCATAAAATTTACTAGCACAGCCGCCATTTCTTTTCGAAAATATGATTAATTGAAGAACAAGTTGTTGTATTACAAAATTTAAACTGCACTAGCTTTTGAAATCGAAGGAAACTCATTTTTTATCAGCAAGTTTCTGTACTTGAATTTATTTAAGGAAATATGAAAATAAAACAAATCTTAATTTCATAGTTCTATGTATTGAATGATATTGAGCATAATACACCCCAATCTAAAAAAAATAGTTGAATGAAAATTAGTAGATTCTACATTTTTTTCTCTAATTGAGTATTTTGACCCACACTTGTGTTTCAACGACTGGTCACGTAATTCCGATAACTTGATATTGCCCAAACTGGCCCCGTAAGATTGGTGTCTGATTTTTATCGTGCGACATTCTTCTAACTAGTATAACTTCCAGTACTGAACATTAGATTTTAATTTTTCCCCATGACGATTATAAAGTAATCGTCAGAATTACGTTGCATACAGATCGGAATTATCGTTTAATGACGAAACGTAATATTGTGGTAGTATTCCCAATAAAGCAGACAGGAAGGCAGCCGTTGTAGGGTCAGCTGCTCGCATTGGCCATCATCACCTCTCTACATCGAGGCTCATGATATCTATTTTCACTGATACGTACCTTTTGTGTGACTGTTACCAAGGCCCTGAGGTGTACATTTGTACGTGTATGTACCTTTTAGTGTTATAGTTACCAAGACCTTGTGATCTGAATTTGTACTTGATTTATACCCCTGGTGTTCTGTTGCCGAGCCGATCGATCGGCCTGGCTGTAAGACTTGATTAAGAACTCCCCTGAGGCGCTTTAAAAGTTTCCCCCCGCCGACTTGGCCTTGCAAAGACACTCTACGTGGTAAATTGATAAGGAAGTGTTGTAGCTTTGATCGCCTCAAGGTATGAATTACCTTGAAGTTTGGTGTCACATAAAGTTACGTAACTCACGTAGCTTTGATCGCCTCAAGGTATGGACTACCTTGAAGTTTGGTGTCACATAATCTTACGTGACTTACGTAGCTTTGATCGCCTCAAGGTATGGACTCCGTTGAAGTTTGGTGTCACATAATCTTACGTAACTGACGTAGCTCTGATCGCCTCAAGGTACGAATTACCTTGAAGTTCGGTGTCACATAATCTTACGTAACTTACGTAGCTTAAATCGCCTCAAGGTATGAATTATCTTGACGTTTGGTGTCACATAATCTTACGTAAGTTACGTAGCTCTGATCGCCTCAAGGTATGGACTACGTTGAAGTTTGGTATCACATAAATTATAAACTTACTTTTGTATACTTTCTTAACTTTGGTCTAACCTGTTTGAAAACCTGTGCAAGACAAATATCTGTAATATTATAATGAACAAGCATTGTTATGAACAAATCTTTATCAAGTTAGGTGCTTTCACTAGTTTTTTTACATTGGTGTAATCGATTGGATCAGTTGAAGCTTTAAACAGTTTAATCACGATTATATAAATTTTCCATCATGATTAAATAAGCTGGTTTTTTCACCCAGCGGAATAAAAAATATTATTTTCACAAATTGGGTGTCTACAAATTTATTTCTCTTGGGAAATTGTACAAATTTGAATACTTACTAATAATCTTCGGTTATAATTGTCTATAGAAAACACTTACAAAACCTAAAAACTGTATAAACAATTTAATTAAAAAAAAATTATTTAGACTTAGGTTAATATTATGGGCTAAAAAAACATTTATAGGGTGTTCATGAAAGAAACCTAAAACGACTGTTTGCAAATAATATAATTAAAAATCCTTACTCCAAACAATATTAGTTAAGAAGAATTTTCTAACATTCCTTGGCCAGCTGGGACTTCCAAAGAGTAAAAAACAAAAAAATAAATAATATCAACACTAAACCAACCCTCACCATCAACAAGTATTACCCGCCGCAGAAAACCAATAACGCCAGAATCAATGTCCATATAAATGCAAAGCTGACGGCAAATGTTAGCTTTGGGGCAATGTCTGGGTCTGCAATGAACCTGAGGAGAATGGGTTATTTTTTTTATTTATCTTCCGGTTCTGTACGCTCGAAAATAAAACTATGTACAATAAAATACTAAGATCGATTTACAAATATGTATTGCAGAAATAAAGTTTAATCCGCCGATTTTATGTAAGTTATTGGAATGTTTTCTAAACCTATTATAAATAGTAGGTCCTAAACACTACTATTCTCAAAAAGCCTTCATTCTTAACTGGATATGGGTAATTGATGAAATGGATAGTTGAAATCCTAGCTATTTTTCTAACGAATTCCCTCCCATAGGGGACAAGCTATTGCCGTAGGCGGCACGGTGAGAATTAAACCACAGACCAGATTGTTTTGTCTTTCTCATTTTGGGGTCATTATTCCCAAAAACACCATTCGTTCATTTTCTGTGGGCACGATAACTCTTTTACAAAGGTCCGATCTGGGTGAGATGTTAGATGAGCATGCAGAATGACATTCTTGACTAAGTTAAAGATAATTTTACTCGAAAGAGGTTGTTACGTATATATGTTGTAGCCACTTGCACTTTATGAAGTGCAAGCACTTCATGGGCACAGGCCCACTTCATGGGCACTGTGGGCGTGCAGTGTCGTGCACTTGCACTTGTCGTGTCGGGCACTTCATGAAGTGTCCAGCGCGCCTGGGCACATAGTGTAACTCGATTATTTCAATCAAAATTACAGCATGTACCGAACGAAACTGGACACTTCATGAAGTGCCCAACGCTCATTGGACACCTGCTGTAACTATCGAGACATGTTGGGCAGTCGATTTAAAATCTTTGGTAAAGTGAATCCTAATGTTTATCGATGAGTGAACGAAGTGAACGAGTCTATGTATCAGCGGAGTTGAAGATTCGTTGTCCGTCACTGTGTGAGTGTGTGTGTGAGTGTGTGTGTACGTAACGCGGTAACTAAAAAACCGCTACACTAATCAATTCCAAATTTCGCACAAACGTTAAGTATCTCACAGGGAATATGCCATTAAATTATGAAGCATATCGGCTTAGTATTTTTTGAGTAATTTAATATTTTAACTTGCAAAAAATCATCATAAGTTTAACATTGGGCAATAATTTACTGTAGTAAACTACGGGATACAAATAAAATTGTTTCCAAATAAAAGGAAAATAACAGTGGAATTTAGAAAAAAAATTATTTCACGAAGCACTTGAATAACATGCTACATGCCTATCAATTGTCATTTTTTTAGACCACGTTAAAATGTTTATTAGTAAAAAAAAACAAAGCATAGAAATATAAAAATTCAGATCGATCATTTCTGTTTTGTTGCCGTAGTCGAGATAGTTTATATGAATGACGCTAGATGGAACCAACAGGAACACATTGTCATGTTCCTTTTACTATCAGCTGATTCCATATATTTAAGGGAAAATATTGTTTGTTTCTTTTAGGTAAAAGTAATAAAACGTTAAAAAACAATGAGTAAAGATACTATTGCATATATAATAGTACACTGATGAAACAAATGTGAATTTTATCCCAGCAAACGCAATTTTTTTATAAAATTGCGATTAAAAAAATTAAATTACATTTTTATGACACAAATCGTTTTAATAACAAACTTTTGTGCCAAGAAGGATGCAATCAGTTATATTATATTAAGACAAATGTGTCTTAAATTAAATTGAGAATGTAAGATAATGTAGATGTGTAAGTTAATGATTTGTTTCCTACATAATTTGATTACATATAATCAAACACGAAATTCACAAAAATAATAATTAATTTTGCATATATAGAAGTATAATTAGATTTATAATAAGGTCGGTGTTGCCAGAATCGAAAAGAAGAGGATTAGGTCGCGGATCCAAGGACGGTTCATTGTGGACGCCGTCCTCGTGACCAGTTATTCCGTGCCACTCTACGAGCTTCCGTGGGCCAAGGCGAAGAAGAATCAGAATGTTAATAAAACTGAAAGGTGGTAGCAGAGATTCTAGCGGGTATAACGGTCACACAATCCGATAAGGGTACTGAACCGTGAACCCGAGAGCAAGCCGAAGACAAGCGGGGGTTTTCTTCCAAGTCAAGGTGGCGGGTGGTCAGACCTACGCGGGGTCCTGGTGAGGATCCAAAATGTTATCAATACGGATCTCTGCACCACTAAAATCGGATATGCGACACCGACTCCGAAGGGGGGTGTTATCCTTGGGAGACGGGAAATATGCCCTTGGCGGATCCAAGTTTACTGTGTATTTCTCCAGTGCCAATTACTACTTCACTGTCGAAAAATAAATATGTTTTCGAGCAGAATTTGATTTCACTGAAAGCATGAAATTTACAGAAATAATAATTAATATCGCATAAATAGTTGTATAAATAGTTTTATAATAAGGTCGAAGTAGCCAGAGATGGAAAAAACATGATAGGTCGCGGATCCAAGGACGGCTCATCATGGACGTGGGGGAGACGACTCATCATTACTCCCTCGTGGCCGAGCGGGAGCTCTGAAGTCTTAGGAGCTACCGTGGGTCAAGGTGAAGAAGAAGCAGAAGCTTAATAAAACCGAAAAGGTGATGGCGGATAGTCTACCGCGTATAACGGTCACACGATCCTACTATGGAGCTTTGCCATGAAACCGAAAGTCAAGCCGAAGACAAGCGCGGGTCTTCCTCCATGTCAAGGTGGCCACCAAAAGGATATCGACCATGTTCTATGCACCATTAAAATCGTATGTGCGAGACTGACTCCGAAGGGGGATTTTATCCTCGGGAGATATAAAATATGCCCGCGGCAGACCTAGGTATTTTGTGGATTTATCCGCTATTAGTGACTATTGTTCCCAGGCCACAGGTGGTAAATATGTCCGTGACTACGCTCAAGGGGGTAGATCGTTTACTTTCCTCTTTATTTAGGAACTCTAGGTAGTAACCTGTAGTGATGTAACAATTTGAAGATATAAATTATATTTCTCAAAAGTAACTATCGCATAAGTAAAAAAATAAAACAAAGGCTGCAGCCCCAAGCTCGCAATGATATCGCGCCAGGTAATATATAGAATCATTAGATTTTAGAAATATTGATCATTTAAGAGCGATTTGAGGGAGAATATTTAAAAAACGAGTATTAAAAAATGAGTAAATTCAATCTGAAACTTAATGGAATACAGGTTTTCGACGCGCTCAAAGAGTACTCGTTGGATCCAGCGACAGGTGCAGTGTGTCTCTGGGACAGCCAAACAATTAGGATCTGAAGTTGGCGCCAAAATAGGTTCTAAAACTCCGTCATCTTCGGGTTGGGTACTTAAGCTGCGCGGTTTGACCGTTGACCGTGGTCCACGGGCACCGTCGCATTGGGTATAAAGGGGTGGATTGGTCAACTCTGTGCTACAAATACAAACAATCGGGCCCACTACGCCATGGAATGCAGCAGTGTAGTTGTTTACCCCCCTTACCCCCCCCCTTCCAATGTGTATATGAAAATGAACGAATGGTGTTTTTGGCATCTGGGGACCTCAAAACAAAAAGTTATAATGCTCTCGGGCTTAAGTATTACCATGAGACCTACGTTAACAGCTTCTTCCCTATTGGACAAATCGCTAAAAATAACATTGGTACAATTTTTTTAAATAAAAACCATGGGTTTAAAATGAATATTATTTTGAATATAATTGACTTATGTGACACATTATCATTTGCTTAGTCGATGAGTGAACGAAGTGAACGAGTCTATGTATCAGCGGAGTTGAAGATTCGTTGTCCGTTACTGTGTGAGTGTGTGTGTGAGTGTGTACGTAACGCGGTAACTAAAATACCCCCGTTGCAGCAGACCTGCATACTCAGCGAATTTCAAATGCAAAACAACATATCTCAATCCAACATAGCGAGATTTGACATGTTTTTGTAAGCTCCATAAGAATAACATGGGGAATGAGTATGCAGGTGTGCTGCTACGGGTATATTTAAACTGGGTGGTTTTAATTCAATGTTTAGTATATCTGAACTAGAAGAAGCTATTTACCAAGTTTTATTGAGATATGTTGAGAAATAAGCGAGATATAGAATTTTACTTATTTCCCATAAGGTTAACATTGGGACAACGTACTGTGTTTACCACTTTCAATATCTCGGTAACCAATGGACATAGAGCAGTGTTTCAAAATACCAAATTGTTTGTTTTTTTGAGCTGAATTCAATAGTGCCCACAAAAATTCGATAAATTTTATTTTGATATGTAAAAAATTCAAAAAAACCCATTTTTGGGGGGTTTATCCCCCTTTACCCCCCCTTCCGGTGGTCCGATTGGGCTGGTTCACGAACTCGTCCAATTGATTACCACTTTACACGTCCGTACCAAATTTCATAAAGATCGGACCACTTTTGCAGCCGCTATCGTGCTAACAGACACATAGATATATATATATATATATATATATATATATATATATATATTCAAACGAATAGTGTTTTTTGCTTCTGGGGGCCCCAAAACGAAAAGTTATAGTGGTCCCGAGCTTAAGTCTTACCATGAGACCTACGGTAATAGCTTCTTCCCTATAGGGGAAATTCGCTAAAAACCGCTACACTAATCAATTCCAAATTTCGCACAAACGTTAAGTATCGCACAGGGAATATGCCATTAAATTATGAAGCATATTGGTTTAGTATTTTTTGAGTAATTTAATATTTTAACTTGCAAAAAATCTTCATAAGTTTAACATTGGACAATAATTTACTTTAGTAAACTACGGGATACAAATAAAGATTGTTTCAAAACAAAAGGAAAATAACAGTGGAATTTAGAAAAAAAGTATTTCACGAAACACTTATATGACATGCTACATGCCTATCAATTGTTAGTTTTTTAAGTCTATGTTAAAATGTTTATTATTGAAAAAACAATGCCTCGAAATATAATAATTCAGATAGATCATTTCTGTTTTGTTGCCGCAGTCGAGATAGTTTATATGAATGACGCTAGATGGAACCAACAGAAACACATTGTCATGTTCCTTTTACTTACAGCTGATTCCATATGTTTAAGAGAAAATATTTATTGATTGTTTCTTTTAGGTAAAATTAATAAAACATTAAAAAACAATGGGTAAAGATACGATTGCATGTAAAAAAGTACATTGATGAAACAAATGTGAATTTTATCCCAGCAAACGCAATTTTTGTATAAAATTGCGATAAAAAATATATTTTTATAGCGCAAATCGTATTAATATCAAACTTTTGTACCAAGAAGGATGCATGTGATCAGTTATATTAAGACAAATTAAATGTGTGTGACATTGAATTGAGAATGTAGGATATTGTAGTTGTAGATGAGTAGATTAATGATTTGTTTCCTACATAATTTTACTATACATAATCAAGCACGAAATTCACAAAAATAATAATTAATTTTGCATATATAGTAGTATGATTAGTTTTATAATAATAAAGTCAGGATAGCCAGATTCAAAAATAAGAAAATTAGTTCGCGGATCCATGGACGGCTCATCAATGGCGCCGTCCTCGTGACCAGTTATTCCGCACCACACAAGCGGATCAAGAACTCGAGCAAGAGCTCTAGGAGCTTCCGTAGGCCAAGGCAAAGAATAAGCAGAAGCTTAATAAAACCGTAAAAGGCGGTCCAAAAGGCGAGGATCCAAAAGTCAACAACCCGGATCTCTGCGCCACTAAAATTGTATATACGAGACTGATTACGAATGGGGTTGTTATCCTTGCTGGACGGAAAATATGCCCCTGGCAGATCCAGGTTTACTGTGGATTTATCCAATGTCAATGACTACTTTATTGTCCCCCGCCTCCTGGGTGATGAATATGTCCGTGACTACGCTCACGGGGTTAGATGGTTCGCTTACTTCTTTCTTTAAGTACCCTAAACGGTAACCTGTAGTGATTTTAGAAATTAAACAAATGTAAATGGTATTTTTCCAAAGTAAAATTGTCGCATGATTAAAACAAATGCTGGTTTACACGGTAGAAAAAAATTCAAATCATCATGGCTTGAAGCCCCCCCATGTTCTTTTGCAAGCAACCGCTTTGGCGGAAGGGCGTGGGGGGCGAAGCCCCCCCATGTCCTTTTGCAAACAACTGCTTTGGCGGGAGGGCGTGGGGGGCAAAGCCCCTCCATGTTCTTTTGCAAACAACCGCTTTAGCGGGAGGGCGTGGGGGGCGAAGCCTCCCCATGTCCTTTTGCAAACAACTGCGTTGATTCGAGGGCGTGGGGGCAAAGCCCCCCCCATGTTCTTTTTACAAACAACTGCTTTGGCGTTTAATTAGTCGCTGATAGGTTTGTAGAGCTAGGTTTATTTAAATACTATTAGTAAAAAAGCATGTAAACCATCATGGCTTTATAATCATGGGCAGTTTAGAGGGGGGGGTGTGGGGGGGCGAAGCCCCCCCATGTCCTTTTTAAAACAACTGCTTTGGATTGTAATTAGTTGCTGATAGTTTTGTAGAGCTAGGATCATTTAATACTAATAGAAAAAACATTTAAACCATCATGGCTTTATAATTATGGGTAGTGGAAAGGGGGGATTTTGGGGAGCGAAGTCCCCCATGACACTTTGCAAACAACTGCTTTGGCGTGTAACTGTTTTAAGTCGCTCATAATCTTGTAGAGCTAGATGTACACAGTAAAATTAAGCATTCAAACTAATAAGTCTTCTTTATCATGGGCAGTGTAACGGCGAAGGTGTGGGGGGACGAACCCCCACCATGTCCTTTTACCAACAACTGCTTTGGCGGGAGGGCGTATGGGGCGAAGCTCCCCCATGTCCTACAAACAACTGCTCTCCCGTGTAATTAGTCGCTGATATTTTTTAGAGGTTAGTTGATTTAATACTATTAGAGGAAAACATTTAAACCATCATGGCTTTATAATCATGGACAGTTTAAAGGGGGGGTGTGGGGGGGCCAAGCCCCCCCATGTCCCTTTCAAAACAACTGCAATGGCGTGAAACTCTCTTTAGTCGCTCATAATCTTGTAGAGCTAGATTTACACAGTAGAAAAAAGCATTCAAACTATCATGGCTTCTTAATCACGGGCAGTGTAAAGGGGGGGTGTGGGGGGGCGAAGCCCCTCCATGTCCATTTGCAAATAACTGCTTTGGCGTGTAACTATTATTAGTCGCTTATAAGCTTGTAGGGCTAGATTTACACAGTAGGAAAAAAGCATTCAAACTATCATGGCTTCTCAATCATGGGCAGTGTAAAGGGTAGGTGTGGGGGGCGAAGCCCCCCAAGTCCTTTTGCAAACACCTGCTTTGGCGGGAGGGTTTGGGGGGCGTAGCTATGTTTATTTAGTACTATAAGAAAAAAAGCATTTAAACCATCATTGCTTTATAATGATGGGCATGTAAAGGGGGGGGGGTATGGGGGGACGAAGCCCCCCCAAGCCCTTTCTAAAACAACTGCTTTGTCATGTTATTAGTTGTTGATAGTTTTGTAGAGCAAATACATTTAATACTAATAGAAAAAACATTTAAACCACCATGGCTTTACAATCATGGGCAATGCAAAGGGGGGGGCGTGTGGGGGGGCGAAGCCCCCCCAAGTCCTTTTGCAAACACCCGCTTTGGCGGGAGGGCGTGGGGGGTGAAGCTATGTTTATTTAATACTATAAGAAAAAAGCATTTAAACCATTATTGCTTTATAATTATGGGCAGTGTAAAGAAGGGGGTGTGGGGGGGTGAAGCCCCCCCAGGTCCTTTTGCAATAAACCACTTTGGCGTGAGGGTGTGGGGGGCAAAGCTCCCCATGTTCTTCTTACAAACAACTGATTTGGCGTGTAATTAGTCGCTGATAGGTTTGTAGAGCTAGGTTTATTCAAATACTATTAGTAAAAAAGCATGTAAACTATCATGGCTTTATATTTATTGGCAGTCTAAAGGGGAGAGTGTGGGGGGCGAAGCCCCCCCCATGTCCTTTTTAAAACAACTGCTTTTGGTGTGTAATTAGTTTCTGATAGCTGTGTAGAGCTAGGTTCATTTAATACTAATAGAAAAATCATTTAAACCATCATGGCTTTATAATCATGGGCAGTGCAAAGGGGGGTGTGGGGGGCAAAGCTCCCCATGTTCTTCTTACAAACAACTGATTTGGCGTGTAATTAGTCGCATGTCTCTTTGCAAACAACTGCTATGGCGTGTAACTTTTATTTGTTTCTCATAATCTTGTAGAGCTAGATTTATACAGTAAAAAAAACATTCAAACTATCATGGCTTCTTAATCATGGGCAGTAAAGGGGAAAGTGTTGGGGGGCGAAGCCCCCCATGTCCTTTGGCAAACAACTGCTTTGGCAGGAGGGCGTGGGGGGCGAAGCCCCCCCATGTCCTTTTACAAATAACAGCTTTGGCGGTAGGGCGTGGGGTGCGAAGCCCCCCAATGTTCTTTTTAAAACAACTGCTTTGGCGTGTAATTATTTGCTGATAGTTTTGTAGAGCTATGTTCATTGTTTAATACTAATAGAAAAAAAACATTTAAATCATCAGGCTTTATAATCATGGGCAGTGTAAAGGAAAGTTGTGGGGGGCGAAGCCCCCCCCCCCATGTCCCTTTGCAAACAACTGCTTTGGCGTGTAACTCTTATTAGTCGCTCATAATCTTGTAGAGCTAGATTTACACAGTAATAAAAGCATTCAAACTCTAACGGATTCTTAATGTTGGGCAGTGTAATGGCGAAGCATGTCCGTTTGTAAATATCTGCTTTGCGGGAGGGCGTGGGGGGCAAAGCCCCCCATGTCCTTTTACATCCAACTGCTTTGCGGGAGGGCGTGGGGAGCGAAGCCCCCCCCATGTCCTTTTACAAACAACTACTCTGCCGTGTAATTAGTCGCTTGTAGAGCCATCGATAGTTTCGTAGAGCGAAGTCTATTTAATACTACTAGATAACACGTTGCTCGAAATCGAGCAAAAGTCAAATAGTAAAAAAATTATGAATAATCAGCCTACTTATACACTTTTAAAGTTTAATCAAAGGGCTAACTTCATTAACAAAATTATGGATTAACTGCTGACACCGCTTTATGGCTTTAATGTTAGTTTGATGTACCGTAGGAGTTTCCGGTAAATAAAAACGATTTTTAAGGGAACACCTCCATTTCCCCATGTCCACTTTTTTCTGAAATGTATATTCTAACACCGGCAAAAGATCAAGTTTTGCTTACAGCAGCATGTAGCTGACCGAGAGCAAACACTGGCTTGTGAGCAATGACTTTCTTTGTTTAGGGATTGCCCCTGCACCTCATTGATAATTATCGTCAAAACAGATTTGTAGGGAACGGCTGTCTTTACAGGCAACCTTTCCTTTGTGGCAAAAACGCGTAAACGACGCATTATCTCTACCAGTCTTTTCATTCTTGAAATGCAACCCACCACAATGAAAACATTTTTAGTTCATTGGTCTGAGGTTGGAAGGAGCATTAAATGTTACATCAGGAGGGTGATGCCAGCGGTTGCGATCGTGTTCTTTCCGACTCCTCCGACCAGTCAATGTTCGTCTTTTTCTTATTGGTGGCATTATAAATGCACCAAATCCAAAAATAGATTTGCTCAGGTTAATATAACTTCAAAAAAACACTATGAGATATCGTAAACTACTGAATATCGTACTACTATTCTGATTCTGATTCTGATTCTGATTCCTGTGGTTTATTTCAGAGCTTGGCCATATGTTCAGTTTGTAAACAAAGTAAACTGAGCTTGCTTCAATGTCCATGAATAGCGCTACTGTTCCGAAACTTCAGTCCATTACTGTACTTTAGTGACGCCCTTTTTTAAAATTCTGAGACTTGATGACAAATCTACATAACAATCCCGTTAATTTGACACCTCAAACGTTAAAATCCGTTCAGCCGTTATTGCGGTTGGACTGTGAAAAGAAAACTGCTTGCTTATTAATATATAGATTAGAAAAAAAAGCATTTAAACCATCTTGGCTTTGTAATCATGAGCAGTGTAAAGAGGGGGGTGTGGGGGGGGCGAAGCCCCCCCATGTCCTTTTGCAAACAACTGCTTTGGCGGGAGGGTGTGGGGGGCGAAGCCCCCCATGTTCTTTTTGCAAACAACTGCTTTGGCTTGTAATTAGTCGCTGATAGTTTTGTATTGCTATGTTTATTTAATTCTATTAGAGAAAAATCATGTAAACCATCATAGCAGCTTAAAGGGGGGGTGTGGGGGGGCGAAGGCCCCCCAGGGCCTGTTTGAAACAACTGCTTTGGCCTGTAACTGTTTTTAGTCGTTCATAGTTATTTAGAGCTAAGTTTACTCAATACTAATTAAAAAAAACATCCATACCATCTTGGCATGTTAATAATGGGCAGAGTATATCTGGGGGGTGCATACAAAATTTTTGGCGTGTAACTGTTATTAGACGCTCATAGCTTTGTAGAGCAAGGTTTACTCAATACTAATAAAAAAAAGCATCCATACCATCTTGGCATGTTAATAATGGATAGAGTATATCTGGGGGGTGCATACAAAATTTTTGGCGTGTAATTGTTATTATACGCTTATAGCCTTGTAGAGCAAGGTTTACTCAATATACTATTAAAAAAACACTCAAATCATTATGACACGTCAATCAAGGGTGTCGTAAATGGGGGTGCGGGGGGCCAGACCCCCCATTTCCTTTGGCAAACATAATTTATTAGTGGTTTATAGTTTTGTAGAGCTAGGTTTACACAGTAAAAAAAAAGCATTCAAACCGTCATAGCTTTTTAATCACGGGCGAAATAAAAGGGGTGTTGTCCGGCCGGGGGGGGGGGGGGGGGCGAAGCCCTCTCATGTCCTTTGGCAAACATAATTTATTCGTCGCTTATAGAGCTAGGTTTGCTCAATTCTAATAGGAAAAAACATTTAAACCATCATGGCTTGTTGAACATTTCGTCAGCTGTTCAACAACAAAACACAAAAAAACATTTTGTCGCCTCAGTGTGTGGCCGGCCTAATTGTCATTTATTTTAGAACTTTTGAAACAATACAAACACACGTTGCTCGTAAATTGACAAAATAATGCTTTGGTAATATCTGAGTTCACTCATCCCATTACGCGCAGAATAAGCGTACTCCTAGTATTAAATCCCAATGTCTGCGTTAAAGTAGCCAGTATAATTTTTTGCTATTAAACATTTTATTATTTTTCAAATCTAAATGTTTTAATATAGGTTTAAGTTACAAACGTTTTTTGAAAATATAGTTCGTCTACGTTATACTTGGATAATGATTTTTTGTTTTATAGGTTACATTCTGAGAAAAATAAACAGATGACAATCACATAGTTATTTTTTACAAAAAAGAGTAACCATTTAATCCAGAGTAAAACATAAATACTCATGGTTGGTTTAAAGAAAAAAAATGGTTTTAAATAGTTTTAGAACCAAACAACATTATCAAATGGTAGGTAAAGTGCTATTAAAAATAATAACAACTGAGCCGTGACAGCCCAACGCGTATGTCACGCTCAGTGTTATATGTTTATATGTTATGTGTTATGTCATGTCTTTGTTCTTTGTGTCCTACACTGTGGCAACTCTGTTTTTCAGGCAAGAAGCCTGACATCTGGCTGTCAACTTCATAGGTGCCGTGTTCGTCGTTTCTACCAGGCGGAGAGAATTCACGTGTTCTAAAATTTCACTTTCAAACTTTTTTATCCTTTTCAATCTTTTCTCTCCGCCAATGTGGATTCGTAGGCCTTTTCACACTGGCGTCCTGGACGTCCTGTTCATCCGGGACGTCCAGGACGTTCGGGACGCACCGCTTTCACACTGCAGCAACGAACCAAACGTCCACTCCCTCTCACCAGGACAGTCAAGTGTCACCTCTCACTCAGTGCAGTTGTTACTTAAGCAAAGATGTCTTAAAAATAATGTGATAACTAGTTGAATTAAAGTTCCTCAAGCCTAATTCATTGTTAAGTGTAGTTTAAAATAAATAATCTAGCAATCACCATAATCGTACCATTCTATTTAGACCATAACGAAGTTTTTTTTAAAGACGACTGTCAATGTTAGAAATATATATTGGAAGATAGAAGTTTCCCATTGGATACGATATTGCTAATATTATGTAAATGAAAACAGGAATGTAATGTTATGTAGATTAAAAAAGTACGACAAAATCTAGTATATTAATTTTTATTATCAAAAACTGTTTTAAATTAATTGATTAGAATTTTTCACATTTACTCATTTCTTTCATTTACTCAGCTTCTTAGGTTCTGAAGTGACAGATGACGCGAGGTTTTGCAAACAAGCGCTGGAGCACGTGGTTCTGAAGTATTCATTGCGCATGCGCTAGGCCGTGGACGTGCTAGACGCGTGAAATCGCTCGCCGAGCGATCTTTCGAATGCCGTCCCGGACGTCTAGGACGTCCACGACGTCTTGGACGCGCAGTGGGAACGGACCCATTTGATAGCATGGGCAGCGATTTATTTTTTCAAAAACGTACCGGACGTCCAGGACGTCCTGGATGCCAGTGTGAAAAGGCCTTAAGCTAGCCAACAGCACTACAAGTAAGTTGTTTTCTTTTTGTTTTGAGTGAAATTTTTAACGAAACTTTGAATTTCCACTTTCAATCACATGGTCATATTTTTCCTTTTTGCTCCAACCAGGCTATTTCCGATTAAAACTAAATATTTCTGTACTCTATTAGTTCCTTTCACTACACTGCTTAGCTAGGCCCTCATAAGTTTTCCTAATTTTGAGCCAGAAACATTTTTCAAGCCTGGTTCCTTTGTTTTAGGTTAGGTCGCCACAGTTGGTAGGACTAAATGTATTTGTAAGCTGTTGTGTAAATGTTTCTTGTTTCCTTTTCATGAATCAAGGTCTACCTCAACTTTGGATAACAAATTTTTATAGGCTAGGTTGTGTTTTGTATGAGAAAAATAAGTTTTTCATGAGTGCCTTTTGGTAGCCTAGATTTGGCGATGTGAGTTCTCCCATGTAACTTTGTCACTGTTGAACACCTAGAAAAGGTGTGTTCACTTTCACTGTAGCCTACAAAGGCATTGCTTATAATTGAATAAGATTTTCATTACAAAAAAATGTTCTACCCACTTACACTTGTCAGGTTTAAGAGAGAGCTAGGGGCAAATATTGTTAGGTTAGGTTTTATTTTTGCTATGTAATTTATTTATTTATGTAAAGAAATATTAGCCTTATCACAGGACTAAAACCCTAGAGAATATTGTTAAAGGTTCCCCGATGTCCATCCACCACCACCGCCTACCGATCCAGCCTATCCCTGAAGCCAGCATCTCCACTCCCCCTTTCACTCTACGATGCCATCTGCCCACTGCCCGACGTCAGCCATCTCACCCGAACCGCCAGATGAGTCGCTGCAGCGCAACACGCCACCTTCTCGGGTGAGATCCAACCATTTTTTTTGTGACATCAACTTGACTGCAGGAAGTGGGGAAGGGGAGGGGGGACAAAAATCATGAAAGGACTTTTAATATATCCACAAAAACTTTTAATATATCAATTAGGACTTTTAATATATCATAATAAGTCCCTTTTCATAATTTCATAACTATGAAATTATGAAAAGGGCAAATGAAAGAAGAGAACTGTGATTTTGGCTGTGATATTTACATATACAATTTTGTTATTCATTTATTTTGTTATTTATTTGTTGGGTGTTTGTCTGTTATTTATTTGTTGTTAATTATTAATTATAATCGTTAAGTTTTAGAGTTGATATTAACGTTTTTTTTACTACTCTCAAGACGGTTCATATTTTAATAAAAGGATAAACAAAAGTTAAATTATAATCAGATATTTGAACGAAGAACGAAGTCATATTTCAAGTTTATATATTTTTCTCTTAAACTATTGTCACATTGATTTTTATACTGTTATATTTTTCCTGGGCCCAGCTGGAAAGTTTAAAGTGAATAGGCTACAGTGACAAATATAATATATATATATATATATATATATATATATATATATATATATATATTTTAATGTTCATTATGAAAACTGATTTATTAATTAGTGTGAGGGAAGGTAAAGTAAATTTGAAAATTTATTCCGATCCAAATGAAGTTTTTTTTTTACCCGCTTCTGGTGCTGTGGGCCGCCTTGACCGTGCATATGGGGGCACGCTTCCAGTTGTCTGCCAGCGTGGGGTACGGGCAGGGGGTGGGGCTCATTATGATTAAAAACCAAACGTTTTCTAACAACCCCTTACTTTTTAATAACGTGTAACACTCATATATGTTATCCTTTCCCTTTAAAAAATTTCTCATATAAAAATATTTGGATTTTTTTTTTTTACAATTACAACCTTTAAATAACCTTTTGTGGCCTTGACCTTTAAGTACTATTATAACATCGGCTAACTAAGCTTTGCTTAGTGATATTTTAAGGAGTAAACTCTTCACACGAGTTAGCAGTTTTTCTTTTTAATTAACCATTTCCAGGTCTTTCATTTTAATTGTTTTGATGCAGTTGTAAAGAATTTGGTCGTTTGGTTGCGTTTGAGTAAAAATTTCAACCGCAATATGAAAATTATTTTAACATGTAAAATGTTAATAACTCTAGTTGAAACGTGCTAAGACAGTAACATGTTTATTAATAGCTGGAAGATTTGTTTATTATGTTTTCATTGTTTATTTTGTTGCTAATAGTACAGCCCATGTGCCCAATGTTAAAATTTGATGCGGTCATGTACCCACAAGCCATGGCCGCCGTCGTCGATACACTGTTTCCCAGCCACCCAGTTCGGCCAGTCAGGGAATTCGGAGAGGTAGGCGCCTTCCCAGTTTTCCGGGAAGAGGAACTCACCGCTGCCTTCCGATCCCTACGACCCAGAAGAGCGCCCGGTCCCGATGGCATTCCGGCGGAGGTGCTCAAGCTCGCTGCGGAGGTGAATCCAAGGCTTCTGCTCGATATGTTCAACGCGTGTCTGGCGGAAGGCGTTTTCTTTTCTTCGTGGAAGGTTGCCCGCTTGTTCTTATCCCGAAGGCGAAGAGCACACCGGGGACCCCTTCTTCTTTCCGACCCCTGTGTATGCTCGACACGGCCGGGAAAGTGCTTGAGAAGCTCCTGCGCGTCAGGCTGACCGAGGCCATCGTCTCTGCGGGGGGCTTGCCCCGCAGCAGTACGGCTTCAGATCCGGTCGCTCTACCATCGACGCTATTCAGGAGGTAGTTGAGGCAGTGCGGAGGGCGGAGGACCACAACCATTGGTCGCGCCGCGTGGTCCTTCTCGTCACGCTCGACGTGAAGAACGCTTTTAACTCCGCCAGGTGGAGCGATATGCTGTGGGCGCTTGAGCATACGTTCCAAGTTCCCTCCTACCTCCTGCGTATGATAGAAGCGTATTTGTCAGACCGCGTTCTGTTGTACGACACGACCAAAGGTCAGCGGCGCATTCCCATCACTTCCGGGGCTGCGCAGGGGTCCATTCTCGGACCAGATCTCTGGAACGTGTCCTACGACAGCTTGCTGAGGCTAGACATGCCCGATGAGACCCGCCTCGTTGGCTATGCCGACGACGTCGCTGCCTTGATCGCTGCGAGGAACGTCGAGCAGGCAAAACTGAGGCTCAGCGTTGTAATGGCCAAGGTCAACGGGTGGATGCGAGATCACGGCTTGTCCCTGGCTATCAGTAAGACGGAGATCGTCGTCCTCACCAAAAAGAGGATAAACACCGTGTTCCCGGTGCAGATAGGTGACGTCACACTCGAGACTAAGCCTGCTGCAAAGTACCTGGGAGTCATGGTCGACAGCAGACTGTCTTTCGGCGAGCAGATCCAGCGCGCCGCCGACAAAGCCGCTAAGGGTGTCGCTGCCCTTGGTAGGCTTATGCCCAATGTCGGCGGTCCTCGTTCCTGCAAGCGCCGTCTGCTCATGACTGCCGTCCAGTCAGTCTTGCTGTACGGGGCGGAGGTATGGGCTCACGCACTCGAGAAGCGAGTCTTCCGAGACCGGCTTGCCCAGTCCAGCGCCGAGGAGCTCTGCGGGTCGCTTCAGCCTACCGCACAGTCTCCGAGCCTGCTGTGATGGTGATCGCCGGAGTCATCCCCGTCCTCTTCCTCGCGAGGGAGAGGCAGGCGATTTACCGGAGGAGGCCTGAAGTGGGCCGGGAAACAGCTGCCAGGGAAGAGCGCGATCGCAGCTTCGACTCCTGGCAGCGCGACTGGGAAGCCGAGCCGAGGGGACGTTGGACCTTCCAGCTTATACCTTCCGTCCGACCATGGGTGGAACGGCAGCACGGCGAGGTCGATTACTACGTGACCCAGTTTCTTTCTGGGCACGGGTACTTCCGAGCCTATCTGCACCGGATGGGCAAAGTCGCCAGCCCGGACTGTCTGTATTGCCCCGGCATCCCAGACACGTCCGAGCACACTTTCTTTCAGTGCGACCGTTGGCATGTCCCACCGAGCCTCGCTTTCATCTGAGATCGGCGTGGTCGTCAGCCCAAACAACATCGTCGGAGCTATGCTCCAGGGAGAGGGCAACTGGAACTGTGTCCAGCACTACGTCCAGGCCATTCTTCGGGCGAAAAAGGTCGACCTCGATCGGCCTTAATCCTCAGCTTTTCCCCAAGGAGGCTGCCCTAGTGGCGTAATATCAAAGGCCTAGCCCGAAGTAATGTGTGAAACAGTTCCAGGCTAGTGTCCTCGGTGCCGAGGGAGGTGGTTTAGTCGGTAGTTCACGGGACATCGTGCTCGTGGGAGTCCGACACTACTGAGGGGACAATGAGCCCCTCAGTGTGCGTAAATGCATTCCACCTCCTACCCAAAAAAAAATAAAATAAAAATAAAAAAAATAAAAAAATAAAAAAAATGTTAAAATTTTATAGCTTTCGAATTCGCCTTTCACGTAATTAGATTTTACTGTCAATGGGACCTATGCGAATCGCGTTTTTGACCCATAAATTTGTCATTTCTGGCATTTGAAGGAAGGGAATGCTACCAATTCTTGGAGCCATTTGTGTAATCATGAAATTCAAGTAAGTATTCATTGCACATATAAGATTATAGGATTTAATATAGAGAGTGTCATTCAATAAAGTTTGCTTGTTACATTCCGTAAATCCTCGGTGAAATTATGATGGAATTTAGCGATGGAAATCAGATGACTAAATACTGGTAAAAATATACCGAACAACTTTAGAGCAATTAGTATTGCCAAACAAGATTCGGTTTCTTTCTGCTTCTTAAGCCTCGTTTCGACTCTGCCTAAGTTGCCGACATTGTCGTAGACAATGTTGCCGACAGTGTTGCATGACCAAAATTACCATGTCGGCAACAGTGTCGGCAACATTGTTTCCAATATCACGGCTGTTTCCACTCCGCAACAATCCAAAGCAACATTCTAAACAAACGTGATTTTAGTATGGTGATGCTATCCATCGATGATAGATTCACAAGATATCAGCGCTGTGTTTCTTGTTTTGGCGGGGGCTTTATTTAAAAAGATGTAAAAGGCCAAAACGCTGGATTGTTATGGTATTATTAAATTATCTATTCAGGCTTATTCATCCGCAAAATTACTTGTTGAATATTTTGTAAATGTTTAAAGGCTGAAAAAAGTATTCATAATCAAAACGTGACAAAAACCTTTATACGAAAAAGGTTGTTGATGTATATGGTTTTCATACTTTGCATAGCATTTATGATATTATACATAGTTAATAATTATTTTATAATAGAATAAATAAGAAAAAGAAGGTTGTTTGTGTCAATTCTCACGTTTTTACTTGGTGAGTAAAAATAGATGAATTAATATAATATATGCTATTTATAGTTAGAATAAAAGAATAATCAAATGAGGACTACAACAATCGTGCGGTACATTATTTTTCAGTTAGACCGGAGACACACTGGGCGTTTTTTTTCATCGCGCGATAATTTTTCCGCCGCCGACGACGACGAAATCGGCGATCATACACACGTGGTGGTAAAAAAACGCCACGGAAAAAACGCCAATCACGGTACCATTTAAATTTTGAGAGACGTCTGTGGGTGCTGTTTACCACATGCATTAATAACACGTAACATGGACGTTTTAACCTCTCAGCAAATACAATTTTGTAATTCCATAACACTCTGGATTTCAATGTTATTCTTGTGGGTTTATTAGAAATTAATCTCTTTTCTCCGTTGATAGAAAAAATATTATTTTATTCGCTCATTAAAAGGAGTAAAATGCGACTAAACGTAATATGGGGAAATAATCAAATAAAAAACAAAACTACATTACGTAAAACGTAACGAACTATGACTTTTATTATCAATTTCTAAAACCACCACCACCACCACCACCACCAAAATTCAACCCGGTAAGCGGGTCCAACGACAGCAAATGTTCTTCTTCATCAGGCGACGGGCCGGGGTCGGGGTGGGGTCCGGCGGGAGTGTCAGCAGCGTCGCCCCACGCCGCCATCACCTGCATCGCGAGCAGCACCCCTGCAACAAACATCTCCACTATAGGATATAGTTATTGGTGTATTGAGGGAGTACAGAATTGTTTCACTAGTGAACTGGTGTTCACAATTTTTGCGAGGGAAATATTGTACTATTCCCCAGAAATACAAACAAAATTTTTCTCAACCTGCAATAATATATGCCCAATCTAAGATCAGATATTTCTGTATAAAGCACGTAAAGTAAATCTCGCTTGAGCTGAACTTGCGACGCGTAGCGGAGCGCGGTAATTTTAGCGAAAGCGATAAAGACACCTAACACGCGAAATACATACAACATTTTTCCTACAACTGCAGTTTTGGATTTTTAAACGATAAAGTCAATACAGTTATTAACGACCTTTGCATCTGAGTGCGCCAGTTTGAGATTAATAAACAAGGGCAAGCTGAGGGTGACAGTATGAAGGAGAAATTTTACTTTTCTCCCAAAATGTACACAGCTTCTTTTCCCCACATGTAAGTAGAATACCCGCCACTTGACCGCTAACATTGGTTCTTATGGGAGAATAGCTTTATTATGGATTTTAATGGAATTAAAATGTTATATAATTTTTTATTATTTTTATGATTTATTTGTACAGGATTTTATTTATTTAATGTGGTTTATTATTTTTGAATTGAATAAAATGGTAATTTGCTGTTTTGGGGTTGTAAGAATAGGTACTTATCTTGTTGATATGATGTGATGTTATCTACTCAGCTACCTTTGTATTAGGTGTTAGAGGTGATACTGTGTATAATAACCTTTTATGTAGATGTTATGTTGGAATTTAGATTTTTTGTTTTGATTAAAAGGAAGGGTGGTGTATTGTAATATTAATATTTAGGTGTGTTAGAGGTAAGTAAATAAAGGTAAATAATACATACTATTGCATTATGTGTCTAGGGTATAATGACTAATTTAGAATTTTATGTAGATGTTATATTGAGACTTAGGTTTTTTTACTGAATAGAATAGAATGGAGGGTAGTTTAGTATGATGATAGTAAGTCAGGTGTGTTTGTGATGGTAGGTTCCATTATATGTTTGAGGTGTTTTTGTGTATAATGTAGTACTATTTGTGTATATGTTATATTGCTAAAAAGGAGAGTGGTCAAGTGTGATGTTAATGAAATTGTTAGTCAGGTGTGCTTGAGTTAGGTGAATGATCTATGTTATTAATATGCTATATGGAAACTTTGTAATCAATAAGGCTTTTTGTTTTTGTCTTAATTAAAATAGGTAATAGTATAGTGTGATATTAAGAAAATCAACAGTAGGGAGTTTGTTTAAAGCAAGTATATAACGATATGTTTTTGAACCCTACTCTTTTTAGAGTTTATAATAAGTTTTTCTCAGTTTATAGAAAAATGTTTACCCTAAATATTGGTGAAAAATATCATATTTTTTGGAGTCTGTGATTAGTCATTTCCTTTTGGTATCAGTAACATTTCCTGTAGTTATTAGTCATTGATGATATCTCTTCTAGTTGCTTCTTCCTTTGATAGCTTAAGTGCATTTATTTGATGCTGAGAGTTCCTGTAATATGTATGAAATATTTTTTCTTATTGGTTGGCATATTTAATTTGTTTTGTTATTGTGTTATAGTAATTTGTTTGAACCTTACTGTGAGCTTGTTGCCATGTGAGTGTAATCTGAATTGATGTAATTTTGTATGTGGCTATGTATATTTTTTGAGCTTTGATGAATAGAAATATTAAAATCTTTTATCTTTAATTTTATATAATTTTACTTAAATGCAAATCTTTTCTCAGGGATTTAGTATGAACAGCTTCTTTGACTTTAATTTGAGCTATTATCATAACATAACTCCGCAGAGCGCTGTGTTGTGCTTTATTATAGGTTGGCTTGTGTTATAACCTTAGTCGTTGAGCCAGTTGTAGTGTAATCTTACTTAACCAGACTTTGCAGAGCGCTGTATGTGGGTTTTTATTGCTTTTGCTTGTGTTCAGCTACTTTTTTGTCTGTAGTAGATTAACCTTACTTAACCAAACTCCGCAGAGCGCTGTATGTGGGTTTTTATTGCTTTTGCTTGTACTATAGTCTGGGTTGTTCTGTTTGTAGTAGTGTAACCTTACTTAACCAAACTCCGCAGAGCGCTGTATATGGGTTTTTATTGCTTTTGCTTGTACTATAGTCCTGGTTGTTCTGTTTCTACTAGAATAACCTCACTTAACCAAACTCCGCAGAGCACTGTATGTGGGTTTTTATTGCTTTTGCTCGTGTTCAGCTATGGTTGTTCTGTTTGTAGTAGAATAACCTCACTTAACCAAACTCCGCAGAGCGCTGTATGTAGGTTCTTATTGCTTTTGCTTGTACTATAGTCTTGGTTGTTTGTTGAAAGTTAACCCTATACTTAACTAAACCATGAGGACTTTTGTCATTTTGTTGATTTTTGCTGTGTGAGTGTGTGTGTGTGTGTGTGTGTGTGTGTGTGTGTGTGTGTGTGTGTGTGTGTGTGTGTGTCCAAGGTTGTTTTATCTGTTCAGGGATAATCTTGCTTAACATAGCTCCTCAATCTGCAGCATTTGTAATTATATTCCCTTGGTTTTTTATTAAGATAATGGGCATTTCAGTTTTAATTCTACTTTACCTTTTCAGTCTCTTGAATTGATGTCTTTTTGACTCATGTAGTCAACCTACTTGTATTAACATGTACAGTTGTCCTTCTGACTTCTGTAGTCAAGTTATTAACATGAACAGCTGTTATTTTGAATTGTGTAGTCAACATGTACAGTTATTTTTTAGTTGAATAGTAGCCAATTAACATGCATAGTTGTTCTTTTGATTTGTTTAGTTACATTAGATACATTAGGTGAAATGGTGACCAACCCAGGTAGGTATTTTAAGCCAAGTATGAATGACAGATGAGTGAAGGATGATTGTGGCGCGATCTTGTAGTCTTGTTACTGCTTACTTGCATTGACGTGCACAGCTGTCTTTTTGACTCATGTAGTCAACCTACTTGTATTAACATGTACAGTTGTTCTCTTGTCTAGTCTAATCAGTCTACTTCTATTAAATGTACAGTTGCCCTTTTGACTTCTGCAGTCAGGTTATTAACATGCACAGCTGTTATTATGACCAGTGTAGTCAGCCTATTATCATGTACAGTTGTTCTTTTGACTTGTGTAGTCACCGATTTCTGTACGGTACGTACTACCTCATATACATGTTACCATTAGCTCCGTTCTTCATTCTGCTCTAGACTGCAGTTCAATGTAGACATTCTTTGCTCTGCTCTTGATATTGAGATAACATACTTATTTTTGAGTTGCATAAATTTAAGTATACTTTTAAATCTGAATTTTTATAATCATCTAAGGTTGGGTATTTGCCTGATTTTATTAATAGCTGTATTTGTTTTTATTAACTTTTAATTTTTATAATGCGGTCTGTTCCTAAGAAAAGTTACCCAACTAATGAGCCAGTTATTTTTATTGGTGAAGAAGAAACTTATAGTAAAAAATTTAGACTTTATGGACTTAGTAATACTTTGAAGTTAGACCCCCTAAAGGTATATCTGAATTTGACCGGATCCGTAAAGGACTTGACCAAAGTTTTGAAAGGGAGAAAGCTAAAGCTTCCCGTACGGACTATATTGGTTTTAAATTGATGTCTATTAATTTTAAGAGTAAGGAACCAGGTTATACTGACATGAGGTTAGCCTCTGAAGTAACTAGTGATGATATTTGGCAGATTTTTGGGGGAATACTTCAAAGTAACTCTGAAAATATTACTTCATCAGATACTTTTAAATTAGATGTTTCAAGGGTAAATGTCCCTGTTGGAAAAGGTAGAATAAGGCCTGGTCTCTATAATACCTTTGAGGAAGAGTGTAAGGCAAGGCGTGGTATTGTAGTTATAAACAATAAAGATAACTTATGTCTCCCTAGAGCTTTAGTGGTAGGCAAGGCTTATGCTAAAAATGATCCTCAATATAGTATTATCCGTGATGATAAAGGTAGTCGGCAGACCTTAAGAGCTAAAAAGCTTATGGCTAAGTCTCTAGTTGAAATACCAGAGGGGGGAGCAGGTATCCCTGAACTTGAAAAATTTCAAAACCATCTTAAAAAGTATAGGATAACAGTGTATAATTATGACAGTAAAGGTAGAGAAACTCCGAAACTTCATTTGCTGGTGGAAATGATAACGCAAAATTTAAAATTAACTTATTAATTTTCATGATGGTCTCTACAATCTCATTACTAATTTAACCGCTGCATTTGTATGTAGATATTTCTGTGAAGCTTGCCATATCCCCTATTACCATAAGGGTGAGCATAGGTGTACAAATTGCTGTTATTCCTGCCATTCTTTTTCCCCTCCTTGTAAGCTTGATAATGGAGGCATTACATGCCGGTTTTGCAAACAGTTTTTCAAGAATGAACGGTGTTTTATAGCTCACCAAGGTCAGATTTCCAAAACTATACAGCTTTGCCAACATTGTAAAAAGCTAGTTTTCCCGACTAAACTTAAAGATGTTCATGTTTGTGGAGAGGTTTATTGTAATCCATGTGGTGCCTTTAAAGACCCCAAACATCAGTGCTATATACAAGTTGATCGGAGAAGTCCAAATAACCGAGACTTTTTGTTTATTTTCTTTGATTTTCAAACAAGACAGGATGAGACTTTGGCCTCAGAAATACCCTATATCTCAAGAACCATAAAACATATTTTTGTTCTGTTTAAAAATTATTAATCCTCGTAAACTCAGCTTCAATTTGATATACAATATACCAACATTCAAACAATAAAAGGTTTTGACTGTAAATTTTATTTTTTTGATGTTGGTAGCCCTGAAAATAAAAATAAATAAATGGCAGCATATGTCAAACAGCACATCATTTTATAGGTCTTGCAAAGACCAACAACTTTTCATCTTAAACCCACCTCCTATCTTTAGTGGTTTTGTAGTTATGAGCAAAAAACTCCATTTTATCATACAAAGCCCATGTTAAATGTGCAGTCTTCAAGGCATTTAAATTTACACCCATTAAATCTGAGTACTGCACATTTAAGTCTTGTTTAGAGCTTTAAAATTATGCTTAACATGACATATGTTTACATTTAAAAATTCTGAGATTCGAACCCATGACGCCCGGTTTTCGGAACACCCTGTATTTTAAAAAGGTTAAAAATATTTGTACGTTATCCCTTGGGGTCGATTTAGTGGGGAATGATTTTGTTCATCTGTGTGGAACTAAGAGTTTGTCCGCAATCCTTTTGAAACACCTTAGGTGTCTCATCCTGTATAGCATGCTAGATTTTACCCGTGGTTTCGCCCACGTTCAAAATAATTTTAAACAGCTGGCATTGCTCCAGCGCTGTTTTTGGTATTAGTCAATTAATTGGAATTGAGTTTATTTGTTAATGTTCGTCTGCCTGGACGGATACGTTGTTACAGCTGACTTACATAGCTGACCCCTCATTTTAAAGAGCTTTTAAAAGTAGGCGATTGGTGGAGGTTGGAGGTCGCTAACGTGTTTCTATCAAGATTGGCAGCTTGTCAACGTTTTGAATCCGACTCCTAGAAACTTTGACAAGCTGCCAATTTTGATAGAAACACGTTAGCGACCTCCAACCTCCACCAATCACCTATTTTTTTTAAATGAGGGGTCACTCGAAAGGGGTTTGCATTTGAAAATTTTGAGTTGCCCCCAAAATCCCCCATTTTTGGGGACACTCAAAATTTTAAATATCACCAAAAGAGACTACTTTTTTATTTAACAACATTTTTCCCAGGCTCGTTTCATTTTTACGTCACCAAAGGTGAATTAAAACTCCAAATGTCCTTTACTCCAGGTTTCAAGGATGTGTTGCATTCAAAACTTTGACAAGCTGTCAATTTGGATTGAAACACGTTAGAGACCTCCAATTTTCAACATTCAACTACTTTTTGAAAGCTCTTTAAAATGAGGGGTCACTCAAAAGGGGTTTGCATTTGAAAATTTTGAGTTGCCCCCAAAATCCCCCATTTTTGGGGGACACTCAAAATTTTTGGTAGCGTCAAAAAATAATTTGGGTTGAGGTAGTTTCATTCCCGAAAGGTTAACTGTTTGTCTTAACAAACAAAAGAATTAAGGAGGGGGGACGGACCTTTTTTACTCACTGTATAATAAAACTAGATAACACGTAGCTCGAAATCGATCAAAAAATCATATATTAAAAGAATAAAGGATAAACAGCCTACTAATATACTTTTAAAATTTAATTAAAGGGCTAAATTCAATAACAAAATTATGGTTAAACCATTGAAAGTCTAAAAGTTCATTTGATTTACCGTAGGAGTTTCCGGTAAAAGGATTTTGTTCCTTTAGTTTCTATGTCCTCTTTATTCTGAAAAGTATATTTTAAGACCGGCAAAAGATCGAGCTCTGCTTACAGCAACATGTAGCTGACCGAGAGCTTTGACTATGAATAATTAATAGACTTCCCATTCTTATGGCCCAGCTGTAGCTAGTTTTGGGTGACCCAGAATTTAAAGTTGACCTATTTTCATTGATTACCAACAGAGGATGTTTCTATCAACCCTTTATTTTAGCTATTTATTCAAACAATTTGTATTCTATTTTGCATAAATCAATAATTAATTGACTATTGCTTGTTTTATGTTTTACTAAATAATATATTACCTGCTCCTGATCGTTTAATTAAAAGGTAACATCAGTACACTCTGTTGGGGATTCACTATAACTAGCTCTTTCAATCCTGGGTCACTCAAAACCTGGTACACATTTGATCATGCGAAGGAAGGTCTGCTTCAGATTCAAAGTCAATGCCGAGAGCAAACACTGGCGCCATGAGCAAAGACCTCATTTGTTTAGGGACTGCCTCTGCACCTTATTTATAGTTATCACCAAAACAGGAATTATAGGGAACGGCTGTCTTTTTAGGGGACCTTTCCTTTGAGGCAACAACGCGTAAATGACGCATTATCTCTATCAGTCTTTTAATTCTAGAAATGCAACCCACCGCGATGAAAACATTGTACGTTTATTGGTCTGAGGTTGGAAGAAGCATCAAATGTTACATCGGGAGGGTGATTCTAGGCGGTTGCGATCGTGTTCCCTCCGATCGGTCAACGTTCGCCTTCTTCGTATTGGCATTATTACCGCACCATATCAAAAACAAATTGGCTCAAGTTAGTAAAACTTCAAAAAACACTATGCTGAAATGCATTGGGAAATCGTAAAGTACATTGTAAAACCTGGAACTGCAATGTTTAAGCCCTTTAAAAACACTTCATAACATAACCTAACTTACATAATAAAACTTTTTGTTGAAAGCCAAAGCAGCTAGAAAAACAAAACCTTTTCTTTTCAAAAAAAATAATTAAGTGCTGCAATCTGTGGTTTACCTGTAGAACTATTTCAGAGCTTGACCATATGTTCAGTTTGTAAACAAAGTGAACTGAGCTTGCTCAAATGTCAATGAATAGCGCCACTGTTCCTAAACTTCAGCCCTTTACTGTACTTTAGTGACGTCTTTTTTGAATTCTGAGACTTTTTGACAAATCTACTTAAAAATCCCTTTAATTTGACACCTTATACGTTGAAATCCGCCCAGCCGTTATTGCGGTTGGACTGTGAAAAGAAAACCGCTTGCGTAATAATATATAGACTAGATAACACGTAGCTCGAAATCGAGCAAAAATCATATGGTAGAAGAAAGAAGAATAATCAGCCTACTTATATACTTTCAAAGTTTAATCAAAGGGCTAACTTCATTAACAAAATTATGGCTTAACTACAGAAACTTTTAAAGTTACTTTGATCTACCGCAGGAGTTTCTGGTAAACGTAAACGATTTTTTAGGGAACACCTTCATTTCCCCATATCCTCTTTTTTCTTAAATGTATATTTTAACACCGGCAAAAGATCACGCTCTGCTTGCAGCAGCATGTAGCTGACCGAGAGCAAACACTGGCGCCGTGAGCGATGACTTCCTTTATTTAGGGATTGCTGCTGCACCTAATTGATAATTATCGCCAAAACAGATATTGTAGGGAACGACTGTCTTTATAGGCAACATTTCCTTTGTGGCAAAAACGCGTAAATGACTCATTACTCTACCAGTCTTTTCATTCTTGAAATGCAATCCACCGCAATGAAAACATTTTTAGGTCATTGGTCTGAGGTTGGAAGGAGCATCAAATGTTACATCGGGAGGGTGATGCCAGCAGTTGCGATCGTGTTCTTATGGTTCTTTCCGACTCCTCCGACTGGTCAATGTTTGTCTTCTTCTTACCGGTGGCATTATAAATGCACCAAATCCAAAAATAGATTTGCTTAGGTTAATATAACTTCATAAAACACTATGCGATATAGTAAACTACATTGTAAAACTGGTAACTGCAATGTTTATGAGCTTTAAAAACTTCATAACATAACCTAAATTACATTATAAATCTTTTAAAAAAGAAAACTGTTGAAAACAAAGCCGAACTAGCTGTAAAAATAAAAACTGCTCTTTTCGAAAAATTAATTATAATCAATTGCTGCAATCTGTGGTTTACCTGTAGAACTATTTCAGAGCTCGGCCATATGTTCAGCTTGTAAACAAAGTAAACTAAGCTTGGTCAAATGTCGATGAATAGTGCCACTGTTCCGAAAATTCAGTCCTTTACTGTACTTTAGTTACGCCCTTTTTAAAATTCTGAGACTTGATGATAAATCTACATAACAATCCCTTTAATTTGGCATCTCAAACGTTAAAATCCGTCCAGCCGTTATTGCGGTTGGACTGTGAAAAGAAAACCGCTTGCGTATTAATATATAGGTGTGATTAATTGTTTCATTATCTCTATTACATTTCATACATAGTGGCGAATCTACCGCTTTAATCTGGAATAACCTTGTTGCGTTATAAGTATGGCCAAATCTCAATCGGGTTTTAATGTTAATACTTTTTCTATTAAGTTTTGAAAAGTAAAACCATGGAACCTTGATGTCTTCATTTTGAATTTGTCTATACCAATGCCCTTTGTTAGAATTATCGAATTGGTGTTTGAATTTTGTTTTGATGTTTCTTTTAAAAGTCCTGATTATGTCTGTGTTCATCAAATTTTTCTGATCAATATCTACTAAAAGTTTATTTGCTGCTAATTTTGAAATTTTGTCTGTTCCTTCATTACCAGTTATTCCTACGTGAGCAGGAACCCAATGAATAGTAATATCTTTGAACTTTAATAATTTAACCACTATCTTCCAAAGCAAAAATTCATCATTTTCACCTGATAGATTCTTGCCAATAATATCAATAGCCACTGTAGAGTCCGTAAAAATCACACAACTAATTTTGAATATACCATTTTCAATAAAATAATTTATTGCTCTATCTATGGCTAATAACTCTGCAGTGTCACTGGAGGCTCTCCCATCAACACTCCACCCCAGTTTTGCATTGTTATCCGGATCAAACACACCTATTCCGACTCTATCTCCTGTTCTGGACCCATCTGTGAATATCTGATGGTGGTTGGAATATTGCTGATGAATCAGTTCATTAGCATGACTAAGCAGAATTTTCGGGGATGTGTTTTTCTTAGAGGAGTTAACGCTCTCGAGATCCGTAACCAAAGTTATATTGTGTTTCAGCGATTCAATAGGCGAATCAAAAACAAATCTAGAAAAAACTTCAGTATCTTCGGTTATATCATCAATAAAGGTTTTACATTTATTAAAAGATCTTAGAATTAGCGGAGGTTCCTTAGATGCCCAATAAGTGTGGTGCGAACTTAAAATAGCCAATTCAATAACGGATACATGTGCAGGGTGGTCAATGTTCCTAATGATTTTCATAGCAAGTTTATCAGTAAGTATTTCTCTTCTCATGGCTAGAGGAAGCTAATTTTTTCACTAAGCAGGGCACAAATCGGTGTAGTTCTCATTGCTCCTAAGCTAATTCTTACCGCTGCATTTTGAATTATTTCATATTTCTTAGAAAGCTGTTGGTTAATGCTGCCTAATATTTGGCATCCATAATCCAGTTTTGGTATGATGAGCATCTTATATATATTTAGAAGAAACTTTGGATGCGAGCTCTAGATCCAAATGCTAATGATTTTAAAATATCAAGTTACCTTGAACACATACTGTTCGCATTATTGATATGTCTGCTGAATTTAAGCTTGTCATCTAAAATAACCCAAAAAACCTTATGCTCCTGGACTATGGGTATTTTTTCTCCCATTAGCTTAAACTCAGATGCACTTTTCCTTCTTTTTCTGGAGACAATTAAAACCTTACATTTAAGAGGGTTAAATCTTAGGCATCTATATGAAAAAGCTTCACTATCAGAATTCAAGCTGTCTTGGGTTTCTTGACAAGCAACGAGATCGTTTTTGTTTAAAGAGTATAAGACAATATCATAAGCGAATTGTAGGGATTTAGTTCTCCCTTTTAAGTAATAGTTGATATCCGAAATATATATGGAAAAGAGAAGAGTGCTGAACACACAGCCTTGAGGTAAACCAGTATATATGTTCCTGTAAACTGAAAAGGATTCATTAAAAAAAAAACAGATGTCTATCCTTTAGCCAAGTAAAATATAAAACCGTTGGAATTACCAAAAAGGACATTTTAGTTAAAAGGTTAGCAAAATTTACTGTGTCATAAGCTTTCGACAAATCTAATGAAGCTATAGCAGTTGTGTGATTATATGTTCTGGCACATTGCAAGTCAATTGTTCAGGTGATGAGATGGCCAATACAACCCTTCTTTTTCCTGAATCCACAATGACTGTTTGGTAATATTTCATGGTGTTCAACAAACCATGCCAATCTTGGTTTAATCAACGAGTTAAGAATCTTCGCAAAACATGAAATCAACGTTATAGGTCTGTATGACACTTCGCACTCTTCTTTCCCGTCGGGCTTTAAGAGAGTGAATATTTTTGTCTCTTTCCAACTGGAAGGCAAATTACTGCCACGGTTAAGTTCTTGATAATAACATAAGGAATGTTATCCTTGCCAGGTGCTGAGCGTTTCCTCTTTTTTTCTAGTACTCTTTGCAGCTCATTCGTTGTAAAATCGTCTGACATCCTTTCATCTGTTGTTGGAATGAATGGGGACTTAACCTCTTTATTTTGTGGTACATAACACGGAACTAAAACATCCATGAACTTGTTCGCAAGATCCTCATTGTGAAATATTTTAGTAACTGTTTGTTTTTTATTTTTCCCTTGAAACCCTTTCACAATTTTCCAGGCATTTGAGAGATTCTGGTCCTTGAGATTGGTGCATAGTTTGGCCCACGAATCCTCTTTAGCCTGTTTAATGGTTTGTTTGGCATATCTAACATAATATTTGTAAACATGAAAGTTCTGAGGGTTCATATCTAGCTTAAATTTTTTTAACTTAGTTTTCTAAGGGCTATAGCTTCAGAACACCTACTATTCCACCAGGATTTCGGTTTGAACTTATCACTTTCTTTGTTGTACGGTTTATAAAATTGAATACAACGGTTTGCTGCATCTTGAACCACATCATAGAATATTTCCATATTAATCTCCTCCTGGATGGATTTCAGATAGCTTAGTTTTTCTTCTATAGGTTTTACATATTGAGTCCAGTTAGCTTTATTAAAATTTCTCTTCTTCTAAAAAACATAAAAATTGTTGTTAGTGTTTAGTTGAGCGTTTTGAATGTTGCTTATATCAAGTTCCAATATAATAGGCAGGTGGTAACTTCCACAGGAGTCTGTCGTAACCTTCCATGGAGACACCAGATCATGAGCTGTAGGTCTAGCAAAAGACAAGTCTATTGCAGACGACCTCTTAAAGGGCGACGGTATTGTGGTGTGTGAACCATTATTCAACAGGAGGTATTGCGAGTCAATGAGACTTCCCACTATCTTCCTACCTCTTGAGCATGTGTTCAGACTACCGCACATTTCATGGTGAGCATGAAGATATCAATATATAATAAAAATATCATTTTGATTATCGATGCTCAAAATATCATCCCAGGTTGTTTGATGAATATCTCCGTTTTTACAGTAGTAGTTGTGTAGTATTAAGGATGTACTATTCCTTCGATGACTACGTTGTTGTTAATAACACAATCTATTTCTTTCCAATCGATATTTTTATGCACGAAAAAGGCAACTCCACCATATCTGTTAGGTCGATCTTTTCTCAAAATAGAATAATCTTGTAGTTTAAATTTACTATGTGTTTTGAACCAAGTTTCTTGAACCGCAGCTAATAGAACTTTATTTCTTCTTAAATATTGACCGAATCCCGACCACTTAGCTGCCAAAAATTGAGCATTCCATTGCAGTATTTTAAAATTGGTTTTCATTGAGAAAATAATGCCAAATAAGATTGAAACAGAAATAAATCTAGGCAATGTACAATTAAACAGAAAGTTCTTTTTTACCGGCTTGTTCTAACGAGTCGACCAACATAAAATGTAAATGTTGAACAGCTTGAGATAAACATTCATAATGGTTTCCATTAGGTGCATTCAAGTCTTCGATAATATTAGTCGCCCATTGCTTGTATTTTGCTTTGAAAAGAGCAATGTTGAAGAAACTGGTCAAATCTTCAGCTCTTCTCATATGTCCAAATTCCCTTTGCATTCGAGGTTCCTTAGGAAAGATTTGTTCCTTGTTCTAGGGCTGTTGACCAGTATTATTTCCGTAATTCTTGTTCTCACATTGAGAAAGAGTTTTGTCTCCATAGGATCTGAGTTGGCGCCAACTATCTTGCTGATGTGGGTTTCTGTGACGAGTAGTTCGCTTCGGTCTACCCTCCCATAATCCACTCAAGACTTCGTTTTAATTCTCCTGTATTTCCTCTTCATGGTCAACACAGTCCAACATCAGTCCAAAAAACCTATTAGAAGAGGGCGAGAAATTAAAGAGGTTCTCTTCATTTTCAGATGTCGAGGTATTTGCAGCTTGTGCATAAGATTGCTTCTTGGATTTCATTGCTACCTTATAGATGTCGAGAACTTTTGGGATTTGTTTGCTAACTACAGGAAAACTCTCATGCGTTTCAGTCATAACTTGTTTGATCTTCACTTGTCTTAAATATTCTGGACAACTTTTGTTCCAGGACACATGATTCTGGTTACAATGTAGACACCTGGGATCCGCCGAGCATGTATCTCCATGGTAGTCTTTAAGGCTCTTATCACAGTTTCGTTTACCTCGGCACTTTTTGGCTACATGCCCAAACTTGAAACATCTATAAGTAGATGGTATTTGTGACTCTGACCCCAGCAGGATGGCGGTGGCGGCTGACGTCACAGGTCACGTGACCTCCCCCCCCGACGGGACCACCCACGAAGCCTAACCTAACTTATCCCGACCTATCTTAACCTACCTTTGATATGCAAATGAGGTAATTAATATGCAAATGAGGTAATTTATATGCAAATGAGGTCATTATTATGCCAATGAGGTATTTAATATGCAAATGAGGTGATATGCAAATGACCCCCCCCCCCCGACCACCCACGAAGGTGACCACTCACAAATGGTCAACGACCCTCCCCTACCTAAGAAGCCTAACCTAACATACGAAGCCTAACAACAGTGTTGCCAACCTTATATACATAGTGTTGCCAACCTTCCTGTTTTTTTCTCGCTTTAACCTTCTTTTACATATATAAAATAAATTTTGTGAACAAAGGTCCACATAACACCCTTCCGTATATACTATGTCACGCTATAACCCCTTCAGTTTACGTCACACTCATATTGCTTCGCATCTACAACATACTATACCCTAAGCCCGTTATATCAAAATGCATACTGTGAGCATTGATCATTACACCTACCGTCCATGTTACGTCACGCTATAATCCCTTCAGTTTATGTCTCTCATATTGCATCGCACCTATAACATACTGAGCCCTTTGTATAGAAAAATGCATACTGTGACCATTGATCGTAACACCACCGTCCATGTTACGTCATGCTATCACCCCCTGTAAAATACCCTGTTTAGTTAACATGTACAGTTCGCGCATTATATCTCCGGCTATGACCACTATGCTACTAACCGTGTCATATGATATTTTTAACATATGATATTGGTAAACACAACATTTGACAAGCAACGGTGTTTTAGAAAATGTTTTCAGAAAAGTACCCTCTCTCCCCCCCGCACCATAAGATCAGCTGACTCAGCCATAGCCGGAGATGTAATGCGCGAACTGTAAATAGCTGGATCTGCTTTATTTATGGCCCAATCGTGCTGAGTAGTAGTGTTTTGCCGGTTCTGGCGCACCCGCGGGTCTGAGGGCTGAGGGTCCAGTTTTGGCGCAGGTCTGAGGGCCGAGGGTCCAGTTTTGGCACAATGCTGAGGGCTGAGGGGTGAAAATTTTCATGCACTCTAGTGTGAGTATGGGGTGAATTTCGTTTTTTCTTGAGTGGTGAGGGCGCGGCTTGTGAAAATTCTTATGCACTCTAGTGTGAGTATGGGGTGTATTTTTTTCGTTGGTGGTGAGGGCTGAGGACCCAGTTTTTGCGCAGTGGTGAGGGCTAAGGACCCAGTTTTGGTGCAGTGGTGAGGGCTAAGGACCCAGTTTTGGTGCAGTGGTGAGGGCTGAGGTGTGAAAATTTTCATGCACTCTAGTGTGAGTATGGGGTGATTTTTTTCCTGCGCAGTGAGGGCCCGGCTAGTGAAAATTTTTATGCACTCTAGTGTGAGTATGGGGTCAATTTTTTTCCCGAGTGGTGAGGGCCCGGTTCTAGCGCAGCGGTCGGTTCTGGCGCAGAGGCGAGAAAAAAATTATTATGCACTGTAGTGCGAGTATGGGGTGAATTTTTTTCCTGAGCGGCGAGGGTAAATGTTATTATCTTGTGTGAGCATGGGTGGTCTTGGTCGTCACCCCACTAACACATCTCACCGCAAAAACCTTGAAAAAATAACATCCCACTAGTAGGATAAATATCTGCTTCCTGCTGCAGGAGTCAATATGGGCTCTTATGGGGCTATTCTTCGGAGCCGGATGAATCGTCTCAGGAGTGATCTGATCACAGGTCCACTGATGTCACCTCATCCCTCACCACTGCGCCAGAACCGGGCCCTCAACCCTCGCCCCTTGCCCTTGTTTTCTTTGGACGAAAAAAAATTCTATAGTTTAATATTTTTATGGATTTTTGTTATTTTGTATACTACTCAAACAACATTTATACCAACCTTATGATGTTTCTTGAAATGTCGTAGTTGAAACCGGTTTCAGAGACCACAACCACGTACGCAGTTGTACCGGAATCGGCTTGCATGGTAGCGATAGCATTGATAAAATCTAATTCGATCTGAATGTCGCTCCTTGAACGATCTGTATTCATGGGATGAAGATGTGTATCGATCACCATCAATGTATAGTCATCTATACATTCTGAAGGAGATATAATCATATTTGTGTCTCCAAAGTTTACCAGCCTATACCTCATGAACTGCTCATATAATAATCTATATTTTCCTTCACTACAATGCATGTTCTGCGTTTCTTGTGGATACCGTTCACCACTGATTTTTACTGTCACGTTTTTAATGTTGCTATTATCGAATTTAGAGGGAATTTTCTCTTGGTTATTCCAACGGTTTGTTTGCAAACATATGATTATGAATTTTGGATTATATACATTTCGATAAACGTTCGTGATATCAAAGGTGAATGAGGTGTCATGAACACCTTTCTTCTCGATGCATTGCCATTGATAGTAATTGTACACTAGCTTGCCATGATCACTCAGTTTAGTTAATCCATCAATTAGTTGGATCTTGCTTGTAGCTGTATACTCAACTAATGGAACCCGAAGTACGAATGATTTAATATCAATTTTTCCATCTGATGGCAAAGTGTCTGTTGCGCCTGATCCTTTCCATCGGTACAAAGCATCGTTATCCTCAGCCCGGGTGAACATGATTTCAAAACCACCTTTGTACATGGGATATTGTAGATGATCTAAAAACCCAAGTCCGAGGTGAGCAAGAGTGCCCACAGCTTCAAAATCGCCCCCACCCGTGAAGCTGGATTTAAAACCACAATTTAGCAATGTATTTTTATTCGAATTGGAGTAGTTCAAAAGCCCTTTTACTGTGCTGATGGTCTGTTAAGCCAGGATGGTCTACAGTATCGATTGTAGTATTGTGTTTCTTGAGTTCGATTCTTGTGAATAGAAATGGTATGAAATTGTCAATGAGTTTGATTGTGGTGTTTGCAGGATATGCGGCTCCATCAGACTTTTTACAACTTTACCAGTGATGTGAAATTGAATTCCTGAATCGTAAAATGTATCGCCATGATCTAGTTTGAAAATTGTATAATTGTTTGGCGTATTGAAATTGAGTTCGGATACCGGCATTACAGTCCGATATTCACTCCTTATTACACCATTTGAAAATTGATGATAGAGTGCATCCATTTTGTTGTTGATAGAGATACTTGCTTGTATCACTTAGTTAAACACAAAAAAATAAAACTAGTGTTTTTGGAATTTTAATATTTTATATTTTTTATTGATTTTTGATTACATTTTCTTTTTACGACTTCTCATAGTCAGATCCGTAATCATCATACGTTTCGTATAAATCTCCATCTTCATTTTCATCTTCCCAAAAGTGTCTATGATCCTCCACAAATTGTTCTGATACATTCTGATAGAGTTTGATGTAATACCAATCTACTTTGTCTGCAAAATCATGTATGAAAGATTCCGACAGAGTTTGCCACTTGCTGACAATATCCCAACAATCGTCAAAGTTCAAAGCCATCTCACGAAGAAACTCCTCATCAAATTTTGACCTCTTCAATACTGCTCGCCAATTGACGCGATGGAAGTAGATGCGTAGCATATCAGTACTAAAATCGTAATTGTGTGAGAGAAAATCCCAATTCATCATTTTGTCAAACTTCATTATGAATTCGTCAGTGAGAACACCCTTCGGTGCTTTCGCTTCGCAAGAGATGATCTTCCATGCATTCGCCATTTTTAGAAGATGTATAATTTCTTATACACACTTATATATACACTTATTTGGTGGAACCATATAATGTCACAGACGTTCCTAGGCCGAGACCGAGTTTACGTTTTAACCACATTGCACCAGATGTTCCCAGAGCGACAGCACGTTCATTTAGATCGGCATCAGAAGACGTGACCCTGTCCCAGGCGGCATTCTGCAAATCCTTGTTTGCCACCCACCTGTCTTCAGCACGTCTGTGATCTCGGTACCATATATCATGTTTCTTACAAGCCTCATCTAATGGATTAATTCCTTTGTCACCACGTTGCAATCTCTCAGACAATTTTGTGCCTGGTCCACAGAAGTTGTAGGTGTCAAGTTTCCAGTTTCTTGGTGCATGAAGTTCTAATGGTAGTTTGTTTATTAGAGTGTTCAGTAAACCTGATCCTTCTATCGTGTGCTCAGGTAATGCTGACAAACAACGTATTAGATATTTCAATCCATTTGGACGTTCGATCAGCTCTTGCATGCGGTCGTATATGAATTTCACGACTGATAGTTTCTCGTTATGAAAGTTGTTATTTCCAGCTGCCTCTTCAGCGTGTATAAAATTTAGTCGACCAATGAGTTCATTCAAATCCTTTATGTATCGGTATTCGATCGGTGTTTTATCATCATATCTTTTTAGACCAGATCCTTCCGTTGTGGAAGCAGGTGTACCAGAGGTGTGGGGGTCTGTTGGTGTGACAGGTTTATTTATTTCGTCCCAAATGGGTTTGATCATTAGTTTCCACTTTTGACCCTGGCTTGATTTAGGACGTCGTGAAGAAGGGTCGTTCTTTTGATATAGTGAATTTGATGCCAACAGAATGTTCTTGTAGGTGATCCAATCGTTTGGCGTGTATTCGTCTGGCTTAACAAGACCTTTGTATGTCAACAGTTTCCAAAGTCCTTCACTGCCAGTGTAACGTTTATCTGACATAATTATGTCATCATAATTGAAGGTGACAGGTTCTGACCCAATTTTCAAACGTTCGCTTGGTATATCATAGTATATACCGAATTGAGCGTCGTTTGCACGAGGTAAATAGTTTGCGCCAATAACACCCAGGTTGACTAATTAGAGTCCACCAACTCTTTGATTGATTGGTTCTGAAGAATTTCTTCAGTATCGTTTTTGTCGGCTAATACTTCATCATCGTTGTTGCCATCTCTGTTGTAATGTATTTGTTTACGATCTGGTGTACTGGAAAGCCTCGGTCTGACCTTAGTCATCATCTGATTGTATTTTTGCTTTCTCAACCACTCTTTAGTTTTTTGTTCAAGTGAATCATCCTTCTCTTGTTTCTCTTTAATTGCTTTGGTGATTGTTTGATACTTCTTTTCTCTTTCTCTTTGTTCTTCTGTTTCCTGAAAGTGAACGTCAGCGAATTGGTGTTGCAGCCTATTTTTTACATTTTCTAAATGTTTTGCTTTGTTCACAGTCAGTGGTAGTTCAGGGTCCTCTAGGAACTTAGTTGGAAATACAGTCGTCTTATTTTTTATTCGTGGAGATACAGTGGCAATTTCTTTAAGTTTTTCCTAGCGTTGTTTTCGCTCTTCTTGTTCAGCTTTGCGAAATTTTTTTACTAGGTTATTCTCGATTGCTTCAAGACGTTTTGCAGTATTTGCTTCCATCATAACTTTCGTTCACTTATAATAACTCATGTTAAATAAAAATTACATATCAGATAAAATAACGATATTTTACGTTTAATGGAAAAACGACTTTACACCAAAATATCGTTTCTCGAGGAAAATAACGTTTCACACTTTTTTGTTGGATATTGTTTTATTTAGCATGCATTTATATTTTCCTGCTGGCACTTTTTTTGAGGTATCGATGGACAAAAATCCATGAGACTCTTTCCAACACTGGCGACATATTTTTTCAAACTGACATAGAGTCATGTCTGAGCCAACGAAATCTTCATGAATGCGTTTTGTGTAGTGTTTGTTTTGCTGGAACGCACAAAGTAAATTTATATTGTTGCGTATTACCTGCATGTCTACACGGCTGTAACTCTGACTCAAGTATACACATGATACATTCTTGTGACGACCTCTTATGTAATAATCCTTTATTTTTGACTGTTCATCAAGCAGGCAATCATCAAACACCACCAAGGAATTTGGTTTGCATTCATCCAGTGGGACAAAGTCGCCACAATCCGAGAAGAAGAATGCTATTTTGTTTCCAAGTTTTTTCTCAATTCTTTTATAATGTTTTTGGAGATCCTTGTATGCTGGCTGATCTATTGATCGACTAAATATGTAGAGATGCTTAAATGTAATTCCATCTCTGTTATATATGAAGTTTAGTAGTAAATTGGTTTTTCCACATCCTGATGGGCCGACGATCAAACAACGAAGGGGCTTTGGGAAAACTCCCTCTGTTATTCCTTCACCATCTTTACAGTAGATGTTAATTTCCATTTTTATTACTTCCTTATAATAACATTTATCAATTGATAAAATGTCAACTGTGGTTGCTCTAGACCGGCCAATTTTAGCCTCTAATTTACTAATTCGTTTAGTCACCTCTAGAAGTTCAACTCCATTGATTGCGTCATATGCGCTGTTACTATGACTGATTCCACAAATCTTTCTACCGTTCTTTACTTTTATACAATCATTTGTGACTTCGATTCCTTTTAAAATATTATCGATTTTTGCATTGACTTTTTCCATCTGCTCCTTAACAACTACATCAGTGTTATCAATAGCCTTTCCCACATTAACTATTCTTTTACCTTTAAAGCTAATATAGTTTTTCTCAAATCCAACATGTTTTTTTGCTTCGAAAGCAAGATCCATTTTTGCGTGATTTAACATTTCATCGGCTTTGGATATAAAGTCAGCTTTCAACCTACTGATTTCAGAATGTGTATCCTTTTTACAACTGTCTTCCAATGATGTAAGCTTTTTATTCAACTGATTTTCAGAAATACCACTTCCGCTTGCAGAGAGTCCTTCTCCGAACCGATTGAATTTAAATACAGATATCATGATTGACTATCACTTATTAATACGACAACATGTCCAAGTAAATTAGATTTTCAACATTATTGTTGAGTATTGGATTGTTGTCTTGATCAAGTATGTTTATTGTTATGTTATGGATGGTACGCAACCCAGGTTTAATATCAACGTACAACCTTTCTTTAGGCTGCTCCGATATTTTGTATCCATGAGGAACCTCTGGGAAGCATGTATACAGTAGTTCTGTTTCTGCATGTTTGTGATTATGTGTGTCATGGTTGACAAGACTGTTTTGAACTATGTTACAATGTATCTCGATAGCATCTATCGCCCTCAGTTTAGGAGGTCTAGTTCCAATCACTGACACATCCTCAGTGTAGCATGAAGTAACAACATCTTTATTTTGTTTTTCTGTAGATGGAATTTCAAAGCCAAAAACTTTACAAGCCACCAGATCCATATAGAACTTTAACGGTGAATAAATTGATAGAAAATCACCACTCTTATTCAGTTTGAATTTAGTAGCGTCAACGTTCAAGTTTAAAGATTTAATATACTGTTGCGCTTTGGCCTCTATAGACTCGATTGTCCAGTAGCCTTTCGTCAGTGTAAGTGGTTTCAATATTTTGTATATGTCTTTATCCCAAAAGCATATACTTGCATCTTCCCGCACATTGTAAATATAGTTGTCTGAAAAGAAAGCGACGAGTGCAATGCGATACTTCACATTCTCCTTCAGATGTATCGGATGCTTCAAATGGAGGATGATACGGGATTTGTCACCTCTAAGTTTTAATAGCGGCATTTTCCCTTTGTAATACTTATATGTTATACCACCATGATTGCCAAGAGTATTTATTATCTCTTAATCTATTTATAATTGTGTTCCACGTTTTGTCATCATCCGAACACTGCCTCAGCACTTCAAGACACAAGTGACTACAAATAGGAGGATCCTCAAACTCCTGGACTCTTATGTCGTTGTAAAATAGATCATTCTCTCCTAAATACCTTACCAGTTCTACAGGTGGTGGAGCATTGCCAAACGAGTCAAAGTATAACTTTTTATCATCCTGAGTTTTTACATAGCATGTCCAATGCGTGCCATCTGATTCCAAGTCTCCAAGATTCAATATACCACATTCGGATTTCCATGGAAGTGATCTTGGCAATAATTCATGCATGAAAACTCCTCGGAAGTTATGTAACTTTAACCTTTTCACCCACTTTTCTATATCACCAAGTGTTAAGGGACGGATTACTTTTTTTTATAAATGATTGCATCCAAGCGGTTATTGATGAGTCTTTTTAAACCAGCTCCTTGTGGATCCTAATCGATAATTGTGTCTAGCTCATTATCAATTATATGTTTTAACCATGGAATGAATTTCTCTTTCAGTAAAGGTGCTAAATGTTTTCTCACCATAGGCGAGATGAACTGTTTACCTCCTGGGATAGTGTTTTCCACCAATTCCATTACTTCCTTCAGAAGACCTCCCTTTTTATTTTTTAGTAGCTGGTCATAGCTGACATTTAAACGCAGCCCAGTTTTATTTTTTCTTGCTTTCTCTATTGCCCTATGTTGGTCATCATTCAACAGGATGTAATCCTTACCATGTGTAATATTTTCTTTTGTCAAACCAATGACAGCGTTTCGCCGTTTTCTGTAAGCGATACGCAACTTGCGTTTTTGCCCTTCGGAAAGATGAATAGAATGTTTGTGCAAATCACTCATGATGTGCTTCCTTCACTTTGTTGTACTACGTAATGTGTACTTATAAGAATACCATACTATTTATTTTTTCTCATCTATTGAATAATGACCCCATGGAAGAGAGCTTAAACCATCATTTAAAATGTATCTTTTATTGTCCTCATTAGACAACACTGTTTTATCTACTTCTATAGTATAGAGGTCATGCTTGAAAGTTCTGATCATATTTATTGTCTTAGATGATTTTGATCCTTTAAATAAACATCGTTTATAATCATTAAAAGTTATTTCTTTGTCTGTCACAGACTTTTTAACACCTTTAGATTTTTTACTTACACTCCCATCCTCAACTTCATGAGCGTACATTTTAGACCTCAGGGCAACCTGCTCTCTCATTATTTTACCACTAAGCTCATCTTTCATTTTGCCTAGTACCTTTTTGTTTACTCTAGGCATACCATAAGGATTGTTCTCATGGTAATCACTCGTATCAAAATAGTCAATCATTGTTTTCATATCTTGATAGAAGTCAGGAGTGGTTATTGCATATTTTAAAGAATCAGTGTCTGTGTACTGCAATCGAGCTTTTTCCTTATATTTCGATTTGATTACATTGTAATGAAAGTCATAGATTAATGTTTTTGATATATCAAGTACACTCATACCTACATATATAGGTTTATTGAAAGTAAGTTTTGTTCTTCTCATATGTATAGCTGATAATTTTTCTGCAAATATTGTACGGTCTTTAAAGGTAGGCTTAGCGACCCATTTAACAACTTGTTTTTCTTTCGTTGCCAACCTAACATCTACTCTGTTACGAATATTTTCCATCGTTTTTCCAAACACACCATTGTTCATCAACTTGTAAGTCTTTCTCAAAATCATTCTTTGCTTGAGTCCGCAACTTTGTATTTAGTTCTATGTAAGGTGCAATCCAGTTTGATTGAGTGAAAGAGATGGCTCTATGCATTTTTTTAAATTTCATTCCCAGATTCAGGTACATCTTCAGATTCCTGTAATGAACTACATATCTTTCTTTATCATAAAGTGTTGTTAATAGTTTCTTTTCTTTCCCTCCTGGTGGGACTCTGCTTTCTGGAGCAAGTGGTAGGTCAGAATGCAAATCATGTATTTTTTGAGGGTACTCCAAGTCTACTTCAAGTATATACCCAGTAACAGCATCATCAGGTATAGTAGTGACATCTATGTTTGTGTCAGTCCATTTAAAGTCTTTATACGGTATATATTGCATCATCGCCCAACCGTAAAGGTTGTTTGCATCGAGGTACACTAGTTACTCGGTCTGTTTGTTTGGATCATAATCTTTCATATAGGGATTATTAGCTTTATCATAACGATTAGAACATTGCGAAACACCACCACGAATTCCCCTCTCAACCATTAGAAGCATTTCATATTCGGAAATCAGTTCCAGTTCAATGTTTGTTGTTTTCAACATAGCACTCCAAGCCAGACCTGGTGTAGTGAAAAACCACGCTGGGTCTAATTTATATGTTGATGAACACACATTTCGGAAGTTCTCCATAATATCTGCCAACAACAGAACATCTGATTTGTTATAGAGTAATGTATACTCTTTCATATTTTTTATTTGAAAGAAGTCCCAAACCTTTTTTGCATGTTCATAATCTTCAAGTTCAATGTTTGATTTACTCAACTTGTTATAGAATTGTTCATACCCTGGTAAATGTGTTTGTTCATATCTCTCCTCACTACACATATAATCATATGGATACACACCTTTCCTCAAAACTAAATTCAACTGAGATTCAGTAAAGTATTTGGCCGTATGAATAAACTGATCCCTCTAAAGATTCTTTGCGAGCGCATCAAGGCTACATGACATAAACTTGAATGAATCTAAGAACCGAAGTTCAATCATGTTTTCCTTTTTAACAGTGTAGGATATCTAACGTTCTTCATTATTTGGAATAACATCGATCTCCTCTTCATTCAAACCCAACATCTTAATGAATAAATGCGTGTCATAGCCAGAAAGATTGTGAATGAAAATTGGAATAAACTTTGGTTTCCTGAACTTGATGTTGGATTCTCTATGCGCAACACCTCTAAATTTTCCTGTCAAGTGGTCATGATCAAGGACCTTATCACCATTCAATGGCTTTTCACAAATATGACATGTTTTTTATTGTGATATGGTACGTTTGTCATCCTCTGTTAATCTCATTGGTTTGATAGAGTCACTCGAATATAATGTTTGAATTATTTCTATTCCTTCTCTAGTTGTTCGATAAAAACCTTACCAGCATCCACACCAAAGTATGTAACAGGAGGTTTGTAATCTCCATCTTTTGAGACTATATAGTATGAAAAACTCATTGGTAAATGTTTTTGGTAGCTCTGAGATTTTTCTGAGGTATGTGACCTATTGGACTCCAGGAGACATTCAAAGTCTGCATAAATTACAAATGGTACTTTCATTGATTTATTGTGATCCATAAACTTAATGGTGGTTCCTTGCTTTGGAAGATTTATTTTCACAGCATCATATGTGCTGCAATCCTGCTTGTGTATCTTTAACTTATCTTCCGACCCAAAATGTAAGAGACACCTTTTGCACAACCACATTTTATGCCCATTTTTTGAAATCTGTGAGCTTACCAATCGAGAGAGGTTCTTGATATAACAATAATGATTTGTTTCGCTTCCTTTTAAATAGAGTAGATCAACATGTTTTTCCATTTCCTCCTTTGTAATTCTAAGTGGAACCACATTAAAGTTATTACCATCAAGGGTATAAACATTAACAGATATACTAGCGCGCTTTTCAAACTTTGTTATGTCATCCAGTTTAACTGGGAATTCGATCCCTGCTAATGCATCATCCAGTTCATGCTCATAAGCTTTGTATTTATTAACTCGATATGCATCTTTGTCAACAGGGTGCAACGCAGAGAGGATAGCCCATAAGAAACATTTTTGATCCTCATTCTGAACATTGATTACTGCTTTCTTTGACTGTATCTTTTTAGGTAGATCAACATAGCTAGAAGCTCTAAGTGGAATATATTTATTAATCCTGATTTCCAAATCCACTACTTTCCTTAGAGTCCAGTTAGATCCTGTTGCTTGAAAGTCTTCCATCTCAGCAACCATCTTCCCTTTTGCATTAACATAAAACTCAGACACATCTGTTGTCGGGTACATGATTTCATTAACAGTCTTGAAATTCATCATCTGAACTACCTCTTTTTCATTTACTATTCTTTGGAATTCAACATGGAATACAAGGTTTACCTTCAGATTGCTATCAATAACACAGTCCTTAATTTTTTGAATTGCAATAGATGTACACGCTTCTAAAAATACATTAGGATCTTTAATGTTACTCCTATTCTCAATAACAAAAGTCCTTAACCTATTTTTAAATGCTGAAGCGCTTTCCTTTACATCTAATTCACTATCATCACAAGTATCATTATTATCCGTTAGGTTTTTTCTTGTTCTTTATTGGATGATTTATTATCACCATCAGAACTGGTATCTGTGCTATTACTGGTATCTGTGCTATTACTATTATCTGTGCTATTACTGGATCCATTAGAATTAAAACTCCCATCATCATCATCATCGTCATGAAAATCCTTATTATCATTTGAATCATCCTCATAGTCAAGTTCCTCCTCATTTTCCTCTTCATCTGATGTCTCCTCAACCTCTATTACATCAGCATCTTTTTGATTATTTAAACACTTTTGGGTTTTCCTGTGGCGTGACAGATATGACTTGGTTACTGTTAGACCACAGTCAGAGCAAGTAGTTTGTTCCTTTGTTGTTAAAGGGGTTGGTGACAATGGGTCATATGTTGGTGTGTCAGGAATGTGTGGTGGGGAATGATAAACAGGGCTTTCCGGGATATTTAATTTAACATTTGAACATTCATTAATAGGTGGAGGAACTGGTTCGACACATGAAACATCAGATTGATTATCGTGTATTGGTGTTAAAAGTCGTGGTGAATAATAATGAGGATCATTAGAGCGGCTTAAATTTTCCGCAAAGGGATTTGGTCCTAGTATTGATCTGATTTTATCGGAGTCAAGGTGTTGTTTCCTTTGAGGTGATTGAAATGACGCTCCTTCAAAATAGCTAGGTCCAAGTCTTCTTTCAGACATTGAACATTGTTGAACATTGTTGATCTGGAAACATTGAGGTTCATTTGTGATGGTTGGTGGTGTCATTGGGAGTAGTGTAATTGGTGAAGGTGGTGTTATCCAGTCAGGTGATTTAACTTGTGTAAGTGGAGTATCTTTTTTAAGTGGTTTTACACCAGGTCTTTGAGGTCTTGTTGGTTTTCTAATCATTGCTTCCAATGCTACATTATCCATACTTGGTTTCGCTATACTAACAATCTTTTTGACAACTTTAGGATACTTCTTTACCAACCGTTTTAGATCAAACCTAGATTCCTTAATGGTTTCAGGTTGTGTATGATGTTTAGAATGATTTCCCCATTGTGATATTTCCACTGGTGTCTTACACACCCAACACATTTTAGTCAATTGATCAGGTTCATAAAATTTGGTAGCCCTTTCCTTAACTTGTTTAATATTTGAACATGGTCCACTACTACTCGAGGGTTCTCCAAGTTCCCTACTAGTAGACGGTTCATTAGGAATAGGTCCTCTACTCGTAGACGGTTCATGGAGCTTTGACAACCTAATATGACGTTTAGAATTTTGGTGACGTTTTAAATGTGATAACTCCACAGGCTCTTCACATATCCAACACATTTGACTCTTTGGGGCTGGCTGTATTCCAATTCGTTTTAGACTCTCATCATAACTATTGGCTGGCACAAAGGAGTTACACTGTTTTGACTTTCTATGCCGTGCTAAATTCGAGTTGGTCACAACCTTTCCACATTTTTCACATGTTACATGATTAGTTGAATCCTTTGCAGCAGTTGATGGAATTACCGTACTAAGTGGTTTATCATTATTTAATGTACTCATACATTTCTTAGACTTCTGATGTCGTTTAAGATTTGTGGCTCGCACAGTCTGACCACATACCTCGCAGGCTTTCTTAGCGCTGTCCTGAGTACTCATATTGACTTCTACATGTCCAAGATCATCAGAACTGGTTGAAGTGGAATTAAGACATTTCTTTGTCATTTGATGTTTAGCTAAATATGACGTTGTAACAGTTGCTCCACATTTCGGACATTGAGACTTTTTATCTTTGCTAGGTTGTTCACTGGTTGTAATCTTTGCCTCGTTGTTCACAGGGTTATTTTTTGACCCTTTACGAATGATTTTAAATCCCACTACTTTATTATCCGCGTCATATAGAACAGATGCCTCATATTGTTCAAGTAAGGCATTGGTTACCTTTGAGGTAGTAGGAGCATGTACTGTACCACCAGTATTTCCTTCTTCATCACTTTCACTGGTGTACGTCTCAACATACGACCGATACAAAGTATCATCAGCTGTTTGTTTAACACGACGACGTTTTTGTTTGAGAGTTCGACGACGAGAAGTAGAAGGGGTATTGGGAGCGTCTAGGGAATCGGGTTGACTAGGACAGGGTGAGGGTGTTGCGTTGAAAAACGCAGTTTCGTCTCCAGAGCATGAAGAACGGGGTGAGGGTGTTGCGTTGAAAAACGCAGTTTCGTCTCCAGAGCATGAAGATGCGTCAGACACATAGGTTGCCATTTTTAAGAGTCAGCGTCTCTCCTAACGGCCTAGGCGATTGGCGAAGAAAAGGAAGAGAAGAAGGATGAGGATTTTTTTCCTTCTCTTACCTACAATAAAAAATGAAGATCATCAGTCACGTGATATTGGGAAGAGGGATGAGGGGGAGGGATGACGGGAGGGGGGAAGGAAGGGGGGGAAGAGAGGGCGGAAGGGAGGGAAGAGAAGACAATAAAAGGAAGAGCAGAAGGAAGAGCACTTTTCCCTCATGGTAAAAATATGAATATCATTGAGGATAAGAAGGAGGGGGGGGAATGGAGGGGTGGGGGGGTGAGGGCTGAGGGTCCAGTTTTGGCGCAGGGGTGAGGGATGAGGTGACATCAGTGGTCCAGTGATCAGATCACTCCTGAGACGATTAGTCTGGCTCCGAAGAATAGCCCCATAAGAGCCCATATTGACTCCCGCAGCAGGAAGCACATATTTATCCTACTTGTGGGATGTTATTTTTTCAAGGTTTTTGCGGTGAGATGTGTTAGTAGGGTGAAGACCAAGACCACCCATGCTCACACAAGATAGTAACATTTACCCTCGCCGCTCAGGAAAAAAATTCACCCCATACTCGCACTACAGTGCATAATAATTTTTTTCTCGCCTCTGCACCAGAACCGACCACTGCGCCAGAATCGACCGCTGCGCTAGAACCAACCGCTGCACCAGAACCGACCGCTGCGCCAGAACCGACCGCTGCGCCAGAATCGGACCCTCACCACTCGGGAAAAAAATTCACCCCATACTCACACAAGAGTGCATAAAATTTTCAATAGCCGGGCCCTCGCTGCACAGGAAAAAATCACCTCATACTCACACTAGAGTGCATGAAAATGTTCACACCTCAGCCCTCACCACTGCACCAAAACTGGGTCCTTAGCCCTCACCAGTGCACCAAAACTGGGTCCTTAGCCCTCACCACTGCGCAAAAACTGGGTCCTCAGCCCTCACCACCAACGAAAAAAAATACACCCCATACTCACGCTAGAGTGCATAAGAATTTTCACAAGCCGGGCCCTCGCCCCTCAAGAAAAAACTAAGTTCACCCCATACTCGCACTAGAGTGCATGAAAATTTTCACCCCTCAGCCCTCAACATTGTGTCAAAACTGGACCCTCAGCCCTCAGACCTGCGCCAAAACGGGACCCTCAGCCCTCAGACCCGCGGGTGCGCCAGAACCGGCAAAACACTACTACTGTGCTGAAACGTCGTCCACCCTCCATGACCATGTGGGACACCCGTGTATTGCGGGTTGCCTATGTGGAGAATTGAAGGCGCTATAATTTTTGAAAAATCGTAGCATTAAAACTACTCGGACTTTTTCGATGAAACTCGGTATTTAGCCACTATAAATCGTGCACTACCTTTTGACATATCCAATTTTTAGGGGAAAATCGAAAAAGACTACTTTACTGGAAAGACTCAAAATATAGATATTTCGTTAAAATCGATTTATTGATGGGTTTTTATGAAACTCGGTATTTAGACTTTAACCATGATGGTCTATCCAGTTACATAATCAGCGTTTACGGAGGGATTCGTTTAAGATCACTTTACTAAGGATTGGTGATTGTGCGACGTTTGAGTAGTATAATAAGTGCGGCGTGTGAGTGGCTTGACTATGAGTGGTCCGCTGTACATTTGCATTTTTTATCATTAACTGGAAGACCACAATATACTGATCTGGTACTATTGGTAATATTTAAACTCTGTCATTGCATCTGCTTTGTGAATCGATTACACCAGACCCTGTAGAAGCTTTTGAAATGTTCTCAGTTCGTTTTTTGTTAGACAGAGCGCTGCTAAACCGTTGTCAATTGCTTGTTCCACCCTATGCTGTAGACCAGTGATCGACAAAGATACATACGTATGTAAACCAAAATTACCTAACTTAGCCTACGATGTAAGCTAAGGTGATCATCAACACCTCCCTGCTGTTACTAGAACAGCCATTTCTAAGGAATTAATAAGTGATTGACAGATCTATTATTTTTGAAAGGGTTTAAAGTTAATCAGTGCTAACTTCTTCTAACTCTACGCTTATTATAATCTCGAATTATCAAGATAGTGGAATGTTACTGATGTGTATAATGTCGCAACAGAGTGACACCAAACCGTTGTCACTTGCCCGTTTTTACCTGTACTGTTAGTTTGCAAGATGATGTCACCCCCACTCTGTTCAAGCAGAAAAACCAATTTGCGGGTGAATGTCAGGTCCATTAGTTCTTGAAATGGCTCTTAGACCTAAACAATGCTTACTTCTTAGAACTTTACACTTTCTCTGTTGATTTAGAAAGTCCCAGATTGTCACTAATGCCTCTATTGTCACGAAAGAGCGGCGCCTGCACTATTAGTATTTTCTTACCTACGAGCTTAGTTCGCTGGAGACCACTGAGCAGTATTGACGCATACGTTGTAAGGTTCCTTTTTTGGAGGGGGGTAAAAAGTAAAGTAAGCTGGTTATCAGACGCTATTCGACTCATCCGTACGTCTGGGCCAATTCAGGCCTATAGGTTAACCTAGGCTAGGAGCCAAGGCCTAGGACCACCCCGAAGTGCGCATCTCTAAATTACCACTTTACAAAATATCCTGGGTAATAATACATTTACCAATTCACTAAAACATAAAATCACTTTACACTGAAAATGACGGCTACGCATTACAATAGACCAGTGATTATTGCTCACGAGAACGATAACACAGTCCTAACCCCGTAGCGTTTGTTGACAATCATTGATGGTAGCCATTTTGAGGCTTCTTTTCTCCGACTGGCTACCCAGCGATCAGCTGTTTCTTACGTCACGGGGTGAACAGCTGATTACCCCTACGTCGGGAAACCCCGTCGGAGGGGAAGGAGTGGGCTCCTTTTCCCCTCTGGCGATTATTCGTTGATCAGCCGCCAAGACGTACACGACTCGAGACACGACGCTCGACTCGACGACGGTCAAACACGATACGGAGGTACGGTTTCCTCATCATTTACGTTTCGTTGCTTAACGTTTAACGCTACTAACACGTTTATCGAACCCGACTCACGGGAATTTCCGATAAAGACGAAATTACGGACTTTTAGTCGAATTTACGTCCTCACGAACCTGTCCGAGGTTGTCGTGGGAGATCTTTCTCGAATAGTCGAATAGCCTAATTCACAATCTTGTAAGGCCTAGCCTTTCTCACCTTTACGAAAATATCGTACCATTAATTACGAGACGTTTTGGTCGCATTTTCTCAGTGCAGTAACTTAATTTTTCGTCTACTCCGTACTTGCACTCACGTCGTGACAAGTTACGGAGCACGTGTTACGCCACGGCAACCCAATTAATAAACTAATAATTGGGTGACGCACTGAGCGGCTACGAACAACGTTCGGTTAGGCCTTACGCCTACGAATAAACCCCGGAAAGTTTTATTTAGATTTTTCACGATTTACGTGTAGAGTCACGGGCCACGCTTCAAACTTAGCCCGTGGTAACCCGAAACGGTTGTGTGAGCCTCTTGTTCATAGTAACCCTTTATCAAGCGAGGGTGTGAGCAGGGGCTAACGTTAGAGCGACTCCTTCGCGCGACTTAGTCGCTCCGTTGTTCTAGGCAAAATCATTCACTTTTACGAGGGCGAGGATGAGGCAACTCTTTCTTTGAACAGTATTGTTGCGTCCGGTTGCTCTGAGCCCTGCGTAAAGTAGTTGCGAGAGTTGCCCCACAATTATTTTTCTCGAAATTATAACGAACCCTGGAATTAGCTCCTTCTGAGCGATTCCAAGTCTCTCTCTCACGGTGACGGATTTCCCGGGGTAGGAATTCACGTGGATATTTCTTTTGACCCCCGAGTAGGGGGATCTAGGGGCTCCCACCCCGTGGAGGACGGAGGACGATGACGTCAAAGGTCACGTGCCCCCCCCGAGACCACCCACGACCAACCCCCCCCCCCCCCGAGACCACCCACGACGAACCCCCCCCCAAACCCCCCCCAACAAAATGGAGTCGCCCCCCCGTTGATTGATGGATGATTGACAGGTGATTGACAGGTGACATGTCATCCCATTGTGTTCCCTTTGATGTTGGGTCGACAGGCTATTAACTGAACAAAAGACCACCGAACTCGGCTGCGTGTTTGCAATAATGGGACCCAATTATCCCTTGATGTAGGGTTGACAGGTTGTTATTTGAACAAAAGAGTGCCGCAGACTGCTGCGTACTTATCACAATGGGACCCCATTAGCGGGAACACAACACTGAAAGGAAACCATTGTGCCGTGACATTGACGAATGAAGGGTCTCGTATTCAATTATCGCCAACAACGAAACGTTTAACAAAAGCATTGCGTGTTGTAAACAGGTGCCTTCAACGACCCTTGTCACTCAGGCTTTTAACGGCCCCAATGTTCGGCTACGTGTTTGTAATAATAGGACCCAATTATCCCTTGATGTGGGGTTGACAGGTTGTTATTTTCAACAAAAGAGTGCCGCAGTCTGCTGCGCACTTATCATAATAGAACCCCATTAGCGGGAACACAACACTGAATGGAAACTATTGTGTCGTGACATTGACGAATGAAGGGTCTCGTATTCATTTATCGCCAACAACGAGACGTTCAACAAAAGCACTGCGTGTTGTAAACAGATGCCTTTGACGACCCTTGTCACTGTTGACAGGCTTTTAACGGCCTCCAATTAACGGTAACAAAACGGTTCCAGAACGTTCTAGAAAGATCTGGTCCCATCGAACAATAGGAACTGCGCGCCAATTCCAGGAATCCGAGACGTCACTGGCGGTACTGTGGCGTTCTCGCTCGACTCTGGTCAGAAGTGGTTTGGTGCTCATCACGAGTGGACGTGTCGTCTCTGCTCTCCCTCGAGTTAGTGTGGTGTAAGACTTTGTGATTTCGTATAAGTGATTATTAAATTGTGTAACCGTAAGTAAATAGGTAATAAGTATCTACGAAATATATTAAACCATGTTTCTAGTATTTTGATGTTAAAATATCTTTATTTTATACCAAAACTTACAGTACCGAGTTGATTGCACCATCACTTACTTCCATGAGCAAGGTTAAGTCTTTCAATGAAATCTTTTGAGTTTTAAAGAACTAAAATATTATTTTAAACAACTTTTTACTTTTTAAAAATTATTTTGGGTTTTTATTTAAACTGTGTCAGGTTCTGCTAGAATCTATCTTTAAAATTGTTTCGTTAGTAAATATTACAAATATAAACTTTGTTTTAACATTTTATATAAATTAATTTTTAAAAGTAGGTGTATTTTAAAACTAATTTATTTTAAAAAACAGGGATTACTATCCACTGGATAAAGTGTTAGCCCAGTGACTACGCCAACCAGTGATAAATTTTCTTAGCCACTGAATATTGTGTGTTAGTCACTGGATATTGTGTGTATATTTTATAAATTTAAACTGTGTTAGGTTTGGCTAGAATCTATCTTAAAAATTATTTCGTTAGTAAATATTTCAACTAGAAACTACTGCATTTAGTTCGGCTACAATTTGTCTATAAAATTAGATCGACTTAAACAACACAAAGAGTACTGCTTTGATCACGCACCGCTCAGGTTCAGCTTTGTAGGCTGGTCATCAAAGTAGGCGAAGCACCTTTTACAAATATAAATTCTCTCGTTGTGCTTCGTCAATTGAGATTTCACCAGCCTTTCGAAATTAGAAATGTAAGGAAAGTGGCATCTCCCTATATTTGTTAAGTATAGCAGGTCGAAATGGTTTTCGAGTTCCTGCTTGGCAACTCGCAGGGGGTACACAATATACTTGTGTATGTACCGACCTGACCGTTCGTCAAATATCTTCTCTAGGTCCAGGCCATACACGTTGATACTTACCCCCCGGTCCATCTCTTCGAACTTACCGATTTTGTCCAGCCTCACCGGAAACTCGAGACCTGAAAAGTCTAAATTAGCGCGTGCACGAAGGTCAGGGGTGAAATCTGCCGCCGTTAATCTATTGTGAATCCTGAAGTTGATGTATTTGGTGAGATGGCGTACATAAAGCATCGCTCGTCCTCATTGATAACATTTATAACAGCTTTTTTGTTGTCTATTGGGGGCGGTAGCGTGATGTAGGAGCTACCTCTGAGCGGGCGATAGACATTGACCCTGACCTCCATGTTTAACACCCGCACAAAGGTCCAGCCAGATCCTTTCATCTCGCTCTGCTCTCTTTCGTTGACTAATTTTTGGAAGAAGTCCCCACAGATGTCCTCCATGTCATCAGTACGGAGGACGGGGACGTTTTTGGTTTTGAATGCACGGCGACAGGTTTCTCCGTGCACGTCCTCAAATTCACACTCGACCCAGAGGTTTATTTTGACGGCGGTGACGAATTCTAATACTCGGTGCATGAGAGCAACGATGTCCTCGAAGATGGTCGTCAGGAACTCCGGCAACGTGAGGCCTTCGGAGTCCGGCTCCCGCAGACAATATGTTTTTAATCGTCCGCGGTAGCCAGACTCGACCTCGACGAAGTGTGACGTCTCCGGTGGCAGGTTGTCGGGGATGGCCACCGGAACTTCGTCCTCGCTGCTGCTGCCGTTTCCTCCGCTTCCTGACGACGTCGACGGGGCGCGGGAGTCCAGCGCGATGTCCGTGGCAGGCGATGGTGCAGGCCCACTACCGCCCTGGGATCCCCGGTGTTGTTTTCGAACATGACGTTGTAGGCTGTCACGTCTGGAGAAGCACCGGCGGCAGTGGGGACACACGAATCCTTAAACAGAACAACACAACATCTATTACTTACCTGATTAATTAATATTAAAATATTATTATTAAATCAAACAATGGGGATTAAGGGAAATAAATAGTACACATATAATCCGGCTTTATTTTCATAAATCATTATTCGATAAACATTTTTCATTAATTAGTTTTTAATGATTAGATTTAATAATTCATTATAATTTTACACACCTGTCCGGTCGTCTGGAACGGATGACGGGCCAGGGGGGGGAATCCGCAGCGTGACCTGCGATGGGCGAAGCACCTGACAACACAAGATATCATTTTCACTACTTACCCATTTATTGTCACATTTATCTTTTGAATATTCTCAGTTATTCAAACTTTTTTTCATATTGTAAATTATTGACATTTTAAATTTTTTTTTACCATTCTAGTTGTCGACATGCGTGTTAATTTATACTAACCCAATAGTTGACAGATATGTTAAATTGAAAATATATTATAGTAAGAATTAGAGATGAAGGAATAATAAACTGTGAACACAATAAAAAAATCCAGCTTTATCTACACAAGTCTTAACATTTCACCCACCTATCCGGTCGGCTGCGGCGGATGACGGTCCAGGGATGGGGAATCCGCAGCATGACCTGCGATAGGCGAAGCACCTGACAACACAAGATATAATTTTCATTACTTACCTAATTATTAACACCTTTATCTTTGAAATAATCTCAGTTATTCAAACTCTATTTTCATATTATAAATTATTAACACTTTAATTTTTAACTAATCCAGTTGTCGATATGTGTGTTAATTTACACTAATCCAATAGTTGGCTGATATGTTAAATTGAAAATACATCATACAGTAGTAAGAATTAGAAAAGTGGGATAAAGAAACTGTACACACAGTAAAAATCCAGCTTTATTTATACAAGTCTTAGATTTTTACCCACCTATCCGGTCGGCTGCGGCGGATGACGGGCCAGGGGCGGGGTCTGCCGAAGGGGTCGGGGCGTGGGCCGCGCGCTGATGCCGCAGAAGGTTGTCGTGTCGCTTAAAGCTGACGAGACACTGCGGGCACCGGTGGTTCTCCAGCACGCCCTGATGACCCTTCATGTGTCGCCGAAGGTTACGCTTGTCGGTGAATTCCGCAAAGCAGACCCCGCACACGAAACGGCGTTTGCAATCCATGATAGATCTAAACATAAATATTTAAATTTAATTAACCGTAAGGTAAACTCGTACGTACCGTACAGAAGTCGATAGAAAAAAATAAATAAAAAATAAAAATAAAATAAATAAATAAATAAAATAAAATAAAATAAATAAATAAATAATAAAAAAATTAATACAAAAATAATAATTGATTAAAAATCAAAAAAATAATTAAAAATAAAAAAATCAATTAATTAAAAATAAAAAATAAAATTAATCAAAAATTAAAATTTAATTTATTAAAAATTAAAATTTAATTTAATAAAAATTAAAAATTTATTAATTTAAATAATTAAAAAATTAATTAAAAAAATTAAAAATTTAAAATTGATTAAAAAATAAAAAAAATAATAATTAAAAACTAATAAAAAATTAATAAAAAAAATTATTTTAGTTCTTTTTAAAACCAAGTTTCTAGTTGTAATTTTTACTAGCGAAATAATTTTAAAGACAAATTGTAGCCGAACTAAATGCAGTAGTTTCTAGTTAAAACATTTACTAACGAAATAATTTTTAAGATAGATTCTAGCCAAACCTAACACAGTTTAAATTTATAAAATATACACACAATATCCAGTGACTAACACACAATATTCAGTGGCTAAGAAAATTTATCACTGGTTGGCGTAGTCACTGGGCTAACACTTTATCCAGTGGATAGTAATCCCTGTTTTTTAAAATAAATTAGTTTTAAAATACACCTACTTTTAAAAAGTAATTTATATAAAATGTTAAAACAAAGTTTATATTTGTAATATTTACTAACGAAACAATTTTAAAGATAGATTCTAGCAGAACCTGACACAGTTTAAATAAAAACCCAAAATAATTTTTAAAAAGTAAAAAGTTGTTTTAAAATAATATTTTAGTTCTTTAAAACTCAAAAGATTTCATTGAAAGACTTAACCTTGCTCATGGAAGTAAGTGATGGTGCAATCAACTCGGTACTGTAAGTTTTGGTATAAAATAAAGATATTTTAACATCAAAATACTAGAAACATGGTTTAATATATTTCGTAAATACTTATTACCTATTTACTTACGGTTACACAATTTAATAATTACTTACACGAAATCACAAAGTCTTACACCACACTAACACGAGGGAGAGCAGAGACGACACGTCCACTCGCGATGAGCACCAAACCACTTCTGACCAGAGTCGAGCGAGAACGCCACAGTACCGCCAGTGACGTCTCGGATTCCTGGAATTGGCGCGCAGTTCCTATTGTTCGATGGGACCAGATCTTTCTAGAACGTTCTGGAACCGTTTTGTTACCGTTAATTGGGGGCCGTTAAAAGCCTGTCAACAGTGACAAGGGTCGTCACAGGCATCTGTTTACAACACGCAGTGCTTTTGTTAAACGTCTCGTTGTTGGCGATAAATGAATACGAGACCCTTCATTCGTCAATGTCACGACACAATAGTTTCCTTTCAGTGTTGTGTTCCCGCTAATGGGGTTCTATTATTATAAGTGCGCAGCAGACTGCGGCACTCTTTTGTTGAAAATAACAACCTGTCAACCCTACATCAAGGGATAATTGGGTCCCATTAGTGCAAACAAGCAGCCGAGTTCGGTGGTCTTTTGTTCAGTTAATAGCCTGTCGACCCAACATCAAAGGGAACACAATGGGATGACATGTCACCTGTCAATCATCCATCAATCAACGGGGGGGGCGACTCCATTTTGTTGGGGGGGGTCGGGGGGGGTCGGGGGGGTCAGGGGGTGGTCGGGGGGGCCGGGGGGGGGTCGGGGGGGTTTGCCGTGGGTGGTCTCGGGGGGGGTTTCGTCGTGGGTGGTCTCGGGGGGGCACGTGACCTGTGACGTCATCGTCCTCCGTCCTCCAAGGGGTGGGAGCCCCTAGACCCCCCTACTTACTGCAAAAAGTATGCGATAAGGCCGAGTTTCAAACCTGCGACGCTTTGAGGCCAAGTGCGCTACCAACTGCGCCACCGACTCCCTACAATAAAATACATGCACAACCTCTAAAATGGGCATATATTTTTCAAGCGTAAGATGGAATGAAAAGTTAAGATTTTAGTTTTATTAAACAATGAACTAATCGCAAATATATTACTGTCCCGTCCTCTTTAAAATTTATTTTCCTAAATTAATTTTTGATCCAGTTTTTCCAAAGTTGGGTTTGGTTTACAAATCTCATATATATATATATATATACGATCCAACATTTTTGCAAGGAAAATTCTACTTTTGGCATACTATTTACGAAGTTGACTTATTTTATTCTATTACCAATCGTAAAAAGGTTAATCAAAACATTTAACAAGTCATTAACTGTTAAAAGCTAATTAGTTAGTTTATAACTAACAGGTTTGCTAGTTTATTTCAACCCGTGGTTTTGATGATTCACTTATCAGTAACGAAAAGTTTTTCAATATGTAAGTTTTTAAGTAATACCAAATTAATTAGTGAAAATATTTACTTTACATCACTTACTAAGGGATCCTCTAGCTATCTCGGAGACTGTTTTGATATAAAATATGTGAGGATTGGTCGAGCTGGCTTGTATTTGATGCCAAGGGCTGTAGATAAGAGTATTGGTGTATGTATGAAAGGCTCAATTTGCATGTAGACTCAACGTTAGGCAAAACTTGTATAATTACATTAGACTGTCAACTAAGGCTACTTTGTACCTCGTTTCACTCTTATAAGAGTTTAGTTTATCCTTCAGGTACTAAATAACTGTATTTTGGGGTTTTAGTTCCCAACTAAACCGAAATGGACGTGGGAGTGAACGAATATTTTTTGGACGAAGATTCCCGGTTCAATTCTCATTGGAACCAAATACAATTTGTTATTGTTTAAACCTAATTAATAGTTAGTGATATTAGTTTGTTAACATTTGGTTAAGAAATATCAATATTTTCTGAATATTTCCCAAAAAATATTAAAATAGGTTTTTACTTATTCTTACTAAACATATTGAGTGAGGACAACTGCCAGTTTATCCTTTTCTACGGATATTTAATAGTGTTAAAATTATTTATTATTGGTAGCGTTTATTACTACTACAATTGGTGACATATATCTCGAAGCTGGAGAAATTACAATTGAAGCTGTCGGATTGGAGTAAAAATAATGAGAAACCCTCAGCAGTAAAGTGCACATACTTTAAATTATACATAGGAGAATATGGATATTTATACGGGTTGCTCATGATTCATATACAGCTGTTTACTGCAGAATTTAGATTTTGAAATAAAACACATTAATTACTTCTAGATGAAGTATTTAAATTGATAGTAATATCAATCATAAACCGTTAAATTAAACTACACTACCTCTTAGAAACCTTCAGAATGTTTATTTATAATCTTTGAATCTCATTAGCAAGTCGAAGCAAAACTTCCGCCTTTAGCTTCAGTGAAACTTTCTTCAGTTTTTGGTGTTTGAATACTGATATACATGGGTTACCTTCTTACTGCAGCCACAGTAAGACCTATTTAGGTCTTGCATTTAAAAATATTAAGTTATTTATGAGTTGATTTTATACGAAACATTGAAAACATAGTGAAAACTATATTTTTCAAAAACAAGTATATGTTGATAGGATGCATCGTAACAGGAATAATAATGATGTGACGTAATTTTCGGGGGTCAAAGGAAATAGCGCGTGATCTCCCACCCCGAGAAATTAGTCACCGTAGGGATGCCTCGGAATCGCTCAGAAGGAGCTAATTCCAGGGTTCGTTATAATTAATTTCGGCAAAGAATAATCGTGGGGCAACTCTCGTTACTACTTTACGCAGGGCTCAGAGCAACCGGATGCAACGATACAATTCAAAGAACGAGTTGCCTCATCCTCGCCCTCGTAAAAGTGAATAATTTTGCCTATAACGTCGAAAAGCCTAAGTCGCGCGAAGTAATCGCTCTTAATCGCTCTAATGTTAGCCCCTGCTCACACCCTCGCTTGATAAAGGGTTACTATGAGCAAGAGGCTCACCCAACACGTTTTGGGTTACCACGGGCTAGGCTTAAAGCCGTAGCGTGACCCGTGACTCTTCACGGAAAACGTGAAAAATATAATTAAATCGTTCCAGCGTTTATTCGTAGACGTAAGGCCTAACCGAACGTTGTTCGTAACCGCTCAGTGCGTCACCCAATTAATAATTTATTAATTGGGTTGCCGTGGCGTAGCACGTGCTCCGTGACTTGTTGCGACGTGAGTGCAAGTACGGAGTAGACGAAAAATTAAGTAACTGCACCGAGTAAATGCGACTAAATCATCTAGTATATAATGCTACGATATTTCGTAAAGGAGAGAAAGGCTAGGCCTAACAAGAACGTGAATTAAACTATGCGTCTATTCGAGAATAATCACCTACGACAAACTCGGACAGGTTCGTGAGGGCGTAAAGTCGTCTAAAAGTCCGTAATTTCGTCTCTATCGAAATATTCCCGTGAGTCGGGTTCGATAAACGTGTTAGTAGCGTTAAACGTTAAGCAACGAAACGAAATAATGAGGAAACCGTACCTCCGTATCGTGTTTGACCGTGGTCGAGTCGAGCGTCCGAATCTCGAGTCGTGAACGTCTCAGTGGCTGGTCAACGAATAATCGCCACGAGGAGCCCAGTCCGGGTCCTCTCCCCTCCTGGATTTCCCAAAGTAGGGGTAGTCAGCGGTTCACCCCGTGACGTAAGAGACAGCTGATCGCTGGGTAGCCAGTCGGAGGAAAGAAGCCCCAAGATGGCTACCCTCAATGATTGTCAACAAACGCTATGGGGTTATGTTTGGGTGATGCGAGACGAAGCAAAGTGTTTAGTGGTCCATTGCAATTTACAACTGTCATTGTCATCGAGATTAAAGTGGTTTTATGCCGTACGGTGATTTGGTAAATGCTTTATTACCCAGGATACTTCGTAGAGTGGTAATTCAGTGTTGTGCAACTTAGGGCAGTCCTAGGTCTAGGCTCCTACTAGCCTAGGTTAACCTATAGGCCTAGACATACGGGTGAGTCGAATAGCGTTTGTTTACCAGCTTAGTCGTTTACTTTTTACCCCCCTCCGAAAAAGGCACCTTACACCCCCTACCCACTTCGACAAAAAAACAGTAAAAAAAGGACTTATACTTGGGGGTTATGGCGCTAGGGGTCAACGACTACATCGTTCGATCGTAGAACGGCTTGAGATCCTTCACGTGAACGACGTGCACAGTTTTCGTTTTCGGATCTCGCACTTCGTAAATGTTCGTGCCCCGTTTTTCCACAATCTCGCATGGGCCGTCGAACTTCGGGGCGAGCTTGCCGACGATCGCATCGGCGGCCGAGGACGTGGATACGGCGTAAGACCATGTCCCCGACTTCGTACCTCACCTCCCGGCGACGGAGGTTGTAGTACTTCGCCTGCTGGTTATAAGCCGACCGGAGGTTTTTACGAGCACTATCGTACACTCGTTTGAACTCTTTCAAACGAGTCTCGTGCACCTCATCGCGAGTCGGTTCGGGCTCACCAGCCTGGGCAAGCTCTACAGTGGGCCCTCGTATGGCCTTCGGGGCCTTCAACTCGCGCCCGAGACACAGCATCGCCGGCGTATACCCCGTCGAGTCGTGGACGGCGGTATTCATGGCGAACTGAAACTCGTCAAGCCACAGATCCCACGACCTATGATTTTCCCTGACGAACTGGGAAATCATGGTCTTCACAACCCGGTTTGCACGTTCAACCGGGTTTGCCTGTGGACTGTAGGGCGCGGTTGTAACGAAGCGTATGCCCCAATCGGCTGCCAGATTCCTAAAGAGGTTTGATACGAATTGGGTCCCGTTATCGACGATGATCGTCTCGGGAGCCCCGTGGCGAAGAAGCACCTCTTTAGTCTTATTCGTGACGTTCTTGGCAGTCGCCGACCCGATGGGGCACAACTCGACCCACTTGCTGAATAGGTCCTGGATCACCAGCAAGAAGCGATGGTTACGGCCAGACCGAGGCAGCGGGCCAATCAGGTCGGCAGAGACCGAGTACCATGGGCCTTTGGGCTCCCGAAAGTACATTTGCCCTGCCGGTTTCACCTGAGCCACCTTGTACCTCTGGCACGTATCACAGGACCGGACGTAGGCCTTCACCGCTTTGCGCCACCCGGGCCAAAAGTATTCAGCACCCACACGTTTGAGGGTTTTCTTGACCCCGAGGTGACCTGCGGTTGCGTCGTCGTGGTTCTGACGTAACACCGCCTCTACTCGGTCAGGGGCTACGCACAACTTCCATAGAAGTTTACCTCCCTTTCTCCGAGAAGATCGATAGAGGCGGTTATCGACGACCTGGTATCGTGGGTGTCGCCGCGGATTTGCCGTGACCGCTTCGAGAAGGTGGTCATACCAACCCGCGTGGTCGGAGTTGCGACCTTTCACCTCAGCCTGTGGGCGAGGTTGCGTGCTACTGCTCAGCTGCTCGACTGGCGTCACCGAGTCGTTTGCCCCTTCCGGACCACGCTGCCCGCTCGTCACGTTGGCCACGTCCAACGGGACTGGGTCGGTCGGGCTGTCAGGTTCATCCTGGACCGGGTACCTCGACAGGGCATCTGCGACTCGGTTCAACGTTCCCTTCCTGTACTGGATGTCGAAGGTGAACTGTTGAAGCTCCATCACCCACCGAGCCAACCGTCCGCTAGGTTCATGCATCTTCATGAGCCACCTCAGCGCAACGTGGTCGGTTACCGCGATGAAACGATAGCCTTCCAGGTAGGGCTTGAACTTTCGAATACCCCAGACCAGAGCCAGGCACTCGAGCTCGGTCGTGGTGTATTTCTTTTCCTGGTCGGTGAGCAGCCGGCTCGCGTATGCCACCACTACTTCCTTGCCGTCGTGGGTTTGCGTCAAGGCCGCGCCAAGGCCCGTGGTTGAGGCGTCGACCTGCAAGACGAAAGGCACGGAGAAGTCTGGACAGGCCAAGATCGGAGCCGAGGATAAACGTTCTTTTAATTCCTCGAAGGACTTCTCCTGCTCAGGTCCCCACAGCCACTTTGCGTTTTTCTTGAGAAGCTTTCTCATTGGGGCTGTTACGTCGGCGAACCTTTCGATAAAACGCCTATACCACGACGCTAATCCAAGGAAGCTTCGCAGGGCTTTGCCGTTCGTAGGTCTCGGGAATTCTCGTATTGCGCGGACCTTCTCTGGGTCGGTCGCAATTCCCTGGCTGCTTATGATGTGTCCGAGATAGCGCAACTCCTTCTTGCAGAAGTTGCACTTTTCAGGGTTCAAGCGGAGGCCTGCGTTTCTCAGACGCTTGAACACCTCTTGAAGCAGCCGTAAGTGCTCTTCGAACGTGGAGGACACAATCACTATGTCATCGAGGTAGGCGAAGGCTTTCGGCTCTAAGTCCGGCCCGATGACCTTGTCGAGCAGCCTCTGGAACGTTGCTCCAGCCGAATGGAGGCCGAACGGCATCTTGGTAAACTGGTAGAGGCCAAGGCCTGGTACCGTGAAGGCCGTTATCGGGCGGCTCTCCTCAGCGGGCGGCACTTGCCAATAGCCCTGCCGTAAGTCCAGGGTGCTGATGTACCTCGCCTGCCTCAGTTTCTCGAGGATCGCGTTGATCCTGGGCAGCGGATACGCGTCGGGGATAGAGCTTTCGTTTACTCGTCGCATGTCGATGCAGAAACGAAATTTGCCGTTGCTCTTCCTCGTCAGCACCACCGGCGAGCTCCACGGGCTGTCCGACGACTCGATCACGCCTTCTTGGAGCATCTTCGCCACCTCCTCGTTTATTATGGCTTGCATGGCGGGGTTCCTCGGATAATACCGCTGTTTAATCGGGACTACGTTTTCTTTCAAGCGGATCGTGTGCTCGGCCAACGTAGTTTGTCCCTCAACAGCGTCGAACAACGGCAACTCGTGCCCAAGGAACTCAGCAAGCCTCGTGTCCTCGTCAGCGGTTAACGTGCTCAGGGCACTCACCGCTCGAAAGGGCTCTTCTTCTAGCCCCGAGGAACGTTCGACCTCCGGATGGAATTGGATGAGGTTGGCGTCCGTAATACACCCCATGCCCAAAACCATGTCCGTCGTGAGGCCAGGAACGTAAAGGGCTTCCCACGTCAGATATTGCCCGGCGATTACGCCTTCGATGCAATACTGATCCTTCACGTGGGAGCTGGCACCGTTAGCCATCCTCAGGTCCACCTTCCTCTCGTGCGGTTTGATGCCATGTGCACTTAAGTGCTGCACCACCTGATCCCCAATCAGGTTAACGGCAGAGCCGGTATCAACGAGGGCTCTGAATACCGTGCCGGAGAGGGAAACGTCTACGAAAGGTCGGTCGTCGGTGGCCTGGGTATTCTTGACTCCACCGGTGGACGTTCTTATGACGTCGATCCAGCGGGTCCACCGCTCGCGTTCCTCGGAGGTCGTTCCTCGTTTCGGGGCGCTGGACTCAGATGGCCTCCGGTCGACTGAGTCCTTCTCCCGTTTCCCGACCTGCAGCGGCACCGGCGGGTTGACACACCCTCCCGTTTGCACCGAAAGCACCGAAGTACCTTCGGTTTACGGCAGTCACGGAACAGGTGCCCTGCCTCTTCGCAGTTCCAGCAGATCAGACCGCTTCTGCCTGGGCTGCGTGCCGGGGATCTGGAAGCTCGCGCAGATCCGGACCGGTTATTCTCCCGTGGCGGAGAAGATCGACGCGCTGGGCGCTCACCAGCATCGGACCGCTGGTTGCGGCCCTGCCCTGAGGTTGCGTTAGATCGACGTCTAACTTCCACCTCGGGTTTAGCCTCGTTCCCACGGCTCCATTTATCGACGGCCGCGCTGTCGTATGTGTCGGTCTTGCGCTTGGAAGCTTGGTAAGCGGTTTCCGGAACGAGAGCGACTGATGGTGACGGCGGAGGGCGGAAAATTTGGCGGCTACGCATGTAGGCCTCGTAGTCTTCGGCCCTGGCCATCAACCCTTCGACCGTGGTAAAGTTGGATCGCCGGACCATCAGTTTGTACTCGGGCCTCATGTTGCAATATATGAGGTCGAGCTTCCCTTGCTCCGAGAACGTTCCGCTACGTCGAATCAGGGTTGAAATCGCTACCACGTAGCTGCGGATCGGCTCGTGGTCACCCTGAGTTCGTTTGCGAATCTCCTTTTCGAGGCTGTGGTGATAGCCCGTTGGCAGGAACTGAGCCTCGAAGCACCGCTTAAAATCCGCGAACGAGTGCCACGCGCTCCGTGTATTCCGGTACCAAAGCAAAGCCATCCCGGTTAGCAGCTCGGGCATTGCCTTGAGCATCTCGTCGTGCGTGACTCCGTACGCCTCGATCATCTCCTCGAGTCTTTCGAGGAAGGAGACCGGGTCTTTCTTGCCATCGAAACGCAAGTTCCATTTGCGGATCCGGTCACATAGCGACGGGGTGTCGCTTGGTGGCCGGCCACCCCGGACGTAGGGGTTACTTGCCGACGTGCACGGAGCGTAGTAGGGGTGCTGGCTAACCGACGGGTACGTTGGCACGAAGTACCCCGTCGTACCGAAAGTACCGGAGATTGTGGCGGCATCGGTCGAGTATCCCAGTGCCTGGGTCACGAACGGCGTCGGTCTCACCGGCAAGTCCACGAGCCGTGCCGGTTCACGATAGCGACCGCTGAACGTAGTATCGTACCAAGGGGCCGCTCGCGCATCGAAGTGACCAGGGTTGTATGACGTGGCCGGGTTAATCGTCACGGCTTCACCCAAGGTCACCGAATTCCTCGCGAGCGAAGTCAAAGTCCGCCTCACAGTCTCCGAATCCGCGTGCGGTGGTAGGCCGAGTATTTCCCGGGCGCTAGCGGTTTCGTCAACCACCGGTCGCGGGGGCCACTGTACGCTCTGAGACGTCAACGGCAGACCAGCCGCCGTTTGTGCCTCAGGTAGACCTGCGTATGAGAGCTGCGGTACCGTCACGTAAGCATCAGCGGTGGTCACCGGGGCGTTCGCGGCTAAGTGGCCGATCGATCCCAGAGGATTCTTCCAAAATTCGCGGAACCGCTCGCGAAGTTCAGCGACGTTACCGTCCGTTCGTAGGCCAAATCGTGCCATCTCAGCGACGAGTTCGGCCTTGCTGACCTCGTGAATCCACCCAACACGTGAGTCGTCAAATGGCGACCTCACGTGCTCACCCACGGTTACCGGGGTTAACTGGGAGGTTGTCGTCGTGGTCGTGGTCGTGGTCAGCGTTTGGCTGCCGCACACGACGGCAACAGTAGCCGGGGCATGCATGAATGGCAAGGTACTTGGCCTCGTAGTCACCGAGTCGGTTGTCGTGACGATCTCGGTTGCCTTAGGGAATTTTGTCATTTTCGAATCTAGTTTTTAACGAGTCCCTGTTCGGGCGCCAGAAATGTGACGTAATTTTCGGGGGTCAAAGGAAATAGCGCGTGATCTCCCACCCCGAGAAATTAGTCACCGTAGGGATGCCTCGGAATCGCTCAGAAGGAGCTAATTCCAGGGTTCGTTATAATTAATTTCGGCAAAGAATAATCGTGGGGCAACTCTCGTTACTACTTTACGCAGGGCTCAGAGCAACCGGATGCAACGATACAATTCAAAGAACGAGTTGCCTCATCCTCGCCCTCGTAAAAGTGAATAATTTTGCCTATAACGTCGAAAAGCCTAAGTCGCGCGAAGTAATCGCTCTTAATCGCTCTAATGTTAGCCCCTGCTCACACCCTCGCTTGATAAAGGGTTACTATGAGCAAGAGGCTCACCCAACACGTTTTGGGTTACCACGGGCTAGGCTTAAAGCCGTAGCGTGACCCGTGACTCTTCACGGAAAACGTGAAAAATATAATTAAATCGTTCCAGCGTTTATTCGTAGACGTAAGGCCTAACCGAACGTTGTTCGTAACCGCTCAGTGCGTCACCCAATTAATAATTTATTAATTGGGTTGCCGTGGCGTAGCACGTGCTCCGTGACTTGTTGCGACGTGAGTGCAAGTACGGAGTAGACGAAAAATTAAGTAACTGCACCGAGTAAATGCGACTAAATCATCTAGTATATAATGCTACGATATTTCGTAAAGGAGAGAAAGGCTAGGCCTAACAAGAACGTGAATTAAACTATGCGTCTATTCGAGAATAATCACCTACGACAAACTCGGACAGGTTCGTGAGGGCGTAAAGTCGTCTAAAAGTCCGTAATTTCGTCTCTATCGAAATATTCCCGTGAGTCGGGTTCGATAAACGTGTTAGTAGCGTTAAACGTTAAGCAACGAAACGAAATAATGAGGAAACCGTACCTCCGTATCGTGTTTGACCGTGGTCGAGTCGAGCGTCCGAATCTCGAGTCGTGAACGTCTCAGTGGCTGGTCAACGAATAATCGCCACGAGGAGCCCAGTCCGGGTCCTCTCCCCTCCTGGATTTCCCAAAGTAGGGGTAGTCAGCGGTTCACCCCGTGACGTAAGAGACAGCTGATCGCTGGGTAGCCAGTCGGAGGAAAGAAGCCCCAAGATGGCTACCCTCAATGATTGTCAACAAACGCTATGGGGTTATGTTTGGGTGATGCGAGACGAAGCAAAGTGTTTAGTGGTCCATTGCAATTTACAACTGTCATTGTCATCGAGATTAAAGTGGTTTTATGCCGTACGGTGATTTGGTAAATGCTTTATTACCCAGGATACTTCGTAGAGTGGTAATTCAGTGTTGTGCAACTTAGGGCAGTCCTAGGTCTAGGCTCCTACTAGCCTAGGTTAACCTATAGGCCTAGACATACGGGTGAGTCGAATAGCGTTTGTTTACCAGCTTAGTCGTTTACTTTTTACCCCCCTCCGAAAAAGGCACCTTACAATGATATCGATAAAATTCGTTAATGTTAAACACTTATTACAAATTTCTAACTTAATCAGTAACAGTATACAAGAATTTACACACTTTTAAACATGTTTGTTAGATTTACATTAGAACTTCAAAATGTTCCTCTGATATCTCATAACAAATTAAAGTAATATTCACGTAATGAATTATAACTGCTAATATTTGTCCATTTAGCTAGTTGTCCATGCCAGGATGCTGTCGAAATTTGATTTAAGTTCAAGACCCTTGTTTAAATGTATGAACCACCCAACAATAACTATCATCTGGATTCCTTATAACATATTTTATCAATACTTTTTTTATTTTAAGTTTATTTATTCTACGGCTCTATAAGAGAATGATTAGCTCTTTCAACATATTATGTCCGTAAAATACTATTCATGATAATGTACCTTATTACAACAAGTAAATAAACATTGTTGTTCCGTAGATTAATTTTTAAAACTTTTGATCTACACTACAAGATTCCCAAAAATAATTCGTTTGGTAAAATTTGTTTAAAAATTAACATCTAATATCATAAAATTAATCAAAGGGAAGTAGCAAAATAAAAATAATGATTATTCTGCATACTCATGACATACAAACCGTAATGAAATAAAACATAAGCGGCCGTTGGAATAATTCTTCCCTTCAATAATATTATTCTGTCGCAGAAACTAATGACGAAAACATGGTCAAATAAATGCATAATCTGCGTCAAATGTTGAAGTAAAGGATGATTCACTCAATTACTCAGTTAACGGTTAACAATTTATTATTTTATTTGAACCATTAAAAGGTTTTTGAAATGCATTTAAGATAAATAACTCTTAAGAAAATTCAAGATTTGTTTTGAAGTATTTCAATTTGTTTTGTAATTAATATCGGGAAAAACTAAATTTCATCCAATGCGAAATTCGTGATTCAAGCTGCTTTAATAACTAACTCATATTAACTAGATATTTAGGAAGTGATTAGTTTTAGATGTTTTACTCCATTTTAAAATCATTTTCGAAACAAAAACACAATCCTCAGCTCTGTTTTTGTTACATTAAAACTTCCTTCAAAACAATATTAGGCCTTAAAGGTCTCTCTGAAAATACATATTATCTTAATTCAAGTATGACAGAGGCTTGAAACATAATGTAATACGCAACGATGCCTGATGATTTGAAATCATTAAATTTCCCTTCCCTTACAATTGCAAAAGTACTGCAAAAGTATTGCAAAAGTAACTTAACTCTTGTTAGCTAAGTTCAAACAACAACAAACGAAACGTCAACATAGAGACAAATATAAAGTAATTATTTTATTGCCTACCTGGGAAGTATGGTATTACTAATAACAATCCGTATGAGATCCATTAGGTTTCGATCAATATTGGTTGTACTTTAACTTTTTAGTCGTAATTTTAAGCCAGAGGCCAGAGCAAAAATACTGTTTAGATTGATCCTTTGTAAGTCGTAATGGATCAATTTTCCACTCAATCCGTCGACTGTCAGCTGCCGCTCGCTCCCCTGGCGCGGAATCAATGAAACATGTACGGAAAGACAAGAGAATTATAGACAGCGATTTGTTGGCTGAAAAACAATTTAATTTCAATCCAGGCATTTCAATCCTTGTGATTGGATTGAATCTCAATACGTGTCAAAATTTAACTCTGATTAAAATTTGTTAGTTTTTGAATTATCTTATTTCAAATTTGCATAGATTACTCACATTTTAAGGAGAAGTTATAATGTTTTACAACTTTAAAATTACATTATAAACCTTGAAACTTTATCTTTTTGTGTGGACTGAGGATTAGTTGTTTTGGAAAATTTTTTTTGATTTCAACCTGGTTTCAGTCAATCCCACATATCATCAAAGCTAATGATATTTTATGTTTATGACATCTCACAAGGTTTCAGTTATTTAAAACAATTCTTTTCAAGTACTAAGTTTACAAGATAAATATACAAAAGTATTCTATTGGACCCTCTTGGACTAGTTGAACCTGGCCAATCAACACAACTTCTCTTTTATTTGTTTATATTCAATGAGTTTGTTTGAAGAACAACGTACAGTAAATACAACTTTAAACCAAACATAAAACTCGATGAACAACCAGTTAATAATTAGAATTAGATTATACTTCGGGTAAAAATCAGATATATATTTGATAGAATAAGCCCAGACCTAAAGTTTGAATAAAAATAATTGGTAAAACAACTAAAATTATTGAAATATGTCATATACAAACAATAATGTACTTGAAACGTTCCTTCTCTATAATTAGCATCAAACGTAATTTTGTTGTATGGTTTATAAGACAACAAGCAATATATTAATGACAACTAAAAACACTGATAAGCTATTATTAAGTATGTTGACTTTTCTGATAGTCATACGGCAATAACATACGACAAATAGTATTCATTTTTATTCTAAATAGCGATTGGAATTCAAAACTTAATTTATATCACATTATGGCAGTGATTTTAGTACGCAGGTTATTCAAAGGGAAGTAACCCTTAACCCTTAGTAAGTTGGGCAGGTACCTGTTCAATGCGCTCTAGTTAGATGGTTATCAATTTATTTTAATTATACGAGTAACTTTGTTCCTGGTTGTGTACACAATGCGTTGTCTGTATAGGTTATCCTTTGTTACAATCAGCTTGTCTGAATCACGTGTTACAAAGGATTTTGTAACACCTCAATTGATTAAAATATCTAATATCTCAACAGTATTGATTACAAATTGTCTCAAATTTGTTTATGACTTGATTTGTTGAATATAATAGTCCCTAATTTAAACTTTGATTTCACGCTAGATATAAGTCTAAATACACCAGTGTGACTACAGTATACGTCTCTATGAAACTGCCTAGTTTTAATAGTTAAAACTTGTAAATAACCAGTACTAAAGAATTCCTAAAAATATTATTGTCAATAGATGTTTGAATAAATGACTAAGTAAGTTTGGTAGCAAGTAAACAATTCTGTTTGAGTTTAGTTATAAAACTAAAATTTACTTACCGTTCTTGGAAAAACACAGTTCGATCAATAAAGAGTTTACTCTTTTACAGATTTAAGAGTTAAAGAATCCATAAAAACTATATCGCCAATAAACAGCAATATTTGCCAGTTCTGGGAAGGTCGGAGTAGGTAGGTAAATATTATGTTAAACTTATTTCAAAAACAACATCTATGAAAGCAGAATCTGGAAAAGTTTTCACTTCCCCTTGTTTGATTTTCGAGTTATTCTAGATACACTGTAAATTAATGCATGCTATTGAATCAGTTCGCAACAGATAAAAATATCAAATAACAGGAAATATTTCTCCTTCATATTATTAGGATGGCAATAGGGTTGTCATTCACTTTTGAACGTTGGTTTCACTATACTTTAAGAATTGTTTGTTTATTCTTATTAAAAATATATGGTTTCTTTTTACCTGTAACGCAAAAAAATAAAATTGGTTCGATAATCCTTTTGACCCGTACATTTGAAACTATTTGGCGTAGTTTTCACTAATTACTCAGGGATCGCCACTAGCGACAGTCACGCTTGGGTTATTTGTGAGGTGGTAGGGTTATTCCGCAAGGGGGACTTAGCAGGAAGGCTTACTTTTACCACAAGAAAACTTAAACACCAATTAAATTATTTTCAAGCGATTATTTAGTTAAGATTTATTATTTTCATGTTATATTGTTAAAAGTTAAAGCATCTGATATATCAACCCACATCAATACAATAACCTATCAATTTACCACCTTATCAACCTTACCAATTCAACCACCTACCACCTTACTTAAACATTCATTCATTGAGGTGAGATTCATTTAGCCATCTACTTAACCTTATCAATTTGCCACTCTGGGAATGTAATAACTTCATTTATATTTGTTTGCAATTACCAGGAATATTAATCCAAATAAAATCGGTTTATGAATTTAAACAATTACCATTGGAAATATTTGTCATGCATTATTGTTTTTTCCTACAGCTAGTATATTTTATCATGTATTTAATAAACATACAATTAATTTAAAATTCTAATGTTTTTTCCTACGCCGTGTTTATTTCGTAACAGTACCAAACCAGTTGGGGAGTTTAGTCCGAACCTACCAATCAGCGGACCATCAAATACAACACTCGCGACTACAGTTGGTAAAACTATTCATGGACTGACATTCTACAAATAGTTGATCGAGATTCCTGTTGTACCAATGTTTACATAGCTATTTTATTATTGTAAGGCCGCGAAATTCTTCCAACATATGAATAGTTAGCCATCAATGTTGCCACGATAATATTGAAAACTTTAAAACTTCCCAGCGTTCTTGTTTTTGATCAGTATTCTATAAATCTATTTTTCGTCAAACTGCTTAAAAAAAACTGTTTTTGGCACATGCGTTGGGATTCAAAAGTTGTTATTTTTAGTCCTATGATAAAAACATATGATTTGATTTATTGTCCTAGGACCAAAAAGGTTGATGATACTTTTGATTCGAGGTAATTTTCGAACAATATTCATTCGATTACAAATTATCGAAACATTCATCGTTATTATCGAAAGATTCATTATTGTCAGTTTAATCAATTTGTGAAACTCGCTCATTTCACCAATCGATTATTACATGCGTTCGAAACGTCGATTGTTGTTCTTTGTTGTCAGTCTAACCTAACACAAATGAAACAGCAATCAGCTGATTGCTTCAAATAGCAAGAACAAGATGGCGGCATCTTTGGAAGGTATCTTTAAAGATAAACAAGCTGTAACATTTTGGTTTTCTTCAGTAGTTTGCGTGTTGTATTGAGCAATATAACGAAAAATATAGTTCATCACACGGATCTAAAGCTGTTTTTCGTTACTCGATCATTTTTCAACCTCGGCTTTCAGCATCGGTCCTTTCGGTCGTAAAACTTGACCTTGTACGAAAAGCGTCACTTTAGGTCCTAGTAATGAAATATATTATTAAACTAATAGTAACAAAAAATATTCCAACAATTTTAATCAACATTGGTGACGCTTGAATAGTTAAATAAAACTGATTGGAAGGTTCGAAATAAAAATGCATCTCCATGACATAATTTATTTTACTGTTTTATTTTCATTAGTTCAGTAAATTATAGCCTTTATCATTTATTTCGATATCATAATCACGCAAAGACGACTAACTAATATTTCCATGTCTTTTTGAGGATGTTTTGGTATTGAATATTACAGTAAAATTAATTTTAGAGTCGACTTAAAAAGCCCTTGACTAGTGAACTATACATATGTATGTTTGAATTTAAATAATATTAAATCTCTGGATGAATAAGGCAGTTTAAATAAATAACTTTAGTAATAAAAACATATTTAAACACACTCTGAAGATTAAAAAGTTATGCTGTTAAGGAAACAATGGTTAGATAACTCCTCAGTAAAAGTACTATGAATAGAGGAAACTGAGCTAACAAAGGTGGTTGTGTCGTTTATGTGGCATTTTACCAGATGGAGGGCACTTTAACCGGGATATATGGCGGACCCTTCCGGCTGCAGGCACTTTGTGAGGCTTAACTGTGATACCTGGTAATACAACTAGAGATGTGGGTCATAATAGTATATTTCATTACTAGGGCCTAAAGTGACGCTTTTCGCACGAGGTCAAATTTTACCTCGTCACCAAGGCTGCGAGCCGAGGTCGAAAAATGACAGAGTAACGAAAAGCATCTTTATGCCCGGCTGTTGACCTATATTTTTCGTCTTATCCCTCAATACAAAAGGCTAACTGCTTAAGAAAACCAAAATATTACCTTTAAAGATGTTTCCCAAAGAGACCTACACCTTGTTCTTGCTATTTAAAACAATCAGCTGATTGTTTCATTTGTGTCAGGTTATAGACGGACCAAATGAACAAGAATAGATGTATCGAACGCATTTAGGTATCGATTAGTGAAATGAACGAGTTTCAACCGATGCCGACGATTGATCCGATAACAATGCAATAATTAATCACAATTGATAATAAAAACCGATACGTCCTCGACATCAGCTTATTCTTTTTCTCCCTAGGGCGAAAAAAAATTCTTTAGGCCCGCAGCACATGTAACGAAAATTGCCGTTTTAGTAGTGGTATAACAAAAAAAACAATTTTTAACATCCGCCCCTGGATTTTATGAAACGAATGTATCAGATGAAACTTATTTCTGCACAGTGATAAGCTAAAATACATTCGGATTTTAAATCCGTTTTACTGTGTCTATTTGATTCGGACAGACAACAATCAACTGAGTTCCGGAGATATTAGGTGAAGTTTCAAAAAAAGGTAATAGTGGGTTAGTTATCTACTATGCAAGCTTTAGTTACATGAAGGAGTACTTTTAAGAGAGCAAATTTGCCAATAATATACTGTATACAGTTATTTTTGTTTAATCAGTTCTACGGATAATATTTCAATGATAAGTAAACGAAAAGTCAAATCAACTTTGAAATTCATCAGTCAGATGCAATTATTGAAATGGTGATCCTTAAGCATAGCTTTCAACAGTTTGAAAAATTGTTTGTCGAAGCGATTCCACCGATAGTTCAAACAGTTCTAGTTTTAATGACAAGTAACATTATGATTTTTTGGAAGGAAATAAAATCATTTCATGGTTTTAATAATGGAGTGTAAATGGTGGTCATCAAAGCCGTAACCACTAAATCCCCACCTCCCTCATGCTGGGCTTATCTCCCCCGGGGACACTTTATCATATTACAGTACTTCACGGCTCCGGATCTAGGGAACTGTGCGCCCTTGGTGGACGTATATCACCATTGATATACTTCCACCATGTGTGCGCCTGTGTTGCATTCGAAGAAGACAGTCTCTCTGTTTTATCCCGTCACCATCATTCTGTAAAAAATAGTCAAAAATTAAGAGTGCACAGCATTCCAGCATATTTGTCACATTTTGCTTCTATGTAGTAATACGACTAGTAAAGTAAGTAATGTACTCATTTTGTTTTACTTTACACTCCATATTGCGAATAAGCATTAGTGAAGTAAAATGAAATGCTTATTCAATACTTAAAGATATTGCTAATCTTGTAAATATTATTCAGTTAATATGCCCTTGTTGCTCCAAAGTTATTAAATAATTAGATCAGTTATGCTTAAATGTAACTTAAACCAAATCATTAAGAATTAGGAATTTTCATAACGGACGTTTTGTCGTATGGTCGGACGTTGCCAGACGGAGGGTAATCACTGTAATAGCCATGTATGACAGACCCTTCCGATTTTTAACGCCTTGTTTTACAGCTATTTAATCCACTATAATGATGTGTCACAACACCATCTTTAGATGAGAAAAAATAATTTATATCCAATATGGCGGATCCAAGATGGCGGCCAAAAATGAGTACCCTGTCAAAATTAAGAACCAATCCCCCAACAATAGTTGGTGGAAGTCCAAAGTCAATATCTTGAAAAAATTGACAAAAAATGCAGTCGACAGACTATTTTCAAGATTTTTTTATGGCGGGAAAAGCCGCCATTTTTAAACGTGATTTTGAGGGGTTTCCCGTGACATTACGGATGTATGCCGATTAGGAGCATATTACCTACCATTTACAACAAGAATAATTTTTGTTTCAATTATTTCTACCTCTACCTACTTTATCACTTAATTTTACTGCACAATGTGTACAGAAGTTGCAGGGCAAAATAAATTTGTTGAATGTTTAACATTAACACATTTATCGTACAAGCCACCATCAAAAGCCCACATAAATGGTATTTTCAAAACCCTTATAACATTATCTACCTTTTTTATTCTTATATATTTTGTCTATTTCGTCACAGTTAAGGAGTTATTGAGCCTTAAACATTTACTTTTGTACTAAAAATTCACAAAAAGTAAAGTTTAGGTTAAATATCAGGAAAACTGTTAGACTTACGATATATATTGACATGACATAAAATAAAGGCAATTTTATTACCAACAATTTAAAAAAAAGATCATTGCTCTACGTTACTCTGTTGCAAAGTTACGTTCGTTTTTGTAAAGTTTTACACTTTTGCGCGGCAGCCATATTGATGACGTCATTACTCGGACACCCACCACTCACCAACCTTAAGAATTGCAATTCTGAAGACTATATGTTATGACTAACCCTAAATTAACAACAAATTTGATGGTAAATTTGGGGTAAATAAAAGTGGTCTATCTCTTGGTCTAACATGAAATAAATCTTGTACCTAATTTACATGAAATTGATTAAACAAGCACTTTTCTCCTCTCCTGATGAGTAAATAATCTCTTTTCCTGATTTCAATTAGAATTAAAAAAAATGGGAATATATATATATATATATATATATATATATATATATATGTATGAACATTATGAAATAAAGATTCATAGATTATGAATCACACTCACTATCACACTGAGCGCCAGTGTGATAGTAGTTTTACTCAAGATTATGAAATAAATCTTGTACCTAATTTACATGAAATTGATTAAACAAGCACTTTTCTCCTCTCCTGATGAGTAAATAATCTCTTTTCCTGATTTCAATTAGAATTTAAAAAAATGGGAATATGTTTATATATATATATATATATATATATATATATATATATACATATATATGAAAATGAACGAACGGTGTTTTTGGGGTCTAGGGACCTCAAAATGAAAAGTTACGGTGGTCCCGCGCTTAAGTCTTACCGTGCCGCCTACGGTAATAGCTACTTCCCTATAGGGGGAAATTCGCTAAAACAGATTATATAACTTGTAACCATGCACAAAAGCATCATTTACAGTATGTCAGATTTTTATTTTATTTTGCTTCTCTGTTAGGTTAATTATCGTGAGCAAGATTTTTAAGTGCTTCAATAATTTAGTGTAATTAACACAGTTAGATTTATATACTTGTTTGCAATGTACTTTGTTCGCACACATGCAATCAGTAGTCGACCCCATTGTTTTTCTAATAAACAGCTATTATATCGTTTTTTCACGTTTATCGTAGTTATGAACGTACACTAAATTTTCAAACTTCACCAAAACAGATTATTCCCCAACTATGAATAACTAATCAATTCCCTGGATTAATATCTGATCGATAAATGTAAACAATTGGTTAAGGGACTGAAAGTTGCTTGTTGAACGAATTGACTCAAACACACTTTAATGGAAAAGTATTATTTTAAGAGGCAAATGCCTTTTTCTCATAATAAAATTTAAAAACCTGAACGAATTAAATAGTATTCATCATCATTTGAAATTAAAGCAAAGATATTATTGATTTAACCAACTGAGACCTTGGCAATATAAGCTGACCATGATCTCACTTCTACTTTGGGTCTTGAAATTGAAGTCTGATTGCTGACAGTACACAAAACAAAATCCGTATTTTTAACCATTCTACTATTTTTGCTATTATTGTTTATAATTTAGAAACCAGACTATGATCTAGGCAGTACTAAATCTTCAGTATATTAATAACAGATTGTCGTGCCAGATTTTTCGTCCACGACTTGACTAATAACTGAGGTTGACAAGAATTCATCACGGAATAATGTCTTAAGTTTGAAAAACAAACCTAAAATTGCGTGAGAGGAATAGGGTAGGGCTTGGATTATTTGGTCTGATTTTGTTGCTAAAACTATGGTACTCGCCAACAAAAAACACTATTCACTCTCTCATAAATTCGCTCCTTGGCTGTAGAATACGTCCCAACTTCAAACCCTTTGTGTTCTTGCAAGTTCTTAGTACTCACTATATATTTCCACCACTTACACATTGAATAGCAGGTTTTAAAGCTTTCCTTAGCATGATAAATTTAACATTTTCCACCATATCTTACGTAACTTTCTGATTTGTAATTGACAATTTAATAACCTTATACGGATTAAAGTTTGAAGCTTAATTATTTCTAGTTCTGAGAGGCATCCCCTAGATTCGGTCCCTAGATTCGGCCGAAGACTGGTTCCGGGCCAATTACTTTTTGCTTAACAGAAGCAATATCCAAACCATTATTTTTACACTAAAGCATGTAGTTTCTGTTAGTGAACCTGTAAAGTTACTAGGGTTAACACTTGATAGCAAACTCACTTGGAGTTCACATATTGCAAGTGTCTGTAGTAAATTGGCTAGGATTATGTACCTTCTGAGATATTTAAGTTTCCTTGTAACTAAGCCATACCTCAAGCAGGCGTACAGTGCTTTTTTCTAGGGTACCATACTCTATGGACTTCGACTTTGGGGCGCGGTGCTACTGATGTCACTAAGGTGCTCTTGTAGCAGAAGAAAGCTATTAGACTACTAGCTGGAGCAGACCATCTAGCCCACTGCAAACCTTTGTTTGTCAGCGAATCTATAATGACTGTTTATAGTTTATATGTCTTTTTGCTTTTGCTTGCAGCAAAAAAGAACAAGGTTCCATAGTCTGTCGAAAGGACGTGCACAATCATGATACTAGGAATAAAAACAAATTTTATGTGCCTTATGTAAGGTTAAAAGTTGCCCAAAGAAGTCAGGAGGTCTCTAAATTAAAGTTGTTCAACCACCTTCCGGTGGAGGCACGGAACCAGTGGCAAAAATCTTTTGAGACTAGTGTGAAGGGGCTGGCACAACAATTATACTCATTGCATTAGTTCTATGAAATACCTAGAGGTATTATAAGTAGCATTTTTTTCACATGAGTGATGCTTGCAGTTTGCATTTTCCTTTTTTTGGTTTGTAGTTAGTTGCATGTTCTGTTTTTTGCATGGTGTGCCTAGTTTAGTTATTTGCAACATATGCATGTATTATATTTAACTTGTCTGTATTTAAGAATCAATCAATTTATGCATTTTTCTAATTACATTCAACCTGCTGCATGATTGCTTATGCATGGTGTGCCTAGCATAGCATTTGTAAATATTCTTGGAAAAATTGTTTTTGCTAGATGAATATTTTTGTACGTTTGTAATTTTGGACATGTAATTTTTGAATTTTTGATTTGACTGTTCCTGCGAGTTGTTTTAGCATGAATCCTATGTAACTTAATTGATTGACGATGCCTATTGCTATGTAGCTTAAAGGAAAATAAACATTCTCATTCTCATCAAGTCAAACCTCGTCGGAAGCGAATGGGCTGCTCTGAGAATGATAAACGGTTGGTAAGCAGCTATAAACTTGGAAGAACTTGGAGAGTGGCGCAATTCAGCGTCGAAACCTGGTTTTAGTTCACAAAATCAATCTTTGAACTGGAGACGGAAAGCTAATTTAAAATCATATTTATAAACTTGGTTCTGGATTGAATCGGCGTTTCTAAACAGGCGTAAATCCAATTATTTTTTATTTGAATTTTTTGGTGGTCATTCTTACTTTACACTACTACTTACATCCAATTTTGTTCAAAGGGCAATCCTATCATAAGTATTTATGACAGAAATCATTATTGCATTCCTGCGGTATATTTTAAAATCGCGTATGTTAACGATGTATGATATGGCATTTTGGACTTACATTAAAAAACGGACCCTTTTAAAAAAAGTGCCGAAATGGTCATATATCAAATATTTATTTTCTTTTAATTTTTGTTGAATACACATTAACCATTTGATTACTTATATAATTGATTAGTAAAAGGTATGTAATATTAAAATAATGTTTTTTCTCTTTGAAACTCCAGGGTAGTATTGTTATATTTTTAAAGCTTTGTAACTTGATTATGGATAAAGATACATATGTAAATTTTTTAATCCGGTTGTAGATTGTAACCCTCTCTATATTAAGATTTTTAAGTGTTTTATAAGCGAAACTTTATTGTTCAAAAATATATTTTCGTTTTCTGAAAATTTACTTTTTGGGACTTACGCTCTCTAAAAACCCCCTATTCAAATATTGTATAATGTAGAGCTTCATTTATTGACAATCCGACCTTGATATTTTTTAAGTTCACACCTTACATCCTCAGAGCTTAGGAAGTTTGAAATAAACTATAAGTATTTTACAATTACAACCTTTAAATAACCTTTAGTGGCCTTGACTTTTAATTACTATTATAACATCGTTGGTAGGTTTGGTTAATGATATTTTAAGAAGGAGTAAAATCTTCACACAAGTTATAAGTCTTTTTTAACTAACCGTTTTCAGGTCTTTCACTTTAATTTATTTTCATGCAGTTGATCGTTTGGTTGCGTTTGATAAAAGATTTCAACCGGAATATGGAAATTATTTTGACACGTAAAAATTTTAATCACTCTAGTTGGAACGTGAATGAATGAATGAATGAAAAACATTGTTTATTCCATAAAGAACTTAAGCTACTACACAGTACAAATTAAATGAAATGTTACTTATTAACTAAAAATATTCTTATGCAGGCAGCTTTAACTGAAAACATTTCATTATGTAGCCTTTATTTATCTATTGATGGCCTAAAAGGAACCAGCAGACATAGGCAGGAGCTGCCTGTGCGTCTGCTGTTGTGTTGCGTTAAGAAAAAGTTAAGACCGTAATTAATTTATTATGGAAAAAGTAGTTGAATGAACAAAATTTATTCAAGGAGGAAAAATTGTAACTTAAAATTAAGAGTTTTACTTTTCATTCATTAAGTAGGAAAAATTATTAAGGAGTCAAAAACAACCAGGGAACAACAGTTTCAGTGCAAACATTCAGGTGAGAGCCGCGTTTGCTTGACTCATGCCGGCCAGCCAGAGAGCGAGGTGCGCCCGGCGGGAGGGCACAGTACAAGGGTCGGGGTCAGTCGCGCCGGTAATCAGCCGTGATGATAACGTCGGCCTCATCCGTACCTAGACTAAAGAGAAGTTCTTTGACTCTAATTTTAAAAAGTCTGAGTGAAGGACATTCAAAAATTTGTAAGTTACTAAAATAGTTGCAAATATTACGAAAAACTATGTGAGAAATATAAAAGGAATTTGTAGTAGAAAAAGTATAATTAATTTGTAAGACTGAGATTCCAACTCTCGAAGAATACCTAGTGTTGTGAGAATGGGAGATTTTTTGAAAGATATTACTATAATTTTTGTAAATATTAATTAAAATGCTCTTGACATATAATTGACGAACAGTAAGAAAAGATAAGTCTGCAAACAGAACGTCAGTCGGGTAACGTTTACATTTCCTAAAACCAATTTTTAAAATCGTTTTTTGTGCTACGTTTAAGGGTTCTAAAATACTCTTATAACAACCGCCCCATGCTATAATCCCAAAAGACAATAATGATTGAACATACGCATAGTATGCCATCTTTAATTCTTGAAATGTTAGGATTCCATTCATTTGTTTGAAAGCAAAAATAAATTTCCGAATTTTATTTTTTAAATAAAGAATGTGAATGTTCCATTTTAGTCGCTCATCAAAAAATACACCCAAATATTTGTACGAATTTACCTTTTCTATGTTTTCACATTTACAAACAGTATTACGGGAGTCACCACAATCGTGAATGACAAGGTTGTCTAAGTTATAATCGTTGTTCTTGTTTAAAGATATTGGCATAAACTTGGTTTTTGAGATATTTAGAGAGAGAACATTTTGATGTAACCATTTTTTCACAATCATAAGATCATGCATTGCCTTTTCTTTCACAACGGGCCATGTCTTTCCCTGCAGGAAAATGAGGGTATCGTCTGCAAATAAAAATAGTTTTCCAAATAAATTTAATTTTGAAATATTATTAATGTATATTAAAAATAAGACTGCCCCTAAATTGCTGCCTTGGGCCACACCGTAGTCTACTGGCATTCTATCACTACATACATTGCACAAAGAAACAAACTGAGACCTTTGAGATAGGTAACTTGTAAACCAAGCGTGAGCGTTGCCCCGTATTCCTATTTCTTCCATTTTACTAAGTAATTTAGAACGATCTACAGAATCAAAAGCCTTTTTTAAATCTAGAAAAATTAACATTGGGTGATCTTTATCTGAAATCGCGTAATTCAACTCTTGATTGATATCAAACAAAGCGTCTGAGATATTTTTATCTAGACGGAACCCGTACTGACGCTCGCTGAGAATATTATTCGTTTGAAGGTAGGAAACTAATTGATCTTTCACTGCTTTCTCTATAATTTTAGTAAAAACACTGAGTAAAGATATTGGCCGGAAATTATTTTTATTCGTGACGTCATTAGATTTATATAACGGAAAAACTTTAGCTAATTTAAAACAATCTGGGAAAATTCCTGAAATTATACTGTGATTTATTATTTGCAGTAAAGGATCACAAAGGATGATAAAATTATTTTTTAGGACGTCGGCCGAGACACCATCATAGCCCGGCGCAGACCCACCCCGTAAACTGTAAACGTAGCGTCGTAAGTCGAGTACAGTTATCGGTTGAAGTGTGAAATTGCAGTTCAGTCGATAGTCGGAGTCATTCAAAACTGGGTCCCCGCCGCAGTCAATCGCGTCAGCCAGTTCTTTTCCCACATTGGAAAAAAAATTATTAAAGTCATCGGCAACATTTTTATACGATATTGAAGTTAAGGGTTGAGTACCAGTTACAAATTTTTCAATTGGAAATGAATCTTTTTTACTTACTCGACCTGCTAATTCATTAATTATACCCCAAAACTTTTTCGGATTTGTGGTTGAATCGTTAAGTTGTGATCTGTAATAATTTCGTTTAGTTTGTTTTAGGTTGTTATTAAGCTTTTGTTTCAATTCTCTGTAATTATTTACCAGTTCGTCGTTAAACGGTTGTTTTTTTACTCTTTTATTTAATCTGTCCCTGAGCCTAATTTGGTAAATCAATTCTCCTGTTATCCATGGTTTGAGTTTTTTGAATCTAGTTGAATTGCTTTTAAACAACTTCTTTGATAATTCGACACAATTTACTACAATCCTACTAAAGTGTTCAGAGCAGTTATTAACATCACTGTCACAAGAGACAACCGGGGCCCAGTTCGAATGTGTCAGTAGGTGAGTCAGTAGTGCGTGGTCCAGGTAAGTGTGCGGCGCCGGCGGTGGCGACGCAGTGGCGTGTGCGGTGTCGGGGGGGCGGCGAAGTGGTAGTGATAGTGAGGCCAGTACTGTAGTGGGCAGTTATAGCTGTCTGGATCACGGCAGATTTGACCTCTTTAAAGTTGTTGTATTTTATGAAAATATGATCCAGACAGCTCATTGAAACATCAGTAACTCTTGTCGGTTTATCAATGCACTGTAAAAAACCGCCCCCTATTAAACAGTCCAAGTATTTATCAGTTAAGTTATCTCTTTTGAGTAAGTCAATATTCATGTCTCCTAAGAAAATACACATTTTATTTTTGTTTATGCTGTTAAAAAAATTTTCAACTTCTGTAATAAAAAGGTCTGGGTTATTGTCAAAGGTTCTGTAAGTTGCTAGTATGTGGAAATGGTTTATCAGTAAATGTAAAGTTTAAACTAAGTCCGTAAACATCACCTAGCGCAGTTTGAGTAGCCGTGGCTGAAAGTTGTTTGTTGACATAAACAATAACTCCGTCATTTTGGTTTCGATGTGTATCGGCAATGAATAGTTTCTGTATTCATTGCGGAAGCTCCGCGTTGGTGAGTGTGCGTGCGAGAGCAAGAGTCGTCTTAATCCCTTACACGCCATGCGAAATGGAAAACCGTATAAGAACAGCAGAGGCCCTAATACCGAGCCCTGCGGCACTCCACTTTGGATTTTTCTTTTTGAAGATTGAACAGTTTTTATTTTTAAGTCTGTTTCATTTTTGATTTCTGTGATTTGAAACCTGTTTGAGAGATACGATTCGAACCATTTGAACGGTGTGTTACAAATTCCAAGAGCTGATATTTTTTCCAGAAGAATGATCGTATCGACACAGTCGAAGGCTTTGGACAGGTCAGCGAAACAGCCGACTACTGTACCCCCGCCCTCGACTATGTCGATACAATCATTCACGAAATCTATGAGAGCTAGTTTGGTTGAATGATTTCTCCTAAAACCATACTACTTTCCACAGAGCAGATTGTTGCTCTCGAGGAACTCGACAACCTGCTCGAAAACAACTTTTTCGATGATTTTTTAGATTGCCGGGAGTAATGATACTGGTCGATAATTATTCATGTTCAATTCGTCATTTTTCTTAAAAAGGGGATTAACTTTTGAGATTTTACAACTGTCTGGAAAAATTCCTTCCGAAAGAGAACTATTGACTATATGTAACAGAGGCTGGAAAATTTCCTCCTTGCATTGCCTTAACAGAAACACACTAATACCATCCACACCAACAGAATGTTTTGGGGCAAAATTACTAACAAGATTCAGAAGTTCACTTTCCGTTACATTTTTAAAAGTAAAAAAGTTTAAATTACTATTTGTGAGAAACCTGAAAAAACATGACTATTGTAATTAGGGTTTACTATTTGCCTGACTTCCACAAAAAAGTTGTTGAAAGCCTCACAGATTTTGTTTGGATCGCTAACTACTTTGTTGTCTATTTTTATTTTTATGTTCTTGTTGTCTTTAACTTGGTTGGGTCTAACTGAGTTAATTACATTCCATGATTCTTTTGAAATATTTTGGCATTTTCGATACTTTTTTGGGCCCATTGAGATCTGGCTCTTTGAATTGTTTTCCTATATTTGTCCCTACTGGTGAGGTATCTAAATCAAAAATCAAATCAAATACTTTTATTTCTGAAACTAAGTCGGTTACAAACAATTAACATGGGAGCATTAATACAGTCGAAATATTTTTACGAAATTAAATCATTAAAAAATAAACTAATTGTTAGGTTTCAGCTCTGAGGATTATAAAGAAAAATATTCTCACATAGGTGCAAGAACACCTGTGCGTGAGAATGAGTCTCATTTAAAAAGAATTTAAATTTAAAAAGAACTTGGAAAATAATATTTGTTTACATTATTTGACTGAAAGAAAAAGGATTTTATTTGTGACGACATAGACGAAAGCAGCTGGGATTATAATACTTCAAGCTATTGTAGATAAAACATAATTTAGAGGTTGGTATGTGGACGGACGGACAATAACACAATGCTACTTACCCACCCCTCACCCCTCCCCCCACCCAACACCCATCCGTCCCTCCACCCGCCCCCATCCCTCCCTTCCCCCTTCCTAGGCACTCACACGCGCGCGCGCGCGCGCACACACACACACACAAAAAAACAATTACATCTAAATATTTTATGAACGAGTTTAAGTAAATAAGTAATTCATCGAAGTTTTTATTAAAGCTACGAATATTGGTTTGAAAAATACATAAATTATTCTCACCTGGCTTATTACTGTAAAATTCGGAATATTGACTGATTGAATTTAACTCCTAACAATTAATTTGAGAAATAAAACCGTCGTCCTCAGCAGCTTCTGCACACCGCATAGGTCAATGACCTCGCCCACTGTCTGCCAGATTCTATTTATTCATTTATTAATTTTTTCAAGCCGTGATAATTCTATGACAGGATTATATATCCAAAACAAAGAAAGCCTAAACAGATGAAACAAAAACTAGATATGCATCTCACAAAAATTCTATTAAAAAAAAATTTACTATTATTTTAAAATAATTATAACTTATTCGTTACTCCTATGAGCTGCAATAAGAAAGAAAGATACAATTAGTCTTGCTGCTTATTAGAAAAGTAATATAAATAAAAACAATTAATATTTTTGCCTACAGTTACATTATATTCAAAAATATCTCAAATAAAGGGTCCACACGAGTCATATACAAACATATAACATGTAAACATAAATTGATAACTTCTCGTTAAGGCAATATTTACTTCTTGGTGAAATAGACTTCGTGAATTATATTAATTTGTGAGTAATATTTAATTGAAAAATATATATCAATACTTAATTGAAATATTGGAGAGCAGAAAATCTACTAACTTAATTTATGCTTAATTAAATATACGGAAAGATTATTAAAAAATAAGGAAGTGAATTGTTCCATATTCTGTAAACCGGATTGGTGTTATAGCATATTTGCTTAAAGCGTGTAAAAACAAAAAAGTAATATAGCTTATTCTAGATGCCTAACTGCAAAAGGGACAAATATCTTAATAATTGAAGGTAATTATGTTATTCAAATCAGAGAAGCTGGCACGAAATAACTAAAGGCAGTTTAAAATTAAAGAAAATAAGAGATTTTTGAGAGACAAAAATAAATAAATAAGGAAAATAAGATATTTTTCAAAGAATACTAGGTTGCTCTGTGCATAGAATCAAAGTATTATAAACTAAGCATTAGGAAAAGAAATACATAATACAGTCTGAAAACACATGGACTAGTACCTATTTCAATAGTTCATTTGTCGTATTTGTCAAGGTCTTCTTGGCGACAAATCCGGACCGCAGCATCCCTCTCTCGCTGTTTTATTAGAATTTTACCGTTGAAGTAACCGGCGAAATGTATTTTTCCGGCACGCTGCATCCCCCGTGCCCGCCCCAGTAGACCCTTGTTTTGGCCGTCAGATGGTGATTGATATAGATGTTGCTAGTAGAGGGGTTTGGTCACCGCTGGGTCCGAGCTGACTCAGCGGTTTTTAAAATGCTGAATTGCAGATTTGGAATTGGTAAAAACTTATTTGAATTTAGGAAAAATCTTTCAAGGTACTTTATTTGTCCGTAAGTTTCGAAAGATTAGTTTGGTATTATTTAATAAACAGTCAATACAAACTAAACAAATTATAAACCAAATTTTGTAATCAACTATGACATTGATCCGTGAGTCCCGGCCGCGGTTTCGGAGCAGCGCAACGCGGCGGCTGGACGGCTACTGCGGCCGACATGTGACACCCCGCGGCTGGTCAGCGCTTCTCACGCCGCGGCCGCTGAGTTCATTCATTCACGGCTATCCCCACCTCTACGTCAATGGGTGAGGTGAATAAAAAGTAGTACTTGCTAGAACTAGGCTTTTTTCGAGTATTTACTAGGTTTCCGGTGAATAAAAATGCTAGTTCGTACTAGCCCCCTAGTACATACTTCGCCTTAGAGGTGAATAAAACGCTAGTTCGTACTACCCTAGTACGTACTACATCATTTAGGGAAACCTAGTACGTACTAGGCTTGTCCGGTGAATAAAAAGTGATCCGTATAGTAAGTACTTCACTTTTTCCTAGTCTGCTCGAGGGCATGCTTAACTTTTTCCAGTTGTCAAGATGGCGACGTTCTTTCCAGTTTGTAACAGGAATACATACCTCGAACGAAAAATAAAGTCAACTGTAAATAACTGCTGAGGTGTGATGATGAAAATGTTGATTTTTTTGCTAATGAGGGAAGCTTATGAAATTAACATGACAACCTAATAAAGTACGATAAATTAAATATGAATCCAAGGAAGTGTTTTCCAACAGTGAAATAGGGATAACCAGCTAGTTTCTTGTAATTCAAAGTTCAGTATGGAAAAAATTACTTTTAGTTTAAAGTTAACAGTTTAATTGATTGTTATTTCCATAAATATTTAAAAGTACAAACAGCGCTCTAGGTTTATAAAAACATATTTTAAATTTCATTCACATATACGCAATACACGCAACGCTATGCACATACTCATGTAGCAAAAATGTATTTATTCACGCACACTTTACTTTTTACCAAATCGAACGGAATAATAAAATAATAATATCAAACCGAGCTGCACGGAGCATTGGAAATAATTTTTATGCATAGAATTGATAAGAAACCTGTAACAGGATCTCAGTGGCCCGAAAAGTAGCAAAACATAGTTCGTGTTTGATAGTTTAAAGAATGGTTAAAACCTTTGTGTAATGAGCTAATTTTAAATTTTTATCTTTTTTGGTTTAATAAAAAAAGTGTTACGGTTTTGTTAATTGTTTATTTATACGTCTAAAATTAATTCCATAAGAATATTTGGACAAAAATTAACACGTGTTATTTCAGCATGCACGTTAGGACTATTGTGTTCATTAATATATTTGTAAATTTGTAGCTGCTCAAGATTTGGCCTATTATTTTTTTATTATATATGTAATTTATATGTTAGAACTGTGAATAAATATTCAAATTCGAGATATATCACACATCCACTTGTTAACACTCACATACAGATACGCAATACACGCAACGCTATGCACATACTCCTAGGAAAAATGCATTTATTTACGCACACATGTGACCACGCTTACATATGACCACCTTCGCCCTCATACAACCACGTACACCATCGTCCACACACACGTTACCAAAAACATACTCCCGTACACGCACAGACCGTTATGCACACCTATTTCCACATAAGCATAGTCTCATTCTCACAGTCACACTCACTCACATATGCACACTTACACTCACTCACAGACCTCCATAGAAATTTGATTTGTTTTTTTTTAGTTTTATTTTATTTATTTGCTTTTTTATCATACAAAAGTATAAGGAAAAGGGTAGGGTTTCGTTTATTTTACAATTTTGTAAGCACTACGTATTTTTCTTGGTATCCTTGATATGTAGGACTTCTCAAAAGTCATCGAGTTAGTTTTTAAAACCTTAATTATCAAGGCCCTCTCTACTTTTGAAACACTTTCTTGCTCCCCACTTACATCAAAATCTTTATCGGACACCATAGCATAGTTTTTATAACGAGAACACCAAAATCACGGCTGAGAAGACCACTTTTACAGGGAGGAATGACATATAACCACTAAAATTGTTATTTCATGAAATACGAATCACCTTAGTAACTACTAGGGGGTAGTACGTACTAGGCTAGTAGATACTACATCATTTAGGGAAACCGGTAGTAGTTACTACCTAGTTCTAGCCAATTTTTATTCACCTCGATTTGAGAAAGTGCTAGAACTACTTAGTACGTACTACATAGTAAGTGCATACGTACTACATAGTAACTAACTTACTATGTAGTACATACGTACTACATAGTAAGTTTTATTCACTTCACCCAATGAATCGATTGATCTCACTGGGAATCAGTATCATTTTATGTCTACTGTTCACACTGGACACAACGGAGCTGTTACAGAAACAACCACAATCGTTTGGTGAGAAACTCAAGGTAAGCGTTGGATTAAACTTACTGTATTTATAACTTAGACCAAATGTTTACTTTCGTGTTTTGATGTAAATAAAAGTTTCGAAGTTTGGCATTGAATTATGGATGTACCATTTGCGAGCATGTACTGGATATATTTTACAACAATTAGTAAACTACTTTATTTTTAAGATTTAGAAGAAATATTAACTTTTGTTTTTATAAAAAGATTCAAACGTGTAGCATTAAATCTGCTTGACCAGAGGCCTGCAGAAAGATTATTTTATAATTATTTAAAATTCATGTTAAATAATGTGTAAGAGATTATTTGGAAAGTGGATTATTAACACTTATAAATCTTGCCAATAGTTCAGAGGAACGAAGCCCACGAGGCGGGTGTTGACCAGAGGCTTGCAGCAAGATTCTAAGACTAACTATTTTGAAACAATTACTTCAAAAATTAATGTTAAAAATTATTTTATAACTAAATTTTCATGACAGAATTTTTGCTAGCAGTCCAGAGGAACGAAGCCCTAGAGGCGGGTTTTGACCAGAGGCTTGCAGCAAGATACTAAGACTAACTAATTTGAAACAATAACTTTCAAAATTAAATGTTAAAAATAAAAATTATTTAATAACTAAATTTTATGACATAGTATTATTGCTAACAGTCCAGAGGAACGAAGCCCTAGAGGCGGGTGTTGACCAGAGGCTTGCAACTTTGAAAAATATTACTTTAAAATTAATGTTTTAAGAAATCAATAACTACTTAATAACTAAATTATTATGATTGAAAAAATTCTTGCCAATAGTCCAGAGGAACGAAGCCCTAGAGGCGGGTTTTGACCAGAGGCTTGCAGCAAGATTATTATATAATTATTTAAAATTCATGTTAAACAATGTGTAAAAAATTATTATACAGTGGATTATTAACACTTAGAAATCTTGTCAATAGTCCAGAGGAACGAAGCCCTCGAGGCGGGTGTTGACCAGAGGCTTGCAGCAAGATTCTAAGACTAACTATTTTGAAACAATTACTTTCAAAATTAATGTTAAAAATTATTTTATAGCTAAATTTTCATGACAGAATTTTTGCTAGCAGTCCAGAGGAACGAAGCCCTAGAGGCGGGTTTTGACCAGAGGCTTGCAGCAAGATACTAAGACTAACTAATTTGAAACAATTACTTTCAAAATTAAATGTTAAAAATAAAAATTATTTAATAACTAAATTTTATGACATAGTATTATTGCTAACAGTCCAGAGGAACGAAGCCCTAGAGGCGGGTGTTGACCAGAGGCTTGCAACTTTGAAAAATATTACTTTAGAATTAATGTTTTAAGAAATCAATAACTATTTAATAACTAAATTATTATGATTGAAAAAATTCTTGCCAATAGTCCAGAGGAACGAAGCCCTAGAGGCGGGTGTTGACCAGAGGCTTGCAGCAAGATTCTAAGACTAACTATTTTGAAACAATTACTTTCAAAATTAATGTTAAAAATTATTTTATAGCTAAATTTTCATGACAGAATTTTTGCTAGCAGTCCAGAGGAACGAAGTCCTAGAGGCGGGTTTTGACCAGAGGCCTGCAGCAAGATAATTTTATAATTATTTAAAATTCATGTTAAATAATGTGTAAGAGATTATTTGGAAAGAGGATTATTAACACTATGAAATCTTGCCAATAGTCCAGAGGAACGAAGCCCAAGAGGTGGGTGTTGACCAGAGGCTTGCAGCAAGATTCTAAGACTAACTATTTTGAAACAATTACTTTAAAAATTAATGTTGAAAATTATTTGATGACTCAATTTTTATAACATAGAATTTTTGCTAACAGTCCAGAGGAACGAAGCCGTAGAGGCAGGTTTTGACCAGAGGCTTGTAGCAAGATTATTAGACATTTATTTAAAATAATGTTAAACAATTTGTAAAAGATTATTATTAAGTGAACTATGAACACTTAAAACCTTGCCTATAGTCCAGAGGAACGAAGCGCTAGAGGCGGGTTTTGACCAGGGGCTTGCAGCAAGATTATTTTATAATTATTTAAATTTCAAGTTAAACAATGTGTAAAAGATTATTATAAAATGGATTGTATTAACACTTAGAAATCTTGCTAATTGTCCAGAGGAACGAAGCCCTAGAGGCGGGTGTTGACCAGAGGCGTGCAGCAAGATTCTAAGACAAACTATTTTAAACCAATTAATTTCACATTTAATATTAAATGTAGTTATTTCATAACTAAATTATTATGAAATAGAGTTCTTGCCAAAGTCCAGAGGAACGAAACCTTAGAGGCGGGGGTTGACAAGAGACTTGCAGCAGGACTCTAAGAAATAAAACTTTAAAAGATTGACTTCTGAAATTAATATTTGAAAGATTTTAACTTTTATTTTTATTACTAATGCAAAAGAAAATAAAAAATTAAATAATTGATTAATAACTGAAAAATAAACTGTTCATGACAATTAAGCAAGATATAAATTTTATCCTTGTTAAAATCCCAACGTAATGAAGCCTTTTGATCTGATTTATTGTTTAAAGTAAAAAGAAAATCAGCCTAACTAATTGCTTGTTTCATAACAACGGTTTACACTCACATACCAATATGAGATTTTCTTAAAATTACAAATAATAATATTACAAACCAAACTTTCAAATTTAAATAATGACATTCAACATTTTCAAAAAATATTATCATTTTAATTTTGTCATTACCGATCGAATAACGAAGTCTGTTGTAAAAATTTTAAGTTGAAAAATAAACATGGTTTCTAAGACTTTAATGAACGTTTGTTAAAATAAATAAGTAATTAATTCATAATTAGCTTGTTTGGTAATGATAATGAACTTATTTCCATTCCTTCAATTCCTTCCATTCCTAATTTGTGAGCTTGGTCATGTCTGTTTGCAAATATATTTTTTCTTTATGGTGCACCTTTTTGCTTAATGCAATAATAAAAACATTATCATTAATATCGGGCATGGTTAAGCACACTTTAAGCCCCCGAATGAGGAAGCTGTTGCTTACGGATCCACCTCATTCGGGGCTCTATGTTTTGATAATCGAGTGACCTTGACATACATTTTATAAAATAGAAAGATATATTAATTTTAAAAGAGGAAGTAGTTATATCCCCCTTCCAAAAGTAAAAAACATAAAAAATAAAAAAATCGAAGAAAAAAACAAAAAAAACTGTCATTTGAGTGGCTTTAGCCTACCTCACACCTGGTGAGACCCAATAAGGTCGAAACAGTTTTTTTAACCATATCAAATGTTGATATCAGGTCAACTTATTATGATAATGTGAAGGGGATGGTGGCTGTAAAAAGGGTACATCCTTAAAGATAATAGAGGGGAAATACTTCAAGGGAGTTTCTATGGTCATGATATGTTAAAATCAAAGATTTGTGACATATATCTCGTTGAAAAAATATTAAAAAGAAAAAAAGATAAAGTGTACGTTCGGCAGTTAGGATTTAACAAATCGCATGACTCTTGGGTGTCTAAAAAGGACTTGATATAAGAGTCGTAATTATTCCATCTCCAGTGTTCTTTGAATGTACATTGTTGGGCAAAGAAATGAGTTTTAGGATAAAGCAACAAGAAAAAAAAATTGAACGTCCTTAACATTGATGATTTAACAGTTGATAATATAAAGTCGAGAAATAGTAGCAAGCATGGGAGTTTATTTCCAGATTCGGTTAGATGTATTATATCAGGGCCATCGAACTCTGGAAAAACAAATGTTGTTTTCAATCTCTTAACACAATCAAATGGTCTGCATTTCAACAATGTATACATTTTTTCAAAGTCGTTGGACCAGCCAAAATATCAGTTGTTGGAAAAAACTTTAAAGGGTGCTGGTGAAATTGGATACTACAAATTTAGTTCGAGTGAAACTGTCATTGCACCAAACAAAGCTAAACAGTATTCAGTTTTTATATTTGATGATGTCTCGTCAGAGAACCAAAAGTCAATATCAAATTACTTTGCAATGGGAAGGCACAACAACATAGACTCAATATATATTGGACAGACGTACAGCAAAATTCCAAAACAATTAATCCGGGACAATGTAAACTTGATTGTGATTTTCAAACAAGATGATTTAAATTTAAAACACATTTACAATGATCATGTTGGATGTGACATGACGTTTTCGAAATTTAAGGAGTGTTGTTGTCAAGCATGGAGCCAAATGTATGGGTTCTTAGTTATAAGCAAAGATCATCCACTTCTAGAGGGTCGGTACAGAATTGGGTTTGATCAATATATCATGTTATAATATCTAACCCAATCCACTTACATATATGCCATTACCGAGTGAACATGGCTGATCAAGAAGACTTGATTGGGAAAATAAAAGTCCTCAGTGATTCAATACGAAAAAAGACACGGGATTTAAAAGTAGGAATTCAGGAAAGGGAACGGTATTTAGAAACTACATTTAAACCTGTAATAAATCCCATAAAAGAAATCTCAAGAAAAATGGAAATGCAAACAAAAAAGAATAATGATTTAGACAATATTTTGCCAGTTGATAAAAAATATGAATCCGAAGGGGAACACTCGTTTACAGAAGATAACTTTTCAACTACTTCTAATAGTTCAGTTGACAAAGATATAACCGAAGAAAATGATATCGAAAGTGAAAGAAAAGAAGGGATTGAAGTTAGTGAAAATGAAGAAGATGATGGGGATGAACAACCAACAACTGAGGTTACAGATAAGTCTATTACTAATGTCAGTAACATAGCTATAGATATTGGTAAAAAAGGACTTTTAACAAGAAAATATATATTGAAAATGCCAGAAGGAAACATACCGAGGAGGAAATGTCACGTCTATGGTGCTCGGGTGGAAAATGATAAAATTATGATTGGTAATAGTGTTATTTCCACGGATGATATGGATAACATAACAGTTAAAGGAAAAACCTATTCTGGTACACCAGGTCTTTTTGAGCTGATCTTTAAAACTACCCCCACAAGATACACACCTAAGGATCTTATTAACTTTAAACAAATTATCAAACTTACAAATGCACACAGAAAGGGTTACTCATCTATTGCTCCAATATATCGCAATAAATCTAAGAAATATGAAAAGATTATTGTAAAATTATTTCCTCCAAGAAACGCTAAGTCTGGTCATGGAATGTTAATGAAAAATGCCTACGAAACAAACATTATATACTACAATAATGTCAATAAACTCGTTGACAGGATGCGTTTACATTATGAAGCTAAGCAGGCAGGACATACTGGGATTGATAGTGAAGTTATAGCGCTAACTCAAGAACTTCGGAATCAGGGATGAAAGAAATGTAATAAGAAAAAAACAAACCCAAAAATACATCGGTGTGGACCATGATAAAATCAGGAAAAGGTCTATACCTAAAACCTTACAACAGTGTGTAAAAGGTAAGCAAAACAAACTTATTATTCCAAATATAGCTTTATCCAATGAAGAACTAATGGTTTATGCAACCTGTTTAAAAATTCCTTTCTTCCGAGGTTTTTTCATGAGAGATAAATTGCCAGAAAAAATTTGGGAAAATGAAACTGGCATTGTTAATTTAGATAACTCAAGTGGTCCTGGAACTCATTGGGTTTGTTACAAGAAGTTACAAAATAAAGTATATTATTTTGATAGTTTTGGGAACCTACCTCCACCTCTAGAACTTCAAGAATATTTTTCTGGTGTAGATGAAGTCTTTTATAACTATAACAGGTTTCAAAGCTATAATACATCAGTATGTGGTCATTTATGTTTGGAGTTTTTAGCGACAGGCGTTAGTATGCTTTAAGATGTCATCATATACGGTATCTATCAGTGGAAAAACATCAAATTTGCGGACAACTCTTTTCCCTGCATTACATCTTCAAAGAGATAAAAATGGGGAAGCCAGTCTTTTGGATTTCACAACATACAATTCTATTCCAAACATAACTGAAGATGTCAATAACAAATTTTACTATTACAAGGAGAAAGATTCTAATGGGAAATGAAAATTTATGGAAACAATCAAGTTGGATACTGGTTCTTATGAAGTTGAATCTATCAATGAAGAACTACAAAAGCAAATGGGCAAAGAAAATATTGAAATTAAAGCTAATAACAGTTCACTTCGGACTGAGATTAAATCAATATTTTACATTGATTTCAAACAACCTCATTCAATCGGAATGTTGTTAGGTTTCCCTCCTTCAACAGATATACTTGAACCAAACAAAACACACATAGGAGCAGATACAGTTAATATAATAAAAGTTAATACTATCAACATAATGTGTAATATTGTTCAGGGATCATATAAAAATGGAGCAAACCATCATATTTTACATACACTCTACCCAACGGTTGCACCTGGATTTAAAATAATTGAGAAGCCTCATAACCTTGTATACCTACCATTAAATACCACTTCCATCTCGGACATTGAGGTGAACATACTAGATTAAGACGATAACCCTGTGGACTTCAGAGGCGAAGAAATATCATTAAGGTTGCATATTAGAGCCGCAAAGTAACAAAACTTTTATGGGGCTAAGCTTTATTAGAAGGGGCTCTCCAAAGGAAGCTCTCATTTCTCCTGGAACTAGCAGCCAGTTAACAAGAGAAAACATAAGGTTCCTGGAAGAAATTGGTTTGACTGTAAATGATCATGGATATATTGGACATCCGTCAAGGACCGCTGTTCGACGAGACCCTTTGGGAAAAGGAATACCACACCCATCATCCCTACGCTTCATCAAAATTAGGAAATAACGATGAAATTCGTATACCTATTCAACAACAGGATGCTTATACTTTGCCCTGAGAAAGTTATCTATACATAGAGGGAAGAGTAACTAAAAAAGACGGGAAAACAGCAGGATCAACTGTACCATTCATAAACAACGCTATGGCATATCTATTTGAAGAAATTAGGTATGAACTATCAGGGATCACAGTAGATTCTACTAAACGAGTGGGAATTTCCAGTACCCTAAAGAATCTTGTTTCTTTGTCACCTAAAGAAACCAATAGTCTGCAAACTTCTGGTTGGGTGTTACCTACTAATAACTCTTTCACGCCATCTGATAATGGTTATTTCGATTTTTGTGTACCACTTTGGATGCTTCTAGGACTTACAGAAGACTACAAAAGGATAATAATTAATGTCAAACATGAACTGGTTTTGCTTCGTTCATCAACAAACAATGATTTAATTGTTGCACCTGATGGAACTACCTCAGATAAGTTAGAGTGGAAATTTTTTCTAGACAAGATTGTTTGGAGGGTACCTCATTTGAAAATCGCTGATGAACATCGTTTATCTCTTTTGAAACAATTGAATTCGGATCGGGAAATAGTGCTACCCTTTCGGAGTTGGGTAATGCATGAATATCCTTCACTACCAACTACACAAAGACACACATGGAGCATAAAAACTTCTACTCAACTTGAAAAACCAAGATATGTAATATTTGCAATGCAATCTGGAAGAAAAAATGAAATAACTAAAAATGCAGGAATATTTTAGTACTGTAATCTAACAAATATCAAGTTGTTTTTGAATTCACAATTTTTCCCATATGACAATTTGAACGTTGCGTTCACGAAGAAAAGATACACCCTACTGTATGATATGTATGCAAGATTTCAATCATCATACTATGGTAAAACAAACACACCCCTACTTGACCCTGAAAAGTTTGCTTCTGATGCACCGTTAGTTGTAATCGACTGTTCAAAGCAAAACGAGTCACTGAAATCATCAACGGTCGATATTCGTTTAGAACTTGAATTTGAAGATAATATCCCTCCAAATACTACAGCATACCGTTTGATCTTACACGATTCTATCGTTACATACACACCACTTACAGGGATCGTTAAAAAGGTGCTGTAACGTAACTCCCATCCCCTCCTAATACGCCTTCTGTATATAAAAGAGAGCACACATTGAAACAACCAGTTTCTAGACATCATTCATTGTGGAAACATTAATTTGAAACCATGGAGTCCATTGACAACGAGTGTGGAGGATTAGAAGAATCAGCTTTTTCTTTGAAAGGGAATCATTTCCTAGAAGATTCAGAAAGTTTAAAAAGAAAAATATGTAAAGAAAATTTGGAAGATGCCATAAATGTAAGGGAAGGATCCCAAAATAATGAAGAAATCAACAAAAAAGCTATGAAAACTTTGACTAAACGAAGGAAAAAACAAGAAGTGTTCATGCCTTTGTACATGTTAAACGAGATATTTTTACGAATTGTGTACCCTCTGTCAGTATGTGCAAACAAAAATGTTACTGTTGGATTCTGTAAGTTCTTGAACTACAGCCCAGGTGTATTACTTAATCATGGAGAGAAACAAATCGTAATTTACGAAAATGCGTGGATGTCTTTCAGTAAATCCATCCAGCTGATTCATTGTTACCTAATTAATCAAGTTTATGGGAAGAAAACAAATATCTCCATTGAAAACTCCGATATTGAAGTTAGCAATATGAAAGTTCGAGGTGAATTATTTGTACGTGTTAGAAACCTTTCTTCACACGATGACAAAGTGTTACTGAACAGAAATGAATTATAAATATTCCTGAGTGCTGTACCTGCTATTGAAAGGTACATGCAGCAACTAGAGTCTTCTAAAACCACTATTAAAGATTATTTGGTGAGCACAATTGAAAACGAACAAGATTCTCCTTTGATCTATAGCCCATTAGATACTTCAATATACAACAGATTGCCTCAAGAAGTTTATTTGTTTCGCAATATGAATTTTACTTTCCCTCAGAACGAGAAACGTGATATGACTGAAATTGACGAGTTTATTACGTTCAAAGTTGAAAAGGAAAGTGATGAACCCCTTGATTTAAGTAAACGAGAAGCTTTAACACAAAACGTTTAGTAAGTGGTGGGGGTAAAACATATAATTAAGATGAGTTGTATGAAATTTCAGATCTCTGCGATTCTTCATGATGGACACACAAAAGTACAGGTGGGAACAATTTCCTAGTTTATCTAATAACTCATGCGTTATCGAGTTTCAAGCATTCAGAGGAAACAATAATGAATTTATTGTAAAAGAACTCGTCATTTTAGATCTAAAATCTAATGTAACAAACTATTTTCTTTTTAAGCCTCCGTTTCCATTCCATCATCTTAATGAAAAGAATGCAAGAACGAACAAATGGCTTTCAAATCACTTTCATCATCTATCTTGGCATGAAGGGTTCACAAATTACAGCGAACTTGAAAACATTTTGATGCAATACTGTAATAAGTACAAACATATTTTTACCTCAGGGCTAGAAAAATGTGAATTTTTCTTATTGTATGCCAGTTCAAAAGTAACAATCTATAACATTAACAGAAAAGAACAAAAAGTCCCTGGGATATGCATTGGAGTTAGATGTAACAAACATAAGTTTTCTAACTGTGTCGTATCTAATGCTTATGGGTTAAAAGCTGTACTAAACAGTCAAGTTAAATCAGTTGTAGTGGAGGGGATGAGTGGTGGGGGTAAGGAGCATAAATAGAGGTAAAGAATCATGAGTTCACCATTACCACTCCACCAACCCCAACATCAACAGTAAACCCAGCAGCAATGAGTAACTCGAAATTACAGACCCTAGTGGACATATTCAACCAACATTCAAAATCAAGCGTACTACAATCTAAAAAATGTTCTGAACTGAAGGAAAAGAAGCAGTACATAGCTCACTATTTGAAAAAAGTGGATACATCTGTTGGAGACGGAATCATTGCAGCATTGAGTGAAGCACCTTACAAAGGAGGAGACACACCGAGATTTCAAGTTTATCTTCCAAAACGATTTGTAACATTACTTCAAAACGAAGATGTAGAATCAATTGAAGCTGGAAAACTTTGTCTAGTCTCTCATGGTCAGACAGGAAATAACTCTACAGAATTAACACTTCATTTGCTCTAGTCATGTATATTATTGTAAATTGTATATAGTTGTAAATTTTATATGTGGTAGTAATTGTAGTCTTTGTAGATTTTAGAATGATTTTGTATTTTATGTAATAAACTAATAAAAAAACAAAAAACAAACATATTGATCGGACTGAGTAGGTCAATATGTTTATTTTTTAAAAACTGCTTCAGATGACCTTGACCTGATTTCAATATTGAATATATATATTTTATTAATAGTTCAGGATTCAGTATTAAAATGAACGTTGACAAGTTCGGACGTCATGAAGACTATGTCCTTCGTAAAAGAAAAATCATTAGATCCTATGAAGGTTTCAAGTGAACCACACAGGTAATTATGATATGAAGAATCGAGTTTTACATAACGTTGGTGAACCGACCTTAGAAAATGATGCTGTTAATCTAGGATACTTGAGAAATAACTGTTTGATAAAATATCGGAATGGGTCATCAAATGAACTTTACAGAGATGAGAGCTTTGATGCTTCTAATTGTAAAATTAAAAATGTAGGAGATGGGGTGAATGACACTGATGCTGTAAATCTTCGAACTCTCAAACGAGAATTAAATAAAATGGTGCAGGAACAAAACAGATTACTGAAGGAAAACCAGCAACAATATGAAAGATTAAGTATTCTATTATTTCAACATGTACATAGATCAACTGGAAAAACATCTACTAACAATTGATGAAGTGTTAAATTTCATAAAACTGCTGGCACCTAAAAATTAATACAAAAAAATTTATGTTTAGAACCAAATAATTCACTCTCTTACAGAATGTCCGAGAATACACATCAGGGAGACGTGTTGCTTAACAGCGAACAATTTTAAATAATTTTTATTTAAATTAACCATATATAAACATTTCTGAAGAGGAAAACTTACGGTTATTTGCATCAACATTGTCTAAATAAATGTCTACCTCATGTCTCAGAGAAGAAAGACCGATCCAAGTTCCAGACATAACATCGACTTCAGAAAGCTATACTTCATCAACAACAACTCAACATCAGCGGTCTCATTTTCGAAGAAATATTCCTATACAAGACCAGCAAGTCACCTCAACCACCAAAACCCCTCCTGTTTTTGATCGAGCAGTTGTTGAAGCTCTTGAGCGTTTAATAGGAGTATAACTAATAATAAACATAATTTTAATTTGTTGTAAACATTATTAAAATTAAATTAAAGCTAAATTACATATCAAGACATTTTACATCTTGATATGTAAAATATTTTTTAAAAACTCAACAGATTGACCTTGAACTGTAACCAGTTTTTACCATTTCCAAATCTGCAATTCAGCATTTTAAAAACCGCTGAGTCAGCTCGGACCCAGCGGTGACCAAACCCCTCTACTGTTGCTAACCTGGAGGCTGGAGGCTATGTCCGTTGACTTGAGGTTCGGCTTCGACCTTGCAGCTGCAAGCCACTGTTCTTTAACCGACCTTGACACAAACTGAGCGATAATCGGCGGATGAGCGTGTTTCTGGGAGAAGAGCCGTAGCCGGTGCGCGATAGACACGTCTTCTCTCTTGAACGTTATCCCCAAAGCAGAGGCGAGCTTTTGAAGAATATTATATACGTTCTCATTTGATGTTTCGGGGATGCCCACAACTTCAATATTCGCGCAGCGGGAGTACTGCTCTGCGTCATTGACGCGTGCATGAAGCGACCGGACTTCGTCGACCAACGAGGCGTTAGCTTGTTCCAGTTTGTCGCACCGATTTTTTAATTCAATCTGGTTCAGTTCTATGGCGTCTAATTTAGTTTTAACTGTATTCACTTCGACCTGCAAGGTTTCGATCTTACTTATCACGTTTCCCGTTGCTGCATCATTATGGCTTTTTAGCTCGGTCTTAAAACTATTAAGAGCTTCAAGTAATGTCCGTTTATCCACCGCATTTGTAGAGTCAGTACTTCGTTGGGATGAAACAGAATTGCTCTCCATCACACAACTTTCACACTTGAAGGTCCTCAACTTGCCTTTCGTCGAATTTTGCGCGCCGAGCGGCGTGCATGCAGGATGAAACTCGTGACTGCAGTCCGAACACTTGGCTACCAATTCCCCTTGTTTTAACTCGACACTGCATCTTCCACACTTTGACGGCATTATTAAAAGACGTGCTAAGACTATAAGTGACGTGTTTATGAATAACTGGAAGATTTTTTGTTTATGTTTTCATTGTTTATTTTGTTGCTAATAGTACAACCCATATGCCCAATGTTAAAATTTTATAGCTTTCGAATTCGCCTTTCACGTAATTGAATTTAACTGGCAATGGGATCTATGGGAATTAAGTTTTTGGCCCATAAATAAGTAATTTCTGGCATTTGATGGAAGGGAATGCCATTAATTCTTGGAGCCATTTTTTAGATATGTAATTGTGTATTCATGAAAGTCAAGTAAGTATTCATTGCACATACCGTATAAGATTATAGGATTTAATATAGAGAGTGTCATTCAATAAAGTCTGCATGTAACATTCTATAAATCTTCGGTGAAATTATTATGGAATTTGGCAATGGAAATAAGATGACTAAATACTGTTAAAAATGTACCGAGCATAACTTTAGAGCAATTAATATTGCCAAACAAGATTCGGTTTCCTTCTGCTTCTTTAATACACGGAACTTGGATGTTTTAACCTCTCAGCAAATACAATTTTGTAATTCCATAACACTCTGGATTTCAATGTTATTCTTGAGGGTTTATAGGTAAATAATCACTTTCCTCTCGTTGAGTCAAAATATTATTTTATTCGCTCTTTAAAAGGAGTAAAATGCGACTAAACATAATAGGGGGAAATAATCAAGTAAAACAAAACTGCATTATGTAAAACGTAACGAACTGACTTTTATAAATTATTTTCTACCCCCTAAAATCCCCGTAAGGAAATCCATTATGTTGCCTCTTGCTTCTTCATCAGGCGACGGCCCGTGGTGGTCGTGGTGGTCGGGCTGGGGTCCGGCGGGAGTGTCGACAGCGTCGCCCCACGCCGCCATCGCCTGCATCGCGAGCAGCACCCCTGCAACAAACATCTGTACAGTCATCTTAAATGTCAAGTACCACTCACTTACTCTTCACTAATTCTCCTATTACCCACACACTTAGAAAGCTGAAATTTCGTACACTCATTCTTTAGGCATAAAAAAGGGCAAATAAATGGTTTTCATCCTGATCTGACCCTGGAACTCCGGCACAGACCCTCTCAAAAATCTTAGGCCGATATATTCCTTATGGCAGAATATAAATTGATGAAATGTTTATATTTAATCAGATGTTAAAAGCAAGACATTTGGTAGAATGTCTAATCAGCTGTCAGGAATAGAACATAAAATAAATCACTGAATAGAGAAACTTAAAAGGACTCCAATTGAAAGAGCTAATATAAACCATTTAATTTGTTTTATATACGGCATTTTCAAAAATTGCTGGGACGGCTTTGTATTTTTTAAGATAAACCCAAAAAACTTTGAACTTTTTTTGACATACATTAAATTAAGGCATGATCTACGTTCTACGAACAAATAATTTCATGAAACAGAAAACTGAAACAGAAAACTGCAAGGTATGCGACGGGGGTATTTTTATTCTTACCTAAGAGCAACTCTCTACTGTACATGCGAGCAGATTCGACGATATTGTGCATGAGCCTTCCCAGCAGGGCAGCGACACTCTGGGGGGCTTTGTCGATGGGGCGCTGAATCTGCTCGCATGTATATATAGTATAGGGAGGACAAATATATATACTTTCATAAATTATCACTTTTTAAAGCCTGAATCATAACTCAACAAAATTATACAAAATCATCATTTCCCATTTTTACATAATTTATCTTTTAAATATCAAAAACTGAGTTAACTTGACAGAACAACAGCCACAGAAGAAGAAATAATTTACTTCAAAAGTCAGAAATCATTTAAAATCCCTCTACACCTACTTAGAGTACGGCCGCAGCCGCAGTTAAGTCCAATTACAATCTCGGAAATGTCCAAAATCGGCTGGAGAAAAAGATATAAATTCATTTGATTTGGCTAGTATTTTAACTTACCTACATTAACAATGACATGGTCGAGTTTTAATTACTTTAAATTTAAATGAATAACTTCTTGATTAGCATGATACGTGTTGTTTTATATACTGGATATAAATAAAAGACGTCTTACAACACTTAAAATATATTTACACTTATACTATACTCATATACAAGACGGTAACATACATACATACATACATCCCGCGTCGTCCCGTAGACCGCATAAGACGGCATGAGACCAGTCCATGAATACTCCATCCCAAACTTGTGAGATTGCCGCAATAGGAAGGGAATAGGTCAAAAGGGCTTATATACAAATATGTTAAGTTGAGTAGCCCTCCCAATTCGAGTCGCGATATTCTTCCAGGGAGTAAAAATAACCCTGGATTAAAAGGTCTTTGAGTTTGGAGCAAAAGTTATTGATATTCTGTATGTCTTTCAGGGATTGTGGAAGTTTAGAGTACAGCTTAATTCCCTGGTAGCTAGGTTTAGATTCAAACGCCTTAAGGTTGTGGCGCATTGAGGTTCTTACATCTCTAAATCTGGTATTGTAACTGTGCTGAACTGGAAAGCTTAACTGATTAGAAACTTTAACATATTTGATCGATTCAAAAATAAACAGAGATGGAACAGTAAGTATTTTCAACTGTCTGAAGGATTCTCCGCAATGATCTCTGAACCTTAGCCCAGAGATATAGCGAATCGCTCTTTTTTGAAGTTTGAACATTGTATCAAGATGAAGTTTTGTTGAAGAGCCCCACAGATCAATTGAATACTGAAGATGGGATTCAATCAGTCCATAATAAACAAGTTTTGACAGCTTTGTGTTACCAAATGAGACAATATTGCGTAGGACAAACAGTCCCACAGCAAGGCGAGTTTTCAAGTATTCAATGTGGTCCCCCCAATCAAGGTTACAATCAAGCATGACGCCAAGAGACTTAACAGAATCCAAACAACTCAGAACAGTGTCTCCTATTGCAAGCTGTGGGAAGTGGGTCAAGTGAGATTGTTGTCTTTGTCTTGTCTGTATGTAAAGAAAGGTTGTTTTGTCTGGGTTCAATGATAAGTTTTGATCAGAAAAGTATTGTGCGAGTTGGTTGACTTCCAAGTTGGCGTTGATTTCTATTCTGAATTGGTCAGTATCTCTAGTGATCAAAGTTGTGTCGTCGGCGTAAATTATGAGATTGTCAGGAGGGAGGTGGAAGTGGATGTCATTTACGTAGATTAAGAAGAGTAGGGGCCCCAAGATCGAGCCTTGAGGAACCCCTAGGTACACCTGTGTCAAGTCAGATTGAAAAAAAGTTTATGTCTTTGGTCAGTGAAAAAGTCGATTTCGGTGATTTGAGTTCTTTTGGTCATGTAGGACTCTATCCAGTTCAGGGCAACACCGGACAACCCCAGGGCCGCCGCCTTCTCCACCAGGACGGCCGGGACGACACAGTCGAATGCTTTCGACAAATCAGCGAAGCACCCGACAACGCCGCCCCCACCGTCCATAGCATCAAGGCAATCTTCGATGAATTGGATCAAAGCTGACTTTGTGGACTTCTTACGTCTAAATCCAAATTGCCTACCAAAAAATAATGAGTTTGATTCAAGAAAATCTGCAATTTGATTGGACACAACTTTCTCTAACACTTTTGAAACAGCAGGTAAGAGAGCTATTGGACGATAATTAGAAACTAAGATATGAGAATTTTTCTTGAAAATTGGTTTAATTTTAGCGATTTTAAAAATTTGAGGAAAACAACCAGAAGAAAGTGAACTATTGATTATGTGAGACAAGGGAGAAGCTATTTCAGAGCGGCAATATTTTAGAGTTTTCATTGAAATGCCATCTCTTCCACATGTAGTTTTATTTTTGAACTTAGAAAGAATATCAAGTTTGGCTGCGGGATCACAGGGTTTAAAATCTGACAAAAGCTTATTTGCTTCAAGAATGAAACCTGAAAATTGTTTGCTAGTTTGCTCTGATGAGACATTCTCAGAAGCATGGGCGAAGAAGTTATTAAAGATATTGCTGACGTCGCCAGGGTCAGTCACGGGCCGCCCATCGTGGAGGAGCTGAATGTTTTTAGGAACTGAATTAATTTTTCCTCTTGATTCATTTACAATTCTCCAAGCCTCAGCTGAGAAATTGTCAGAGTTAGTAAGTCGTTCAGAAAGTGAGTTGGCTTTCGCTGTTTTGATCATATACATAAAAGATGGAAAATGGCGATCGATTTCGGTTGATCACACCAACCATCATCAGGCCCAATGAGAGACTGGCAGGATCAAGATGGCGGCTCTCCTTATATCCAATTGGTTGCCGGAAGTTGTATCGAAAACAGGTTTCTGTAAGTTCCGCTTGAGTCGATGTTTACTTGTACGTTCATTAATTTGTCTCTTTCCTTACATTTTTCTTTAAAAATAAATAATTCTTCCCATGCACTCATAATATTTCCTTTCTTACAATTGTTGAGGATATCTAGTGATTCTTCAATTTTTCCTATTGTGTGGCCATTTTCAAAAAGGTGTTTTGCGACATTCGAATCATTCGATCTTTTTGGTTTGTTGTTTTTCCAAGCTGATAAACTACCGTGATAAGTTATACTGCGTGGTGTGCTGATATAACTACCGTGGTTCTTAAATCTCTTGACACAATCAACAGTCTGTCCAATGTAAAAATTAACACAGTCGCTGCAATTGATCTTGTATACTGCGAGTCTGTCGATCCTGTTGCAATCTTCAATTTTGGGGTTTAATATTTTACTCATGGTGTTTTGTGTTTTAAAGGCTATTTTGACTCCATATTTCTTGAATCTATTTGCTACCTTTTGTATATTTTCTCCTGTGAAGTTTAATACTGCAAATTTCTTTGTTTCTCCTTCTTTAGCCAATGTATTTATCCCATTAGGTTTTTCTTAGTTCTGTATCTTTCGTTGTACCTTCATTCCGATATTATCAACCATATTACTTGGAAATCCATTTTCTCTGGCATTAATTTTTATTATTTTTAATTCTTTTCTTCTGTTTTCTTCACTTAGTGGAATCTTGTAGGCTCGATATAGCATTGATCGAAATGCTGCGTTCTTATGACTTGTGGGATGTATGGATTTGTAGTTTATTGCTGTGCTCGTCTGTGTTGGTTTCCTGTAGATTTCGAATTCGATTTTATTTTGTTTTCTTCTTAATGTAAGGTCCAGGAAATTTATTTTGCTGTTTTCTTCAAACTCCTTTTTAAATGCTAGTTTCGGATGGTGGTCATTGAAGATCTTCATCATATTGTCGGCTTCATTTTCTTCGGTTTCATTGAATATAATAAGAATATCGTCCACATATCTGCAATATAATTGTATTTCATGTTCTTGTTTCAATTTTCCCAAAATATTTTCTTCATGATTCAATTTTGGGAAAATTGAAACAAGATCATGAAATATAATTATATTGCAGATATGTGGACGATATTCTTATTATATTCAATGAAACCGAACTTACGAGTGCACTGAACTGAATGTGCGATTCAAGGACTACAAGTCCTTCAAAGTGGATGCTCCCAAACGTTACCAAGAGTTGCTGTTGACCCCCAATTTCTGGCCTAGTGGTGTTATAGTTAGGCCTTTTGTCCCTTACAAGCGGAATCAAAATGTAAACTCACATTCTTTTTTAGGTCGGACTTTCTACAACTCATAGGCCTTTCTCCTAGTATCGAATGTCGGGTTACCTCAGCTGGATGGGCCTGCTGTGCAGGAGGACATTTCTAGTGACTTTTTATGTGTATTAGGTGTTCTAAATGTGCAAAGTATCAGAGGTAAGGAACCTCTTGTGTCATTACTCATTGAGGTTGAGAAAATAAATCTCCTGGGCGTATGCGAGCACTGGCTTACTTTTGAGGAATTGGACTTTTATAGTACCGTAGCCAATCGTCAATTTTATTGGTGAATCTCCGGAGAAGACTGCATTCGTAAACCTGTTGAGGGCCTTCGGGTTGTACATCTCCACTACTCAGCCAACAAGGGACAGGTCTTGTTTGGACAACATCGCAACCAACCTTAATACATGGGAGTATCAGTCATCGGTGGTGGAGCCTTTTGTCTCGGACCATTCAGCTGTGGTTCTAAGATGGTCTGCAGTCAACTGGGTGAGTCCTTCCTCTTTGTCTTGGCATGCTGATTATGATTTCCAGATTAGAAAAATAGATCTTAGTAATATTGATTCTTTCAGATTAGCCTTAAGTAATATCTCTTGGGCTAATATTTTCAAAGATGGCACTTACATCTTACATCTTCTTCAGCATCCGTAGTTCCCTTCTCCATGGGTTCGGGGAAATTGGATTTGTCAAGGTGCCTTTTTAAGTAGGTCACCAGTGTAGGCAAAGAATAAATTAGTTAGCCTATATCGGCTTCCAAATAAAATGAAAAAGAGAGCCAGTTGTAATAACTAGGCTAAGCTACTTGTTGTCATTATTATTGGTAAATGATTCAATATCGTAAAAACAATGTTGGACCAGGTAAAGTTTAAGCCGGTTTTTGAAAACAGAGATCTTGTCAATGTTTTTTTAAATCCTTGGGGAGAAATTGCATGAGTTTGAGCCCTGCGTAGATTGGTTTTTGTTCGAAAAGTGACAATCTGTGATATTCAGCAAAGTTTCCTTTATTCCTTGTTAGGTATGGGTGATGTTTTTGGGGTGGTTGAATGTTGTGAGTTTTTATGTAGATTAAAAGTTCAAAAATGTAAAGTGAAGGAACTGTCATTAGTCCCAGCTGAACAAAAGCATCTTTACAGCTGGCTTTGGGGGGGAAGGCCCAACAGTGTTCTGACAGCTTTTTTTTGAGATCTTAAAACTAAATCTAAATTCCCTTTTTTGCCCCCCCCCCCCATAAGATTATTGAATACCTAATGGTCTGCTCAAACAGACCAAAATAGACTAATTTTGACAGTGAGATGTTGCCTAATGATACTATTCTACGAAGAATGAAAAGATTTTTAGAAAGGGACCTTTCCAGACTTTGAATTTATTTATCCCATTTAAAGTTCTCATCCAGTTCTACTCCCAGTAATTTTGCACTTTTTTGTTGAGTCAGGTTGTTACCTTTAATTTGTAAAACGGGTGCTGCAAAATTTTTTGATTTCATTTTTTGGCATGTTTGAAAACACATGTAGCCAGTTTTTTCAGAGTTCAGCACTAGGCCACTCTCCTCAAAAAACCTACTCATGTCATTTATTTTTTGATTAGACTCCGTTTCCAGTCCCCTTACCTCCCTTCCACCGATGACAAACGTAGTGTCATCGGCGAAAAGGAACAGGTTATCGGATGGAACAAAGTCTGTAATGTTGTTCATGTACACTATACGGTTTTCCATTTCGCATGGCGTGTAAGGGATTAGGAGATCCTTACACACACAGACACACAAACGCAGCTACCCCCCGTCCGTTCCGCCCCGCCTCGCCCGGCAGGTAGATGACTCATACACTGGGGCCTCTAGTACTGAATTGTAACTTTTTTTACTACAGTTTTGACCATGTGTGATATATCTGGAATCTCTGTGCAATTACGAGAAAAGTGATACCAAATACGCACTATTAGGGTGATATTAAGGCAATACGACCAAAAAGCTGGTTGGTTTGGAAAATAGTAATAATTAATTATTATAATTAAAAATATTACTATTATTATTATTTATTAATAATACGATTTTTAACTTAAACAATAATATAACTCGGAAAAGCGTGAAAAACTGAAAAAATTAAGTTTGTTTTGACAGAATCGAAAATATAAACAAACGAACATCTGATCAGCTTGGCGGGATTCTGCGCTGTTCTACTAGTCCTATACTCTTGTATGAGCAGTGTTATATTGTATGCTTGCTTGCTTGCTTGATTGCTTGCACATTTATCTCAAAAACGGCTCCGAGGATTTCCTTCAAAGTCTGTAAATAAGTGATTTATGACTCAAAAACGTGTTTTATGCAAATTACTCGGCCTGAGAAAATCTAATAATGTAATAGAACGAATTTTAAAGTTGTAAAATTTTAACATTGGCCTTATGAGTTGCCATGATAGCAACGAAAATAAACAAGGAAAGTGTAATCAAATGAAGTAATCGTAACAGCTGCTTGCAATCTACAGCCATCAAGGAAAAATACAGTGAGTGGGATGAAGAGTTCATGGAACAATAAAAAAGTTTCTATTTATCAATTTTATGACATTGAAATGTTTTGTAGTATCTGGATGAACTGGTAAACATGAAATAACACCGAGCAAGGCTCGGTCCACCAGGAACTAATTATTATATTAGTAGGCCTACAGGAAAAACAATACAAAAATTACTACTGTACATACGTTTTACTAAAGCTAATTTTATTACGCATTATATTTTTGTTGTATCCGCACGACAGCTAAAATAAAATGATTACGTTTGTATAAGGCAGGAAAAAGGTTATTTTCGTTTTTTAAGTTTAAGCAAATATATTTCTTACTGAACGAGTATTCCGTGTTAAACGTTAAACGTTTCGATAAACGTTAAACGGTTAAATCGGCTAAAATAAAATGATTACGTTTGTATAAGGCAGGAAAAAGGTTATTTTCGTTTTTTAAGTTTAAGCAAATATATTTCTTACTGAACGTGTATTCCGTGTTAAACGTTAAACGTTTCGATAAACGTTAAACGGTTAAATCGGCTGATTTTGTACATTTAGCTCAATGTCAAAAAATACAGTTTAACGTTTTACATTTTGTTTTACTGTGGGTTACAAAAACTCCCTAATAAAGCAACACGATAAACGATAAACGGTATTTTTAACATTGCGCTGACTGTAGGAAATCTGCTGTTTTCATTTATTATTTTAATTTACCATAGGTGGCAAAAACTCCCTAATAATTTAAGATCGAAAGCACGGTAGCTAGAAACAGTCTCTAAATTGTTCATCATAGTGGCAGCCGTGTAGAGCTTCAAAACATAAACGGCTGGCTTTATTCCAGTATAATCAAATGGTTAAATGATCACCTGGTTAAGTTATTAAGCTCGCAATTTCAGGATGGCGAGTAAAACTCGGAGTTTTGATTTTAAATTTTGTATAAATCTTGTAAATATTGATTATATATGTGTTGTTTCCGTGCTGTATCCATGTGTTTCATTGATTACTCCCAAAACAAAATACTCTGACTCTACTAAGGCGACTTGAAAGAATTAAATATATAGTTTGTAAACTTTGGGGGTTCTGAGGGAACCTTAAACAGACTGGTTCAGAACATAGACTGTGTAACTCGCATGGCAAGTGAAAGGTGACACAAAGGAACGTAGATAGAGTGAACACACTACAGAGAAATAATTTCCTTTAATATACATGAACTATTAAATATACATGGTGCACTACTTATTTACGGATCCTCTTGATATTTTATTGACAAAAATGTTATAGGTCACTGAATGAACTGTTGTCCTTAGTAGATTCAATTTTTCATAGTATTATACTAATTGAATACACATTTTATAGGTTAAAATATATTGTATTGATTCTCATGTACGCTACAAGGATCTTAATAGAGATATTATACAGGGTGAGTCTCTACTGACTACATTAATTTTAACAGTTGATTCTACTTATTAAATGGAACAAAAAAATGTACATAACCCCTTATCTGACTTTAACCGTTTAGCTGTAATGGCGTATTTTGTGATTTTTTAAAATTACTCGACTTGGTACTATTAGTTCGACGGTAAAAACCAAACCAATGTATGTATGACATAGAAATTAATATCATTTGAAAGAGAATTAAATTTCCTTCAAATTAAACATAGTACCCAAGTAATAACTCCTTATAAAACGTATATGAAATATCATTAAAGTTAAAAATTGTTGTTTTCAGAATTTTTCCTTTAAATTTCAAGGCTCAATTAAACCAGTTAAATTTGCCGTTTTCTTATGTCCATTTACATAAAAAACTTCCTTATTTATTTATGTTTAAAATTATGTATAAATATTAAGGGGTCATAAGAGGAAAAATTTGGGAATTTCATAAAAATGTTGTTAAGGTACATTATTACGATTGGCATCATCATTCGGTATTGGCTCTTAACACCAAATTAATCACTGTATTTGTCTCCAATTTCTTTACCAGCTGAATCTGTTGACTAAATCAGCTGACTCGGAATTACAATAGTAATAATCAGCTGATTTTTTTATTGTTTTATTGTAAAACTGTTTATTCATGTTCTTTTCAATTGTGCACTCCAAGTAAAACGTAACTGATGCCGTTAATGATAGATATCATTGTTGTTTCGAGTTGTCATGTCGCTTACCAATGAAAAATAGGTGGACATTATGTGGTTTACGGGTTCTGTGACTATAATGCAGTGTAAAGCCGCCGCGATTGCCGTCGCCGCTATCCAAACAGAAGGCCTCTGAATGAACTTACCTTTGTTAACGTTCATCGCTGTTCCTGATACATGGATCTTCTAATCATGTAAGGTTTAAATTAAACGTCTGGATCGGAGTCATTGGAAACTGGCTCATAAGACCTTATGTAGACCTTCGAACATCCTTAAATGGCATTCAGTACCTGGACTTTCTTGCTGAAACATTACCATCGCTCCTTGAAGACTTGGATTTTCGTCAGCTTATTATCTTCCAAGGAGTCGAAGCACTCCCACACTTCAGCGTTGAGGTCCGTCAGCACATCAGTGATACTTTTGACATGGATCGGAAGATGATGAACAATCGCTTGGTCTCCGTGGTCTCCAGACCTCATACCCCTTGACTACTAAGTTTAGTTTTACGCATACCAGTTCGAAATGTAGAAGAGTTAAGGAACAGGATTATGAAAGCTTATGAACTTCTACTTAATGAACTGAACTTGAAGGCTACTGTGAGCGAATTCAGGAATAGGTTACACATGTGTATCAGGGTAAACGGTGGACACTTTCAAAATCTCCTAAAATGATCAAATCGGTTGACGAGATACCAAGTATATGTAAAACACATGATATATTATGTATTTATTTTTCATATAACATCTGCTGATCACAATTATCGGAATCCCCAATCAACTAATTTAGTTAACAGATTCAGCTGTTAAACAAAATACAGATTTACAATAATTTATTTCATGTTTAGAACCAATGTGATAAATCATAATAATGTACATTAACAACATTCTTATGAATAAAAACCATCAATTTTACACTTACGACCACCGCATTCATTCAAAAGCCTTCTGTTTGGATAGCGGCGACGCAATGGTAATTGTGACGGCTTCCCACTGCATTATAGTTACAGAACCCGTAAACCACATAACGTCCACCTATTTTTCATTGGTAAGCGACATGACAACTCGAAACAACAATGATATCTATCATTAACGGCATCAGTTACGTTTTACTTGGAGTGCACAATTGAAAAGAACATGACTAAACAGTTTTACAATAATACAATAAAAAATCAGCTGATTATTACTACTGTAATTCCCAGTCAGCTGATTTAGTCAACAGATTCAGCCGGTAAAGAAATTGGAGACAAATACAGTGATTAATTTGGTGTTAAGAGCCAATACCGAATGATGATGCCAATCGTAATAATGTACCTTAACAACATTTTTATGAAATTCTCAAATTTTTCCTCTTATGACCCCTTAATATTTATACATAATTTTAAACATAAATAAATAAGGAAGTTTTTTATGTAAATGGACATAAGAAAACGGCAAATTTAACTGGTTTAATTGAGCCTTGAAGTTTAAAGGAAAAATTCTGAAAAAAACTATTTTTAACTTTAATGTTATTTCATAAACGTTTTATAAGGAGTTATTACTTGGGTACTATGTTTAATTTGAAGGAAATTTAATTCTCTTTCAAATGATATTAACTGCTATGTCATACATACATTGGTTTGGTTTTTACCGTCGAACTAATAGTACCAAGTCGTGTAATTTTAAAAAATCACAAAATACGCCATTACAGCTAAACGCTTAAAGTCAGATAAGGGGTTATATACATTTTTGTGTTCCATTTAATAAGTAGAATCAACTGTTAAAATTAATGTAGTCAGTAGAGACTCACCCTGTATATTATATACAAGTACAAACCCTTTTACACAAAGAAATCAAATATGACCCTTATATTTTGATAAGAATAAACGACAAGTTGATTATAATGTCTTTCACAACTATTCACAAATGGTTAACCTTATTTTATATTTACAATAGTCTTTTGAAGACTTTCCTTCCTAAGTGTAGATAGGATCTATTTCTTAGACAGTCATTCCTTTAATGGATTTTATTTGCTTTGTTAATAAACAGTTTATTTCATTTCATTATTATTATCTTTGTTGAATATAAGTTTGTTGTTTAATATTTATTTATTTAAATTATTTATTATTCAATTTATCCCTTTGGGTTGGACTTTCAAATTCTTTCTCTGAGAGTTTAATTGGGTTTATAGTGCACCAAATTATTTTAATTTGATTGGGGACATACCCGCTGCATCTTTCCTGGTGGACCCGTGTTACGCCCGCGTCGCCAGCCAGTCGAAGGCCCGCGTGGATCCCCGAGTCGGTGTCTCCTCTCGGTGATCTCCGCTCCTTTCGGTGGTCTGCGTGATCCTCGGTGGTGTCCTCGCCCCCTCGGTGGTGTGCGTTGCCTCCTGATGGTGTGCGTCGTCTCGGTGTTGGTCTCCGGTGGCCTGGGTCTCGTTCCGGTTGGACGTCTTCCGCTGGATGTCCCTCGGTGGTGCGAGTCTCGAAGCGAAATCTCGAAGTTCGTGCGTTGGGGAGATAGACTATCTCGAGGGTGCCGACGGGTGCTTAATACTGTCCGCGACGGTTTAACAACTCCTACTCAATTCAGAGTGGCCCCTGAGTTCCCCAACTTATTACTTCTACTCCTCTTCGAAGACTGATTTCCTAACTCTTCCTTTCAATTTTTCCATCACTCTCCCTTCCATCGGACTTTTCCCCCGTAGTGCTATTTTCACGCCCTCCTGTCAATCGGCGATGGCGAATCCGATCCCTACGGAGCCATTGGGAGAACGACTGAAGTCCAGCCCTATTGTTCCGAGAATAAGGCGTGTCGGTGATGGTGAGTTATTCCAATTTTTCTAATATAATTTCTCCCATGGGAATCGAACTGATCTCGGTCATTTGCCTCCTTCCTAGTAAGACCTTGAAATATAATGCTCTCCTATTGTATGTCGTCTAGATACGTGCTTCCTCGTGGGAGCTTATAAGTTTTATTTTAAACAATTTTTATTTGTTGTACTACTGTGAGAAAACCATGAATGAATCTCTTATTAAGTATTAATTTTGGACGGAGGTAACTGATCTGATTAATAGTCGATTTCCGGATAGTTTATAAGTTATTTTTTATCAAAATGGGAGGTACATGAAATTTTTCTTTTACTTGAAAATGGATTAATCTTCTTTTACTTATAGATTAATCTATGGTTAAACGTTTCATGAATCGTAACTGCACGCAACATTCATGAACTATTATCTCAACTATACGTATTTAGTATCATTTTTCTTGTAATTTCACGAAGATTACAAATATGTTATGATCATTGGTTGAAATTGATGTTTTAAAAAAATGCAATTATTCACATAAGACCCTAGTGCATGAGTCATCTACCTGACGGTCAGAGGGTAGTGGGGCCGGAAGCCAATGAATACAAGTTTCTGTATTCATTGCGGAAGTTCCGCGTTGGTGAGTGTGCGTGCGAGAGCAAGGGTCGTCTTAATCCCTTACACGCCATGCGAAATGGAAAACCGTATAAGAACAGCAGAGGCCCTAATACCGAGCCCTGCGGCACTCCACTTTGGATTTTTCTTTTTGAAGATTGAACAGTTTTTATTTTTAAGTCTGTTTCATTTTTGATTTCTGTGATTTGAAACCTGTTTGAGAGATACGATTCGAACCATTTGAACGGTGTGTTACAAATTCCAAGAGCTGATATTTTTTCCAGAAGAATGATCGTATCGACACAGTCGAAGGCTTTGGACAGGTCAGCGAAACAGCCGACTACTGTACCCCCGCCCTCGACTATGTCGATACAATCATTCACGAAATCTATGAGAGCTAGTTTGGTTGAATGATTTCTCCTAAAACCATACTACTTTCCACAGAGCAGATTGTTGCTCTCGAGGAACTCGACAACCTGCTCGAAAACAACTTTTTCGATGATTTTTTAGATTGCCGGGAGTAATGATACTGGTCGATAATTATTCATGTTCAATTCGTCATTTTTCTTAAAAAGGGGATTAACTTTTGAGATTTTACAACTGTCTGGAAAAATTCCTTCCGAAAGAGAACTATTGACTATATGTAACAGAGGCTGGAAAATTTCCTCCTTGCATTGCCTTAACAGAAACACACTAATACCATCCACACCAACAGAATGTTTTGGGGCAAAATTACTAACAAGATTCAGAAGTTCACTTTCCGTTACATTTTTAAAAGTAAAAAAGTTTAAATTACTATTTGTGAGAAACCTGAAAAAACATGACTATTGTAATTAGGGTTTACTATTTGCCTGACTTCCACAAAAAAGTTGTTGAAAGCCTCACAGATTTTGTTTGGATCGCTAACTACTTTGTTGTCTATTTTTATTTTTATGTTCTTGTTGTCTTTAACTTGGTTGGGTCTAACTGAGTTAATTACATTCCATGATTCTTTTGAAATATTTTGGCATTTTCGATACTTTTTTGGGCCCATTGAGATCTGGCTCTTTGAATTGTTTTCCTATATTTGTCCCTACTGGTGAGGTATCTAAATCAAAAATCAAATCAAATACTTTTATTTCTGAAACTAAGTCGGTTACAAACAATTAACATGGGAGCATTAATACAGTCGAAATATTTTTACGAAATTAAATCATTAAAAAATAAACTAATTGTTAGGTTTCAGCTCTGAGGATTATAAAGAAAAATATTCTCACATAGGTGCAAGAACACCTGTGCGTGAGAATGAGTCTCATTTAAAAAGAATTTAAATTTAAAAAGAACTTGGAAAATAATATTTGTTTACATTATTTGACTGAAAGAAAAAGGATTTTATTTGTGACGACATAGACGAAAGCAGCTGGGATTATAATACTTCAAGCTATTGTAGATAAAACATAATTTAGAGGTTGGTATGTGGACGGACGGACAATAACACAATGCTACTTACCCACCCCTCACCCCTCCCCCCACCCAACACCCATCCGTCCCTCCACCCGCCCCCATCCCTCCCTTCCCCCTTCCTAGGCACTCACACGCGCGCGCGCGCGCGCACACACACACACACAAAAAAACAATTACATCTAAATATTTTATGAACGAGTTTAAGTAAATAAGTAATTCATCGAAGTTTTTATTAAAGCTACGAATATTGGTTTGAAAAATACATAAATTATTCTCACCTGGCTTATTACTGTAAAATTCGGAATATTGACTGATTGAATTTAACTCCTAACAATTAATTTGAGAAATAAAACCGTCGTCCTCAGCAGCTTCTGCACACCGCATAGGTCAATGACCTCGCCCACTGTCTGCCAGATTCTATTTATTCATTTATTAATTTTTTCAAGCCGTGATAATTCTATGACAGGATTATATATCCAAAACAAAGAAAGCCTAAACAGATGAAACAAAAACTAGATATGCATCTCACAAAAATTCTATTAAAAAAAAATTTACTATTATTTTAAAATAATTATAACTTATTCGTTACTCCTATGAGCTGCAATAAGAAAGAAAGATACAATTAGTCTTGCTGCTTATTAGAAAAGTAATATAAATAAAAACAATTAATATTTTTGCCTACAGTTACATTATATTCAAAAATATCTCAAATAAAGGGTCCACACGAGTCATATACAAACATATAACATGTAAACATAAATTGATAACTTCTCGTTAAGGCAATATTTACTTCTTGGTGAAATAGACTTCGTGAATTATATTAATTTGTGAGTAATATTTAATTGAAAAATATATATCAATACTTAATTGAAATATTGGAGAGCAGAAAATCTACTAACTTAATTTATGCTTAATTAAATATACGGAAAGATTATTAAAAAATAAGGAAGTGAATTGTTCCATATTCTGTAAACCGGATTGGTGTTATAGCATATTTGCTTAAAGCGTGTAAAAACAAAAAAGTAATATAGCTTATTCTAGATGCCTAACTGCAAAAGGGACAAATATCTTAATAATTGAAGGTAATTATGTTATTCAAATCAGAGAAGCTGGCACGAAATAACTAAAGGCAGTTTAAAATTAAAGAAAATAAGAGATTTTTGAGAGACAAAAATAAATAAATAAGGAAAATAAGATATTTTTCAAAGAATACTAGGTTGCTCTGTGCATAGAATCAAAGTATTATAAACTAAGCATTAGGAAAAGAAATACATAATACAGTCTGAAAACACATGGACTAGTACCTATTTCAATAGTTCATTTGTCGTATTTGTCAAGGTCTTCTTGGCGACAAATCCGGACCGCAGCATCCCTCTCTCGCTGTTTTATTAGAATTTTACCGTTGAAGTAACCGGCGAAATGTATTTTTCCGGCACGCTGCATCCCCCGTGCCCGCCCCAGTAGACCCTTGTTTTGGCCGTCAGATGGTGATTGATATAGATGTTGCTAGTAGAGGGGTTTGGTCACCGCTGGGTCCGAGCTGACTCAGCGGTTTTTAAAATGCTGAATTGCAGATTTGGAATTGGTAAAAACTTATTTGAATTTAGGAAAAATCTTTCAAGGTACTTTATTTGTCCGTAAGTTTCGAAAGATTAGTTTGGTATTATTTAATAAACAGTCAATACAAACTAAACAAATTATAAACCAAATTTTGTAATCAACTATGACATTGATCCGTGAGTCCCGGCCGCGGTTTCGGAGCAGCGCAACGCGGCGGCTGGACGGCTACTGCGGCCGACATGTGACACCCCGCGGCTGGTCAGCGCTTCTCACGCCGCGGCCGCTGAGTTCATTCATTCACGGCTATCCCCACCTCTACGTCAATGGGTGAGGTGAATAAAAAGTAGTACTTGCTAGAACTAGGCTTTTTTCGAGTATTTACTAGGTTTCCGGTGAATAAAAATGCTAGTTCGTACTAGCCCCCTAGTACATACTTCGCCTTAGAGGTGAATAAAACGCTAGTTCGTACTACCCTAGTACGTACTACATCATTTAGGGAAACCTAGTACGTACTAGGCTTGTCCGGTGAATAAAAAGTGATCCGTATAGTAAGTACTTCACTTTTTCCTAGTCTGCTCGAGGGCATGCTTAACTTTTTCCAGTTGTCAAGATGGCGACGTTCTTTCCAGTTTGTAACAGGAATACATACCTCGAACGAAAAATAAAGTCAACTGTAAATAACTGCTGAGGTGTGATGATGAAAATGTTGATTTTTTTGCTAATGAGGGAAGCTTATGAAATTAACATGACAACCTAATAAAGTACGATAAATTAAATATGAATCCAAGGAAGTGTTTTCCAACAGTGAAATAGGGATAACCAGCTAGTTTCTTGTAATTCAAAGTTCAGTATGGAAAAAATTACTTTTAGTTTAAAGTTAACAGTTTAATTGATTGTTATTTCCATAAATATTTAAAAGTACAAACAGCGCTCTAGGTTTATAAAAACATATTTTAAATTTCATTCACATATACGCAATACACGCAACGCTATGCACATACTCATGTAGCAAAAATGTATTTATTCACGCACACTTTACTTTTTACCAAATCGAACGGAATAATAAAATAATAATATCAAACCGAGCTGCACGGAGCATTGGAAATAATTTTTATGCATAGAATTGATAAGAAACCTGTAACAGGATCTCAGTGGCCCGAAAAGTAGCAAAACATAGTTCGTGTTTGATAGTTTAAAGAATGGTTAAAACCTTTGTGTAATGAGCTAATTTTAAATTTTTATCTTTTTTGGTTTAATAAAAAAAGTGTTACGGTTTTGTTAATTGTTTATTTATACGTCTAAAATTAATTCCATAAGAATATTTGGACAAAAATTAACACGTGTTATTTCAGCATGCACGTTAGGACTATTGTGTTCATTAATATATTTGTAAATTTGTAGCTGCTCAAGATTTGGCCTATTATTTTTTTATTATATATGTAATTTATATGTTAGAACTGTGAATAAATATTCAAATTCGAGATATATCACATATCCACTTGTTAACACTCACATACAGATACGCAATACACGCAACGCTATGCACATACTCCTAGGAAAAATGCATTTATTTACGCACACATGTGACCACGCTTACATATGACCACCTTCGCCCTCATACAACCACGTACACCATCGTCCACACACACGTTACCAAAAACATACTCCCGTACACGCACAGACCGTTATGCACACCTATTTCCACATAAGCATAGTCTCATTCTCACAGTCACACTCACTCACATATGCACACTTACACTCACTCACAGACCTCCATAGAAATTTGATTTGTTTTTTTTTAGTTTTATTTTATTTATTTGCTTTTTTATCATACAAAAGTATAAGGAAAAGGGTAGGGTTTCGTTTATTTTACAATTTTGTAAGCACTACGTATTTTTCTTGGTATCCTTGATATGTAGGACTTCTCAAAAGTCATCGAGTTAGTTTTTAAAACCTTAATTATCAAGGCCCTCTCTACTTTTGAAACACTTTCTTGCTCCCCACTTACATCAAAATCTTTATCGGACACCATAGCATAGTTTTTATAACGAGAACACCAAAATCACGGCTGAGAAGACCACTTTTACAGGGAGGAATGACATATAACCACTAAAATTGTTATTTCATGAAATACGAATCACCTTAGTAACTACTAGGGGGTAGTACGTACTAGGCTAGTAGATACTACATCATTTAGGGAAACCGGTAGTAGTTACTACCTAGTTCTAGCCAATTTTTATTCACCTCGATTTGAGAAAGTGCTAGAACTACTTAGTACGTACTACATAGTAAGTGCATACGTACTACATAGTAACTAACTTACTATGTAGTACATACGTACTACATAGTAAGTTTTATTCACTTCACCCAATGAATCGATTGATCTCACTGGGAATCAGTATCATTTTATGTCTACTGTTCACACTGGACACAACGGAGCTGTTACAGAAACAACCACAATCGTTTGGTGAGAAACTCAAGGTAAGCGTTGGATTAAACTTACTGTATTTATAACTTAGACCAAATGTTTACTTTCGTGTTTTGATGTAAATAAAAGTTTCGAAGTTTGGCATTGAATTATGGATGTACCATTTGCGAGCATGTACTGGATATATTTTACAACAATTAGTAAACTACTTTATTTTTAAGATTTAGAAGAAATATTAACTTTTGTTTTTATAAAAAGATTCAAACGTGTAGCATTAAATCTGCTTGACCAGAGGCCTGCAGAAAGATTATTTTATAATTATTTAAAATTCATGTTAAATAATGTGTAAGAGATTATTTGGAAAGTGGATTATTAACACTTATAAATCTTGCCAATAGTTCAGAGGAACGAAGCCCACGAGGCGGGTGTTGACCAGAGGCTTGCAGCAAGATTCTAAGACTAACTATTTTGAAACAATTACTTCAAAAATTAATGTTAAAAATTATTTTATAACTAAATTTTCATGACAGAATTTTTGCTAGCAGTCCAGAGGAACGAAGCCCTAGAGGCGGGTTTTGACCAGAGGCTTGCAGCAAGATACTAAGACTAACTAATTTGAAACAATAACTTTCAAAATTAAATGTTAAAAATAAAAATTATTTAATAACTAAATTTTATGACATAGTATTATTGCTAACAGTCCAGAGGAACGAAGCCCTAGAGGCGGGTGTTGACCAGAGGCTTGCAACTTTGAAAAATATTACTTAAAAATTAATGTTTTAAGAAATCAATAACTACTTAATAACTAAATTATTATGATTGAAAAAATTCTTGCCAATAGTCCAGAGGAACGAAGCCCTAGAGGCGGGTTTTGACCAGAGGCTTGCAGCAAGATTATTATATAATTATTTAAAATTCATGTTAAACAATGTGTAAAAAATTATTATACAGTGGATTATTAACACTTAGAAATCTTGTCAATAGTCCAGAGGAACGAAGCCCTCGAGGCGGGTGTTGACCAGAGGCTTGCAGCAAGATTCTAAGACTAACTATTTTGAAACAATTACTTTCAAAATTAATGTTAAAAATTATTTTATAGCTAAATTTTCATGACAGAATTTTTGCTAGCAGTCCAGAGGAACGAAGCCCTAGAGGCGGGTTTTGACCAGAGGCTTGCAGCAAGATACTAAGACTAACTAATTTGAAACAATTACTTTCAAAATTAAATGTTAAAAATAAAAATTATTTAATAACTAAATTTTATGACATAGTATTATTGCTAACAGTCCAGAGGAACGAAGCCCTAGAGGCGGGTGTTGACCAGAGGCTTGCAACTTTGAAAAATATTACTTTAGAATTAATGTTTTAAGAAATCAATAACTATTTAATAACTAAATTATTATGATTGAAAAAATTCTTGCCAATAGTCCAGAGGAACGAAGCCCTAGAGGCGGGTGTTGACCAGAGGCTTGCAGCAAGATTCTAAGACTAACTATTTTGAAACAATTACTTTCAAAATTAATGTTAAAAATTATTTTATAGCTAAATTTTCATGACAGAATTTTTGCTAGCAGTCCAGAGGAACGAAGTCCTAGAGGCGGGTTTTGACCAGAGGCCTGCAGCAAGATAATTTTATAATTATTTAAAATTCATGTTAAATAATGTGTAAGAGATTATTTGGAAAGAGGATTATTAACACTATGAAATCTTGCCAATAGTCCAGAGGAACGAAGCCCAAGAGGTGGGTGTTGACCAGAGGCTTGCAGCAAGATTCTAAGACTAACTATTTTGAAACAATTACTTTAAAAATTAATGTTGAAAATTATTTGATGACTCAATTTTTATAACATAGAATTTTTGCTAACAGTCCAGAGGAACGAAGCCGTAGAGGCAGGTTTTGACCAGAGGCTTGTAGCAAGATTATTAGACATTTATTTAAAATAATGTTAAACAATTTGTAAAAAATTATTATTAAGTGAACTATGAACACTTAAAACCTTGCCTATAGTCCAGAGGAACGAAGCGCTAGAGGCGGGTTTTGACCAGGGGCTTGCAGCAAGATTATTTTATAATTATTTAAATTTCAAGTTAAACAATGTGTAAAAGATTATTATAAAATGGATTGTATTAACACTTAGAAATCTTGCTAATTGTCCAGAGGAACGAAGCCCTAGAGGCGGGTGTTGACCAGAGGCGTGCAGCAAGATTCTAAGACAAACTATTTTAAACCAATTAATTTCACATTTAATATTAAATGTAGTTATTTCATAACTAAATTATTATGAAATAGAGTTCTTGCCAAAGTCCAGAGGAACGAAACCCTAGAGGCGGGGGTTGACAAGAGACTTGCAGCAGGACTCTAAGAAATAAAACTTTAAAAGATTGACTTCTGAAATTAATATTTGAAAGATTTTAACTTTTATTTTTATTACTAATGCAAAAGAAAATAAAAAATTAAATAATTGATTAATAACTGAAAAATAAACTGTTCATGACAATTAAGCAAGATATAAATTTTATCCTTGTTAAAATCCCAACGTAATGAAGCCTTTTGATCTGATTTATTGTTTAAAGTAAAAAGAAAATCAGCCTAACTAATTGCTTGTTTCATAACAACGGTTTACACTCACATACCAATATGAGATTTTCTTAAAATTACAAATAATAATATTACAAACCAAACTTTCAAATTTAAATAATGACATTCAACATTTTCAAAAAATATTATCATTTTAATTTTGTCATTACCGATCGAATAACGAAGTCTGTTGTAAAAATTTTAAGTTGAAAAATAAACATGGTTTCTAAGACTTTAATGAACGTTTGTTAAAATAAATAAGTAATTAATTCATAATTAGCTTGTTTGGTAATGATAATGAACTTATTTCCATTCCTTCAATTCCTTCCATTCCTAATTTGTGAGCTTGGTCATGTCTGTTTGCAAATATATTTTTTCTTTATGGTGCACCTTTTTGCTTAATGCAATAATAAAAACATTATCATTAATATCGGGCATGGTTAAGCACACTTTAAGCCCCCGAATGAGGAAGCTGTTGCTTACGGATCCACCTCATTCGGGGCTCTATGTTTTGATAATCGAGTGACCTTGACATACATTTTATAAAATAGAAAGATATATTAATTTTAAAAGAGGAAGTAGTTATATCCCCCTTCCAAAAGTAAAAAACATAAAAAATAAAAAATAAAAAAATCGAAGAAAAAAACAAAAAAAACTGTCATTTGAGTGGCTTTAGCCTACCTCACACCTGATGAGACCCAATAAGGTCGAAACAGTTTTTTTAACCATATCAAATGTTGATATCAGGTCAACTTATTATGATAATGTGGAGGGGATGGTGGCTGTAAAAAGGGTACATCCTTAAAGATAATAGAGGGGAAATACTTCAAGGGAGTTTCTATGGTCATGATATGTTAAAATCAAAGATTTGTGACATATATCTCGTTGAAAAAATATTAAAAAGAAAAAAAGATAAAGTGTACGTTCGGCAGTTAGGATTTAACAAATCGCATGACTCTTGGGTGTCTAAAAAGGACTTGATATAAGAGTCGTAATTATTCCATCTCCAGTGTTCTTTGAATGTACATTGTTGGGCAAAGAAATGAGTTTTAGGATAAAGCAACAAGAAAAAAAAATTGAACGTCCTTAACATTGATGATTTAACAGTTGATAATATAAAGTCGAGAAATAGTAGCAAGCATGGGAGTTTATTTCCAGATTCGGTTAGATGTATTATATCAGGGCCATCGAACTCTGGAAAAACAAATGTTGTTTTCAATCTCTTAACACAATCAAATGGTCTGCATTTCAACAATGTATACATTTTTTCAAAGTCGTTGGACCAGCCAAAATATCAGTTGTTGGAAAAAACTTTAAAGGGTGCTGGTGAAATTGGATACTACAAATTTAGTTCGAGTGAAACTGTCATTGCACCAAACAAAGCTAAACAGTATTCAGTTTTTATATTTGATGATGTCTCGTCAGAGAACCAAAAGTCAATATCAAATTACTTTGCAATGGGAAGGCACAACAACATAGACTCAATATATATTGGACAGACGTACAGCAAAATTCCAAAACAATTAATCCGGGACAATGTAAACTTGATTGTGATTTTCAAACAAGATGATTTAAATTTAAAACACATTTACAATGATCATGTTGGATGTGACATGACGTTTTCGAAATTTAAGGAGTGTTGTTGTCAAGCATGGAGCCAAATGTATGGGTTCTTAGTTATAAGCAAAGATCATCCACTTCTAGAGGGTCGGTACAGAATTGGGTTTGATCAATATATCATGTTATAATATCTAACCCAATCCACTTACATATATGCCATTACCGAGTGAACATGGCTGATCAAGAAGACTTGATTGGGAAAATAAAAGTCCTCAGTGATTCAATACGAAAAAAGACACGGGATTTAAAAGTAGGAATTCAGGAAAGGGAACGGTATTTAGAAACTACATTTAAACCTGTAATAAATCCCATAAAAGAAATCTCAAGAAAAATGGAAATGCAAACAAAAAAGAATAATGATTTAGACAATATTTTGCCAGTTGATAAAAAATATGAATCCGAAGGGGAACACTCGTTTACAGAAGATAACTTTTCAACTACTTCTAATAGTTCAGTTGACAAAGATATAACCGAAGAAAATGATATCGAAAGTGAAAGAAAAGAAGGGATTGAAGTTAGTGAAAATGAAGAAGATGATGGGGATGAACAACCAACAACTGAGGTTACAGATAAGTCTATTACTAATGTCAGTAACATAGCTATAGATATTGGTAAAAAAGGACTTTTAACAAGAAAATATATATTGAAATGCCAGAAGGAAACATACCGAGGAGGAAATGTCACGTCTATGGTGCTCGGGTGGAAAATGATAAAATTATGATTGGTAATAGTGTTATTTCCACGGATGATATGGATAACATAACAGTTAAAGGAAAAACCTATTCTGGTACACCAGGTCTTTTTGAGCTGATCTTTAAAACTACCCCCACAAGATACACACCTAAGGATCTTATTAACTTTAAACAAATTATCAAACTTACAAATGCACACAGAAAGGGTTACTCATCTATTGCTCCAATATATCGCAATAAATCTAAGAAATATGAAAAGATTATTGTAAAATTATTTCCTCCAAGAAACGCTAAGTCTGGTCATGGAATGTTAATGAAAAATGCCTACGAAACAAACATTATATACTACAATAATGTCAATAAACTCGTTGACAGGATGCGTTTACATTATGAAGCTAAGCAGGCAGGACATACTGGGATTGATAGTGAAGTTATAGCGCTAACTCAAGAACTTCGGAATCAGGGATGAAAGAAATGTAATAAGAAAAAAACAAACCCAAAAATACATCGGTGTGGACCATGATAAAATCAGGAAAAGGTCTATACCTAAAACCTTACAACAGTGTGTAAAAGGTAAGCAAAACAAACTTATTATTCCAAATATAGCTTTATCCAATGAAGAACTAATGGTTTATGCAACCTGTTTAAAAATTCCTTTCTTCCGAGGTTTTTTCATGAGAGATAAATTGCCAGAAAAAATTTGGGAAAATGAAACTGGCATTGTTAATTTAGATAACTCAAGTGGTCCTGGAACTCATTGGGTTTGTTACAAGAAGTTACAAAATAAAGTATATTATTTTGATAGTTTTGGGAACCTACCTCCACCTCTAGAACTTCAAGAATATTTTTCTGGTGTAGATGAAGTCTTTTATAACTATAACAGGTTTCAAAGCTATAATACATCAGTATGTGGTCATTTATGTTTGGAGTTTTTAGCGACAGGCGTTAGTATGCTTTAAGATGTCATCATATACGGTATCTATCAGTGGAAAAACATCAAATTTGCGGACAACTCTTTTCCCTGCATTACATCTTCAAAGAGATAAAAATGGGGAAGCCAGTCTTTTGGATTTCACAACATACAATTCTATTCCAAACATAACTGAAGATGTCAATAACAAATTTTACTATTACAAGGAGAAAGATTCTAATGGGAAATGAAAATTTATGGAAACAATCAAGTTGGATACTGGTTCTTATGAAGTTGAATCTATCAATGAAGAACTACAAAAGCAAATGGGCAAAGAAAATATTGAAATTAAAGCTAATAACAGTTCACTTCGGACTGAGATTAAATCAATATTTTACATTGATTTCAAACAACCTCATTCAATCGGAATGTTGTTAGGTTTCCCTCCTTCAACAGATATACTTGAACCAAACAAAACACACATAGGAGCAGATACAGTTAATATAATAAAAGTTAATACTATCAACATAATGTGTAATATTGTTCAGGGATCATATAAAAATGGAGCAAACCATCATATTTTACATACACTCTACCCAACGGTTGCACCTGGATTTAAAATAATTGAGAAGCCTCATAACCTTGTATACCTACCATTAAATACCACTTCCATCTCGGACATTGAGGTGAACATACTAGATTAAGACGATAACCCTGTGGACTTCAGAGGCGAAGAAATATCATTAAGGTTGCATATTAGAGCCGCAAAGTAACAAAACTTTTATGGGGCTAAGCTTTATTAGAAGGGGCTCTCCAAAGGAAGCTCTCATTTCTCCTGGAACTAGCAGCCAGTTAACAAGAGAAAACATAAGGTTCCTGGAAGAAATTGGTTTGACTGTAAATGATCATGGATATATTGGACATCCGTCAAGGACCGCTGTTCGACGAGACCCTTTGGGAAAAGGAATACCACACCCATCATCCCTACGCTTCATCAAAATTAGGAAATAACGATGAAATTCGTATACCTATTCAACAACAGGATGCTTATACTTTGCCCTGAGAAAGTTATCTATACATAGAGGGAAGAGTAACTAAAAAAGACGGGAAAACAGCAGGATCAACTGTACCATTCATAAACAACGCTATGGCATATCTATTTGAAGAAATTAGGTATGAACTATCAGGGATCACAGTAGATTCTACTAAACGAGTGGGAATTTCCAGTACCCTAAAGAATCTTGTTTCTTTGTCACCTAAAGAAACCAATAGTCTGCAAACTTCTGGTTGGGTGTTACCTACTAATAACTCTTTCACGCCATCTGATAATGGTTATTTCGATTTTTGTGTACCACTTTGGATGCTTCTAGGACTTACAGAAGACTACAAAAGGATAATAATTAATGTCAAACATGAACTGGTTTTGCTTCGTTCATCAACAAACAATGATTTAATTGTTGCACCTGATGGAACTACCTCAGATAAGTTAGAGTGGAAATTTTTTCTAGACAAGATTGTTTGGAGGGTACCTCATTTGAAAATCGCTGATGAACATCGTTTATCTCTTTTGAAACAATTGAATTCGGATCGGGAAATAGTGCTACCCTTTCGGAGTTGGGTAATGCATGAATATCCTTCACTACCAACTACACAAAGACACACATGGAGCATAAAAACTTCTACTCAACTTGAAAAACCAAGATATGTAATATTTGCAATGCAATCTGGAAGAAAAAATGAAATAACTAAAAATGTAGGAATATTTTAGTACTGTAATCTAACAAATATCAAGTTGTTTTTGAATTCACAATTTTTCCCATATGACAATTTGAACGTTGCGTTCACGAAGAAAAGATACACCCTACTGTATGATATGTATGCAAGATTTCAATCATCATACTATGGTAAAACAAACACACCCCTACTTGACCCTGAAAAGTTTGCTTCTGATGCACCGTTAGTTGTAATCGACTGTTCAAAGCAAAACGAGTCACTGAAATCATCAACGGTCGATATTCGTTTAGAACTTGAATTTGAAGATAATATCCCTCCAAATACTACAGCATACCGTTTGATCTTACACGATTCTATCGTTACATACACACCACTTACAGGGATCGTTAAAAAGGTGCTGTAACGTAACTCCCATCCCCTCCTAATACGCCTTCTGTATATAAAAGAGAGCACACATTGAAACAACCAGTTTCTAGACATCATTCATTGTGGAAACATTAATTTGAAACCATGGAGTCCATTGACAACGAGTGTGGAGGATTAGAAGAATCAGCTTTTTCTTTGAAAGGGAATCATTTCCTAGAAGATTCAGAAAGTTTAAAAAGAAAAATATGTAAAGAAAATTTGGAAGATGCCATAAATGTAAGGGAAGGATCCCAAAATAATGAAGAAATCAACAAAAAAGCTATGAAAACTTTGACTAAACGAAGGAAAAAACAAGAAGTGTTCATGCCTTTGTACATGTTAAACGAGATATTTTTACGAATTGTGTACCCTCTGTCAGTATGTGCAAACAAAAATGTTACTGTTGGATTCTGTAAGTTCTTGAACTACAGCCCAGGTGTATTACTTAATCATGGAGAGAAACAAATCGTAATTTACGAAAATGCGTGGATGTCTTTCAGTAAATCCATCCAGCTGATTCATTGTTACCTAATTAATCAAGTTTATGGGAAGAAAACAAATATCTCCATTGAAAACTCCGATATTGAAGTTAGCAATATGAAAGTTCGAGGTGAATTATTTGTACGTGTTAGAAACCTTTCTTCACACGATGACAAAGTGTTACTGAACAGAAATGAATTATAAATATTCCTGAGTGCTGTACCTGCTATTGAAAGGTACATGCAGCAACTAGAGTCTTCTAAAACCACTATTAAAGATTATTTGGTGAGCACAATTGAAAACGAACAAGATTCTCCTTTGATCTATAGCCCATTAGATACTTCAATATACAACAGATTGCCTCAAGAAGTTTATTTGTTTCGCAATATGAATTTTACTTTCCCTCAGAACGAGAAACGTGATATGACTGAAATTGACGAGTTTATTACGTTCAAAGTTGAAAAGGAAAGTGATGAACCCCTTGATTTAAGTAAACGAGAAGCTTTAACACAAAACGTTTAGTAAGTGGTGGGGGTAAAACATATAATTAAGATGAGTTGTATGAAATTTCAGATCTCTGCGATTCTTCATGATGGACACACAAAAGTACAGGTGGGAACAATTTCCTAGTTTATCTAATAACTCATGCGTTATCGAGTTTCAAGCATTCAGAGGAAACAATAATGAATTTATTGTAAAAGAACTCGTCATTTTAGATCTAAAATCTAATGTAACAAACTATTTTCTTTTTAAGCCTCCGTTTCCATTCCATCATCTTAATGAAAAGAATGCAAGAACGAACAAATGGCTTTCAAATCACTTTCATCATCTATCTTGGCATGAAGGGTTCACAAATTACAGCGAACTTGAAAACATTTTGATGCAATACTGTAATAAGTACAAACATATTTTTACCTCAGGGCTAGAAAAATGTGAATTTTTCTTATTGTATGCCAGTTCAAAAGTAACAATCTATAACATTAACAGAAAAGAACAAAAAGTCCCTGGGATATGCATTGGAGTTAGATGTAACAAACATAAGTTTTCTAACTGTGTCGTATCTAATGCTTATGGGTTAAAAGCTGTACTAAACAGTCAAGTTAAATCAGTTGTAGTGGAGGGGATGAGTGGTGGGGGTAAGGAGCATAAATAGAGGTAAAGAATCATGAGTTCACCATTACCACTCCACCAACCCCAACATCAACAGTAAACCCAGCAGCAATGAGTAACTCGAAATTACAGACCCTAGTGGACATATTCAACCAACATTCAAAATCAAGCGTACTACAATCTAAAAAATGTTCTGAACTGAAGGAAAAGAAGCAGTACATAGCTCACTATTTGAAAAAAGTGGATACATCTGTTGGAGACGGAATCATTGCAGCATTGAGTGAAGCACCTTACAAAGGAGGAGACACACCGAGATTTCAAGTTTATCTTCCAAAACGATTTGTAACATTACTTCAAAACGAAGATGTAGAATCAATTGAAGCTGGAAAACTTTGTCTAGTCTCTCATGGTCAGACAGGAAATAACTCTACAGAATTAACACTTCATTTGCTCTAGTCATGTATATTATTGTAAATTGTATATAGTTGTAAATTTTATATGTGGTAGTAATTGTAGTCTTTGTAGATTTTAGAATGATTTTGTATTTTATGTAATAAACTAATAAAAAAACAAAAAACAAACATATTGATCGGACTGAGTAGGTCAATATGTTTATTTTTTAAAAACTGCTTCAGATGACCTTGACCTGATTTCAATATTGAATATATATATTTTATTAATAGTTCAGGATTCAGTATTAAAATGAACGTTGACAAGTTCGGACGTCATGAAGACTATGTCCTTCGTAAAAGAAAAATCATTAGATCCTATGAAGGTTTCAAGTGAACCACACAGGTAATTATGATATGAAGAATCGAGTTTTACATAACGTTGGTGAACCGACCTTAGAAAATGATGCTGTTAATCTAGGATACTTGAGAAATAACTGTTTGATAAAATATCGGAATGGGTCATCAAATGAACTTTACAGAGATGAGAGCTTTGATGCTTCTAATTGTAAAATTAAAAATGTAGGAGATGGGGTGAATGACACTGATGCTGTAAATCTTCGAACTCTCAAACGAGAATTAAATAAAATGGTGCAGGAACAAAACAGATTACTGAAGGAAAACCAGCAACAATATGAAAGATTAAGTATTCTATTATTTCAACATGTACATAGATCAACTGGAAAAACATCTACTAACAATTGATGAAGTGTTAAATTTCATAAAACTGCTGGCACCTAAAAATTAATACAAAAAAATTTATGTTTAGAACCAAATAATTCACTCTTTTACAGAATGTCCGAGAATACACATCAGGGAGACGTGTTGCTTAACAGCGAACAATTTTAAATAATTTTTATTTAAATTAACCATATATAAACATTTCTGAAGAGGAAAACTTACGGTTATTTGCATCAACATTGTCTAAATAAATGTCTACCTCATGTCTCAGAGAAGAAAGACCGATCCAAGTTCCAGACATAACATCGACTTCAGAAAGCTATACTTCATCAACAACAACTCAACATCAGCGGTCTCATTTTCGAAGAAATATTCCTATACAAGACCAGCAAGTCACCTCAACCACCAAAACCCCTCCTGTTTTTGATCGAGCAGTTGTTGAAGCTCTTGAGCGTTTAATAGGAGTATAACTAATAATAAACATAATTTTAATTTGTTGTAAACATTATTAAAATTAAATTAAAGCTAAATTACATATCAAGACATTTTACATCTTGATATGTAAAATATTTTTTAAAAACTCAACAGATTGACCTTGAACTGTAACCAGTTTTTACCATTTCCAAATCTGCAATTCAGCATTTTAAAAACCGCTGAGTCAGCTCGGACCCAGCGGTGACCAAACCCCTCTACTGTTGCTAACCTGGAGGCTGGAGGCTATGTCCGTTGACTTGAGGTTCGGCTTCGACCTTGCAGCTGCAAGCCACTGTTCTTTAACCGACCTTGACACAAACTGAGCGATAATCGGCGGATGAGCGTGTTTCTGGGAGAAGAGCCGTAGCCGGTGCGCGATAGACACGTCTTCTCTCTTGAACGTTATCCCCAAAGCAGAGGCGAGCTTTTGAAGAATATTATATACGTTCTCATTTGATGTTTCGGGGATGCCCACAACTTCAATATTCGCGCAGCGGGAGTACTGCTCTGCGTCATTGACGCGTGCATGAAGCGACCGGACTTCGTCGACCAACGAGGCGTTAGCTTGTTCCAGTTTGTCGCACCGATTTTTTAATTCAATCTGGTTCAGTTCTATGGCGTCTAATTTAGTTTTAACTGTATTCACTTCGACCTGCAAGGTTTCGATCTTACTTATCACGTTTCCCGTTGCTGCATCATTATGGCTTTTTAGCTCGGTCTTAAAACTATTAAGAGCTTCAAGTAATGTCCGTTTATCCACCGCATTTGTAGAGTCAGTACTTCGTTGGGATGAAACAGAATTGCTCTCCATCACACAACTTTCACACTTGAAGGTCCTCAACTTGCCTTTCGTCGAATTTTGCGCGCCGAGCGGCGTGCATGCAGGATGAAACTCGTGACTGCAGTCCGAACACTTGGCTACCAATTCCCCTTGTTTTAACTCGACACTGCATCTTCCACACTTTGACGGCATTATTAAAAGACGTGCTAAGACTATAAGTGACGTGTTTATGAATAACTGGAAGATTTTTTGTTTATGTTTTCATTGTTTATTTTGTTGCTAATAGTACAACCCATATGCCCAATGTTAAAATTTTATAGCTTTCGAATTCGCCTTTCACGTAATTGAATTTAACTGGCAATGGGATCTATGGGAATTAAGTTTTTGGCCCATAAATAAGTAATTTCTGGCATTTGAAGGAAGGGAATGCCATTAATTCTTGGAGCCATTTTTTAGATATGTAATTGTGTATTCATGAAAGTCAAGTAAGTATTCATTGCACATACCGTATAAGATTATAGGATTTAATATAGAGAGTGTCATTCAATAAAGTTTGCATGTAACATTCTATAAATCTTCGGTGAAATTATTATGGAATTTGGCAATGGAAATAAGATGACTAAATACTGTTAAAAATGTACCGAGCATAACTTTAGAGCAATTAATATTGCCAAACAAGATTCGGTTTCCTTCTGCTTCTTTAATACACGGAACTTGGATGTTTTAACCTCTCAGCAAATACAATTTTGTAATTCCATAACACTCTGGATTTCAATGTTATTCTTGAGGGTTTATAGGTAAATAATCACTTTCCTCTCGTTGAGTCAAAATATTATTTTATTCGCTCTTTAAAAGGAGTAAAATGCGACTAAACATAATAGGGGGAAATAATCAAGTAAAACAAAACTGCATTATGTAAAACGTAACGAACTGACTTTTATAAATTATTTTCTACCCCCTAAAAGCCCCGTAACGAAATCCGTTATGTCGTCTCTTGCTTCTTCATCAGGCGACGGCCCGTGGTGGTCGTGGTGGTCGGGCTGGGGTCCGGCGGGAGTGTCGACAGCGTCGCCCCACGCCGCCATCGCCTGCATCGCGAGCAGCACCCCTGCAACAAACATCTGTACAGTCATCTTAAATGTCAAGTACCACTCACTTACTCTTCACTAATTCTCCTATTACCCACACACTTAGAAAGCTGAAATTTCGTACACTCATTCTTTAGGCATAAAAAAGGGCAAATAAATGGTTTTCATCCTGATCTGACCCTGGAACTCCGGCACAGACCCTCTCAAAAATCTTAGGCCGATATATTCCTTATGGCAGAATATAAATTGATGAAATGTTTATATTTAATCAGATGTTAAAAGCAAGACATTTGGTAGAATGTCTAATCAGCTGTCAGGAATAGAACATAAAATAAATCACTGAATAGAGAAACTTAAAAGGACTCCAATTGAAAGAGCTAATATAAACCATTTAATTTGTTTTATATACGGCATTTTCAAAAATTGCTGGGACGGCTTTGTATTTTTTAAGATAGACCCAAAAAACTTTGAACTTTTTTTGACATACATTAAATTAAGGCATGATCTACGTTCTACGAACAAATAATTTCATGAAACAGAAAACTGAAACAGAAAACTGCAAGGTATGCGACGGGGGTATTTTTATTCTTACCTAAGAGCAACTCTCTACTGTACATGCGAGCAGATTCGACGATATTGTGCATGAGCCTTCCCAGCAGGGCAGCGACACTCTGGGGGGCTTTGTCGATGGGGCGCTGAATCTGCTCGCATGTATATATAGTATAGGGAGGACAAATATATATACTTTCATAAATTATCACTTTTTAAAGCCTGAATCATAACTCAACAAAATTATACAAAATCATCATTTCCCATTTTTACATAATTTATCTTTTAAATATCAAAAACTGAGTTAACTTGACAGAACAACAGCCACAGAAGAAGAAATAATTTACTTCAAAAGTCAGAAATCATTTAAAATCCCTCTACACCTACTTAGAGTACGGCCGCAGCCGCAGTTAAGTCCAATTACAATCTCGGAAATGTCCAAAATCGGCTGGAGAAAAAGATATAAATTCATTTGATTTGGCTAGTATTTTAACTTACCTACATTAACAATGACATGGTCGAGTTTTAATTACTTTAAATTTAAATGAATAACTTCTTGATTAGCATGATACGTGTTGTTTTATATACTGGATATAAATAAAAGACGTCTTACAACACTTAAAATATATTTACACTTATACTATACTCATATACAAGACGGTAACATACATACATACATACATCCCGCGTCGTCCCGTAGACCGCATAAGACGGCATGAGACCAGTCCATGAATACTCCATCCCAAACTTGTGAGATTGCCGCAATAGGAAGGGAATAGGTCAAAAGGGCTTATATACAAATATGTTAAGTTGAGTAGCCCTCCCAATTCGAGTCGCGATATTCTTCCAGGGAGTAAAAATAACCCTGGATTAAAAGGTCTTTGAGTTTGGAGCAAAAGTTATTGATATTCTGTATGTCTTTCAGGGATTGTGGAAGTTTAGAGTACAGCTTAATTCCCTGGTAGCTAGGTTTAGATTCAAACGCCTTAAGGTTGTGGCGCATTGAGGTTCTTACATCTCTAAATCTGGTATTGTAACTGTGCTGAACTGGAAAGCTTAACTGATTAGAAACTTTAACATATTTGATCGATTCAAAAATAAACAGAGATGGAACAGTAAGTATTTTCAACTGTCTGAAGGATTCTCCGCAATGATCTCTGAACCTTAGCCCAGAGATATAGCGAATCGCTCTTTTTTGAAGTTTGAACATTGTATCAAGATGAAGTTTTGTTGAAGAGCCCCACAGATCAATTGAATACTGAAGATGGGATTCAATCAGTCCATAATAAACAAGTTTTGACAGCTTTGTGTTACCAAATGAGACAATATTGCGTAGGACAAACAGTCCCACAGCAAGGCGAGTTTTCAAGTATTCAATGTGGTCCCCCCAATCAAGGTTACAATCAAGCATGACGCCAAGAGACTTAACAGAATCCAAACAACTCAGAACAGTGTCTCCTATTGCAAGCTGTGGGAAGTGGGTCAAGTGAGATTGTTGTCTTTGTCTTGTCTGTATGTAAAGAAAGGTTGTTTTGTCTGGGTTCAATGATAAGTTTTGATCAGAAAAGTATTGTGCGAGTTGGTTGACTTCCAAGTTGGCGTTGATTTCTATTCTGAATTGGTCAGTATCTCTAGTGATCAAAGTTGTGTCGTCGGCGTAAATTATGAGATTGTCAGGAGGGAGGTGGAAGTGGATGTCATTTACGTAGATTAAGAAGAGTAGGGGCCCCAAGATCGAGCCTTGAGGAACCCCTAGGTACACCTGTGTCAAGTCAGATTGAAAAAAAGTTTATGTCTTTGGTCAGTGAAAAAGTCGATTTCGGTGATTTGAGTTCTTTTGGTCATGTAGGACTCTATCCAGTTCAGGGCAACACCGGACAACCCCAGGGCCGCCGCCTTCTCCACCAGGACGGCCGGGACGACACAGTCGAATGCTTTCGACAAATCAGCGAAGCACCCGACAACGCCGCCCCCACCGTCCATAGCATCAAGGCAATCTTCGATGAATTGGATCAAAGCTGACTTTGTGGACTTCTTACGTCTAAATCCAAATTGCCTACCAAAAAATAATGAGTTTGATTCAAGAAAATCTGCAATTTGATTGGACACAACTTTCTCTAACACTTTTGAAACAGCAGGTAAGAGAGCTATTGGACGATAATTAGAAACTAAGATATCAGAATTTTTCTTGAAAATTGGTTTAATTTTAGCGATTTTAAAAATTTGAGGAAAACAACCAGAAGAAAGTGAACTATTGATTATGTGAGACAAGGGAGAAGCTATTTCAGAGCGGCAATATTTTAGAGTTTTCATTGAAATGCCATCTCTTCCACATGTAGTTTTATTTTTGAACTTAGAAAGAATATCAAGTTTGGCTGCGGGATCACAGGGTTTAAAATCTGACAAAAGCTTATTTGCTTCAAGAATGAAACCTGAAAATTGTTTGCTAGTTTGCTCTGATGAGACATTCTCAGAAGCATGGGCGAAGAAGTTATTAAAGATATTGCTGACGTCGCCAGGGTCAGTCACGGGCCGCCCATCGTGGAGGAGCTGAATGTTTTTAGGAACTGAATTAATTTTTCCTCTTGATTCATTTACAATTCTCCAAGCCTCAGCTGAGAAATTGTCAGAGTTAGTAAGTCGTTCAGAAAGTGAGTTGGCTTTCGCTGTTTTGATCATATACATAAAAGATGGAAAATGGCGATCGATTTCGGTTGATCACACCAACCATCATCAGGCCCAATGAGAGACTGGCAGGATCAAGATGGCGGCTCTCCTTATATCCAATTGGTTGCCGGAAGTTGTATCGAAAACAGGTTTCTGTAAGTTCCGCTTGAGTCGATGTTTACTTGTACGTTCATTAATTTGTCTCTTTCCTTACATTTTTCTTTAAAAATAAATAATTCTTCCCATGCACTCATAATATTTCCTTTCTTACAATTGTTGAGGATATCTAGTGATTCTTCAATTTTTCCTATTGTGTGGCCATTTTCAAAAAGGTGTTTTGCGACATTCGAATCATTCGATCTTTTTGGTTTGTTGTTTTTCCAAGCTGATAAACTACCGTGATAAGTTATACTGCGTGGTGTGCTGATATAACTACCGTGGTTCTTAAATCTCTTGACACAATCAACAGTCTGTCCAATGTAAAAATTAACACAGTCGCTGCAATTGATCTTGTATACTGCGAGTCTGTCGATCCTGTTGCAATCTTCAATTTTGGGGTTTAATATTTTACTCATGGTGTTTTGTGTTTTAAAGGCTATTTTGACTCCATATTTCTTGAATCTATTTGCTACCTTTTGTATATTTTCTCCTGTGAAGTTTAATACTGCAAATTTCTTTGTTTCTCCTTCTTTAGCCAATGTATTTATCCCATTAGGTTTTTCTTAGTTCTGTATCTTTCGTTGTACCTTCATTCCGATATTATCAACCATATTACTTGGAAATCCATTTTCTCTGGCATTAATTTTTATTATTTTTAATTCTTTTCTTCTGTTTTCTTCACTTAGTGGAATCTTGTAGGCTCGATATAGCATTGATCGAAATGCTGCGTTCTTATGACTTGTGGGATGTATGGATTTGTAGTTTATTGCTGTGCTCGTCTGTGTTGGTTTCCTGTAGATTTCGAATTCGATTTTATTTTGTTTTCTTCTTAATGTAAGGTCCAGGAAATTTATTTTGCTGTTTTCTTCAAACTCCTTTTTAAATGCTAGTTTCGGATGGTGGTCATTGAAGATCTTCATCATATTGTCGGCTTCATTTTCTTCGGTTTCATTGAATATAATAAGAATATCGTCCACATATCTGCAATATAATTGTATTTCATGTTCTTGTTTCAATTTTCCCAAAATATTTTCTTCATGATTCAATTTTGGGAAAATTGAAACAAGATCATGAAATATAATTATATTGCAGATATGTGGACGATATTCTTATTATATTCAATGAAACCGAACTTACGAGTGCACTGAACTGAATGTGCGATTCAAGGACTACAAGTCCTTCAAAGTGGATGCTCCCAAACGTTACCAAGAGTTGCTGTTGACCCCCAATTTCTGGCCTAGTGGTGTTATAGTTAGGCCTTTTGTCCCTTACAAGCGGAATCAAAATGTAAACTCACATTCTTTTTTAGGTCGGACTTTCTACAACTCATAGGCCTTTCTCCTAGTATCGAATGTCGGGTTACCTCAGCTGGATGGGCCTGCTGTGCAGGAGGACATTTCTAGTGACTTTTTATGTGTATTAGGTGTTCTAAATGTGCAAAGTATCAGAGGTAAGGAACCTCTTGTGTCATTACTCATTGAGGTTGAGAAAATAAATCTCCTGGGCGTATGCGAGCACTGGCTTACTTTTGAGGAATTGGTCTTATATAGTACCGTAGCCAATCGTCAATTTTATTGGTGAATCTCCGGAGAAGACTGCATTCGTAAACCTGTTGAGGGCCTTCGGGTTGTACATCTCCACTACTCAGCCAACAAGGGACAGGTCTTGTTTGGACAACATCGCAACCAACCTTAATACATGGGAGTATCAGTCATCGGTGGTGGAGCCTTTTGTCTCGGACCATTCAGCTGTGGTTCTAAGATGGTCTGCAGTCAACTGGGTGAGTCCTTCCTCTTTGTCTTGGCATGCTGATTATGATTTCCAGATTAGAAAAATAGATCTTAGTAATATTGATTCTTTCAGATTAGCCTTAAGTAATATCTCTTGGGCTAATATTTTCAAAGATGGCACTTACATCTTACATCTTCTTCAGCATCCGTAGTTCCCTTCTCCATGGGTTCGGGGAAATTGGATTTGTCAAGGTGCCTTTTTAAGTAGGTCACCAGTGTAGGCAAAGAATAAATTAGTTAGCCTATATCGGCTTCCAAATAAAATGAAAAAGAGAGCCAGTTGTAATAACTAGGCTAAGCTACTTGTTGTCATTATTATTGGTAAATGATTCAATATCGTAAAAACAATGTTGGACCAGGTAAAGTTTAAGCCGGTTTTTGAAAACAGAGATCTTGTCAATGTTTTTTTAAATCCTTGGGGAGAAATTGCATGAGTTTGAGCCCTGCGTAGATTGGTTTTTGTTCGAAAAGTGACAATCTGTGATATTCAGCAAAGTTTCCTTTATTCCTTGTTAGGTATGGGTGATGTTTTTGGGGTGGTTGAATGTTGTGAGTTTTTATGTAGATTAAAAGTTCAAAAATGTAAAGTGAAGGAACTGTCATTAGTCCCAGCTGAACAAAAGCATCTTTACAGCTGGCTTTGGGGGGAAGGCCCAACAGTGTTCTGACAGCTTTTTTTTGAGATCTTAAAACTAAATCTAAATTCCCTTTTTTGCCCCCCCCCATAAGATTATTGAATACCTAATGGTCTGCTCAAACAGACCAAAATAGACTAATTTTGACAGTGAGATGTTGCCTAATGATACTATTCTACGAAGAATGAAAAGATTTTTAGAAAGGGACCTTTCCAGACTTTGAATTTATTTATCCCATTTAAAGTTCTCATCCAGTTCTACTCCCAGTAATTTTGCACTTTTTTGTTGAGTCAGGTTGTTACCTTTAATTTGTAAAACGGGTGCTGCAAAATTTTTTGATTTCATTTTTTGGCATGTTTGAAAACACATGTAGCCAGTTTTTTCAGAGTTCAGCACTAGGCCACTCTCCTCAAAAAACCTACTCATGTCATTTATTTTTTGATTAGACTCCGTTTCCAGTCCCCTTACCTCCCTTCCACCGATGACAAACGTAGTGTCATCGGCGAAAAGGAACAGGTTATCGGATGGAACAAAGTCTGTAATGTTGTTCATGTACACTATACGGTTTTCCATTTCGCATGGCGTGTAAGGGATTAGGAGATCCTTACACACACAGACACACAAACGCAGCTACCCCCCGTCCGTTCCGCCCCGCCTCGCCCGGCAGGTAGATGACTCATACACTGGGGCCTCTAGTACTGAATTGTAACTTTTTTTACTACAGTTTTGACCATGTGTGATATTATATCTGGAATCTCTGTGCAATTACGAGAAAAGTGATACCAAATACGCACTATTAGGGTGATATTAAGGCAATACGACCAAAAAGCTGGTTGGTTTGGAAAATAGTAATAATTAATTATTATAATTAAAAATATTACTATTATTATTATTTATTAATAATACGATTTTTAACTTAAACAATAATATAACTCGGAAAAGCGTGAAAAACTGAAAAAATTAAGTTTGTTTTGACAGAATCGAAAATATAAACAAACGAACATCTGATCAGCTTGGCGGGATTCTGCGCTGTTCTACTAGTCCTATACTCTTGTATGAGCAGTGTTATATTGTATGCTTGCTTGCTTGCTTGATTGCTTGCACATTTATCTCAAAAACGGCTCCGAGGATTTCCTTCAAAGTCTGTAAATAAGTGATTTATGACTCAAAAACGTGTTTTATGCAAATTACTCGGCCTGAGAAAATCTAATAATGTAATAGAACGAATTTTAAAGTTGTAAAATTTTAACATTGGCCTTATGAGTTGCCATGATAGCAACGAAAATAAACAAGGAAAGTGTAATCAAATGAAGTAATCGTAACAGCTGCTTGCAATCTACAGCCATCAAGGAAAAATACAGTGAGTGGGATGAAGAGTTCATGGAACAATAAAAAAGTTTCTATTTATCAATTTTATGACATTGAAATGTTTTGTAGTATCTGGATGAACTGGTAAACATGAAATAACACCGAGCAAGGCTCGGTCCACCAGGAACTAATTATTATATTAGTAGGCCTACAGGAAAAACAATACAAAAATTACTACTGTACATACGTTTTACTAAAGCTAATTTTATTACGCATTATATTTTTGTTGTATCCGCACGACAGCTAAAATAAAATGATTACGTTTGTATAAGGCAGGAAAAAGGTTATTTTCGTTTTTTAAGTTTAAGCAAATATATTTCTTACTGAACGAGTATTCCGTGTTAAACGTTAAACGTTTCGATAAACGTTAAACGGTTAAATCGGCTAAAATAAAATGATTACGTTTGTATAAGGCAGGAAAAAGGTTATTTTCGTTTTTTAAGTTTAAGCAAATATATTTCTTACTGAACGTGTATTCCGTGTTAAACGTTAAACGTTTCGATAAACGTTAAACGGTTAAATCGGCTGATTTTGTACATTTAGCTCAATGTCAAAAAATACAGTTTAACGTTTTACATTTTGTTTTACTGTGGGTTACAAAAACTCCCTAATAAAGCAACACGATAAACGATAAACGGTATTTTTAACATTGCGCTGACTGTAGGAAATCTGCTGTTTTCATTTATTATTTTAATTTACCATAGGTGGCAAAAACTCCCTAATAATTTAAGATCGAAAGCACGGTAGCTAGAAACAGTCTCTAAATTGTTCATCATAGTGGCAGCCGTGTAGAGCTTCAAAACATAAACGGCTGGCTTTATTCCAGTATAATCAAATGGTTAAATGATCACCTGGTTAAGTTATTAAGCTCGCAATTTCAGGATGGCGAGTAAAACTCGGAGTTTTGATTTTAAATTTTGTATAAATCTTGTAAATATTGATTATATATGTGTTGTTTCCGTGCTGTATCCATGTGTTTCATTGATTACTCCCAAAACAAAATACTCTGACTCTACTAAGGCGACTTGAAAGAATTAAATATATAGTTTGTAAACTTTGGGGGTTCTGAGGGAACCTTAAACAGACTGGTTCAGAACATAGACTGTGTAACTCGCATGGCAAGTGAAAGGTGACACAAAGGAACGTAGATAGAGTGAACACACTACAGAGAAATAATTTCCTTTAATATACATGAACTATTAAATATACATGGTGCACTACTTATTTACGGATCCTCTTGATATTTTATTGACAAAAATGTTATAGGTCACTGAATGAACTGTTGTCCTTAGTAGATTCAATTTTTCATAGTATTATACTAATTGAATACACATTTTATAGGTTAAAATATATTGTATTGATTCTCATGTACGCTACAAGGATCTTAATAGAGATATTATACAGGGTGAGTCTCTACTGACTACATTAATTTTAACAGTTGATTCTACTTATTAAATGGAACAAAAAAATGTACATAACCCCTTATCTGACTTTAACCGTTTAGCTGTAATGGCGTATTTTGTGATTTTTTAAAATTACTCGACTTGGTACTATTAGTTCGACGGTAAAAACCAAACCAATGTATGTATGACATAGAAATTAATATCATTTGAAAGAGAATTAAATTTCCTTCAAATTAAACATAGTACCCAAGTAATAACTCCTTATAAAACGTATATGAAATATCATTAAAGTTAAAAATTGTTGTTTTCAGAATTTTTCCTTTAAATTTCAAGGCTCAATTAAACCAGTTAAATTTGCCGTTTTCTTATGTCCATTTACATAAAAAACTTCCTTATTTATTTATGTTTAAAATTATGTATAAATATTAAGGGGTCATAAGAGGAAAAATTTGGGAATTTCATAAAAATGTTGTTAAGGTACATTATTACGATTGGCATCATCATTCGGTATTGGCTCTTAACACCAAATTAATCACTGTATTTGTCTCCAATTTCTTTACCAGCTGAATCTGTTGACTAAATCAGCTGACTCGGAATTACAATAGTAATAATCAGCTGATTTTTTTATTGTTTTATTGTAAAACTGTTTATTCATGTTCTTTTCAATTGTGCACTCCAAGTAAAACGTAACTGATGCCGTTAATGATAGATATCATTGTTGTTTCGAGTTGTCATGTCGCTTATCAATGAAAAATAGGTGGACATTATGTGGTTTACGGGTTCTGTGACTATAATGCAGTGTAAAGCCGCCGCGATTGCCGTCGCCGCTATCCAAACAGAAGGCCTCTGAATGAACTTACCTTTGTTAACGTTCATCGCTGTTCCTGATACATGGATCTTCTAATCATGTAAGGTTTAAATTAAACGTCTGGATCGGAGTCATTGGAAACTGGCTCATAAGACCTTATGTAGACCTTCGAACATCCTTAAATGGCATTCAGTACCTGGACTTTCTTGCTGAAACATTACCATCGCTCCTTGAAGACTTGGATTTTCGTCAGCTTATTATCTTCCAAGGAGACGAAGCACTCCCACACTTCAGCGTTGAGGTCCGTCAGCACATCAGTGATACTTTTGACATGGATCGGAAGATGATGAACAATCGCTTGGTCTCCGTGGTCTCCAGACCTCATACCCCTTGACTACTAAGTTTAGTTTTACGCATACCAGTTCGAAATGTAGAAGAGTTAAGGAACAGGATTATGAAAGCTTATGAACTTCTACTTAATGAACTGAACTTGAAGGCTACTGTGAGCGAATTCAGGAATAGGTTACACATGTGTATCAGGGTAAACGGTGGACACTTTCAAAATCTCCTAAAATGATCAAATCGGTTGACGAGATACCAAGTATATGTAAAACACATGATATATTATGTATTTATTTTTCATATAACATCTGCTGATCACAATTATCGGAATCCCCAATCAACTAATTTAGTTAACAGATTCAGCTGTTAAACAAAATACAGATTTACAATAATTTATTTCATGTTTAGAACCAATGTGATAAATCATAATAATGTACATTAACAACATTCTTATGAATAAAAACCATCAATTTTACACTTACGACCACCGCATTCATTCAAAAGCCTTCTGTTTGGATAGCGGCGACGCAATGGTAATTGTGACGGCTTCCCGCTGCATCATAGTTACAGAACCCGTAAACCACATAACGTCCACCTATTTTTCATTGGTAAGCGACATGACAACTCGAAACAACAATGATATCTATCATTAACGGCATCAGTTACGTTTTACTTGGAGTGCACAATTGAAAAGAACATGACTAAACAGTTTTACAATAATACAATAAAAAATCAGCTGATTATTACTACTGTAATTCCCAGTCAGCTGATTTAGTCAACAGATTCAGCCGGTAAAGAAATTGGAGACAAATACAGTGATTAATTTGGTGTTAAGAGCCAATACCGAATGATGATGCCAATCGTAATAATGTACCTTAACAACATTTTTATGAAATTCTCAAATTTTTCCTCTTATGACCCCTTAATATTTATACATAATTTTAAACATAAATAAATAAGGAAGTTTTTTATGTAAATGGACATAAGAAAACGGCAAATTTAACTGGTTTAATTGAGCCTTGAAGTTTAAAGGAAAAATTCTGAAAAAAACTATTTTTAACTTTAATGTTATTTCATAAACGTTTTATAAGGAGTTATTACTTGGGTACTATGTTTAATTTGAAGGAAATTTAATTCTCTTTCAAATGATATTAACTGCTATGTCATACATACATTGGTTTGGTTTTTACCGTCGAACTAATAGTACCAAGTCGTGTAATTTTAAAAAATCACAAAATACGCCATTACAGCTAAACGCTTAAAGTCAGATAAGGGGTTATATACATTTTTGTGTTCCATTTAATAAGTAGAATCAACTGTTAAAATTAATGTAGTCAGTAGAGACTCACCCTGTATATTATATACAAGTACAAACCCTTTTACACAAAGAAATCAAATATGACCCTTATATTTTGATAAGAATAAACGACAAGTTGATTATAATGTCTTTCACAACTATTCACAAATGGTTAACCTTATTTTATATTTACAATAGTCTTTTGAAGACTTTCCTTCCTAAGTGTAGATAGGATCTATTTCTTAGACAGTCATTCCTTTAATGGATTTTATTTGCTTTGTTAATAAACAGTTTATTTCATTTCATTATTATTATCTTTGTTGAATATAAGTTTGTTGTTTAATATTTATTTATTTAAATTATTTATTATTCAATTTATCCCTTTAGGTTGGACTTTCAAATTCTTTCTCTGAGAGTTTAATTGGGTTTATAGTGCACCAAATTATTTTAATTTGATTGGGGACATACCCGCTGCATCTTTCCTGGTGGACCCGTGTTACGCCCGCGTCGCCAGCCAGTCGAAGGCCCGCGTGGATCCCCGAGTCGGTGTCTCCTCTCGGTGATCTCCGCTCCTTTCGGTGGTCTGCGTGATCCTCGGTGGTGTCCTCGCCCCCTCGGTGGTGTGCGTTGCCTCCTGATGGTGTGCGTCGTCTCGGTGTTGGTCTCCGGTGGCCTGGGTCTCGTTCCGGTTGGACGTCTTCCGCTGGATGTCCCTCGGTGGTGCGAGTCTCGAAGCGAAATCTCGAAGTTCGTGCGTTGGGGAGATAGACTATCTCGAGGGTGCCGACGGGTGCTTAATACTGTCCGCGACGGTTTAACAACTCCTACTCAATTCAGAGTGGCCCCTGAGTTCCCCAACTTATTACTTCTACTCCTCTTCGAAGACTGATTTCCTAACTCTTCCTTTCAATTTTTCCATCACTCTCCCTTCCATCGGACTTTTCCCCCGTAGTGCTATTTTCACGCCCTCCTGTCAATCGGCGATGGCGAATCCGATCCCTACGGAGCCATTGGGAGAACGACTGAAGTCCAGCCCTATTGTTCCGAGAATAAGGCGTGTCGGTGATGGTGAGTTATTCCAATTTTTCTAATATAATTTCTCCCATGGGAATCGAACTGATCTCGGTCATTTGCCTCCTTCCTAGTAAGACCTTGAAATATAATGCTCTCCTATTGTATGTCGTCTAGATACGTGCTTCCTCGTGGGAGCTTATAAGTTTTATTTTAAACAATTTTTATTTGTTGTACTACTGTGAGAAAACCATGAATGAATCTCTTATTAAGTATTAATTTTGGACGGAGGTAACTGATCTGATTAATAGTCGATTTCCGGATAGTTTATAAGTTATTTTTTATCAAAATGGGAGGTACATGAAATTTTTCTTTTACTTGAAAATGGATTAATCTTCTTTTACTTATAGATTAATCTATGGTTAAACGTTTCATGAATCGTAACTGCACGCAACATTCATGAACTATTATCTCAACTATACGTATTTAGTATCATTTTTCTTGTAATTTCACGAAGATTACAAATATGTTATGATCATTGGTTGAAATTGATGTTTTAAAAAAATGCAATTATTCACATAAGACCCTAGTGCATGAGTCATCTACCTGACGGTCAGAGGGTAGTGGGGCCGGAAGCCAATGAATACAAGTTTCTGTATTCATTGCGGAAGTTCCGCGTTGGTGAGTGTGCGTGCGAGAGCAAGGGTCGTCTTAATCCCTTACACGCCATGCGAAATGGAAAACCGTATAAGAACAGCAGAGGCCCTAATACCGAGCCCTGCGGCACTCCACTTTGGATTTTTCTTTTTGAAGATTGAACAGTTTTTATTTTTAAGTCTGTTTCATTTTTGATTTCTGTGATTTGAAACCTGTTTGAGAGATACGATTCGAACCATTTGAACGGTGTGTTACAAATTCCAAGAGCTGATATTTTTTCCAGAAGAATGATCGTATCGACACAGTCGAAGGCTTTGGACAGGTCAGCGAAACAGCCGACTACTGTACCCCCGCCCTCGACTATGTCGATACAATCATTCACGAAATCTATGAGAGCTAGTTTGGTTGAATGATTTCTCCTAAAACCATACTACTTTCCACAGAGCAGATTGTTGCTCTCGAAGAACTCGACAACCTGCTCGGAAACAACTTTTTCGATGATTTTTTAGATTGCCGGGAGTAATGATACTGGTCGATAATTATTCATGTTCAATTCATCATTTTTCTTAAAAAGGGGATTAACTTTTGAGATTTTACAACTGTCTGGAAAAATTCCTTCCGAAAGAGAACTATTGACTATATGTAACAGAGGCTGGAAAATTTCCTCCTTGCATTGCCTTAACAGAAACATACTAATACCATCCACACCAACAGAATGTTTTGGGGCAAAATTACTAACAAGATTCAGAAGTTCACTTTCCGTTACATTTTTAAAAGTAAAAAAGTTTAAATTACTATTTGTGAGAAACCTGAAAAAACATGACTATTGTAATTAGGGTTTACTATTTGCCTGACTTCCACAAAAAAGTTGTTGAAAGCCTCACAGATTTTGTTTGGATCGCTAACTACTTTGTTGTCTATTTTTATTTTTATGTTCTTGTTGTCTTTAACTTGGTTGGGTCTAACTGAGTTAATTACATTCCATGATTCTTTTGAAATATTTTTGCATTTTCGATACTTTTTTGGGCCCATTGAGATCTGGCTCTTTGAATTGTTTTCCTATATTTGTCCCTTCTGGTGAGGTATCTAAATCAAAAATCAAATCAAATACTTTTATTTCTGAAACTAAGTCGGTTACAAACAATTAACATGGGAGCATTAATACAGTCGAAATATTTTTACGAAATTAAATCATTAAAAAATAAACTAATTGTTAGGTTTCAGCTCTGAGGATTATAAAGAAAAATATTCTCACATAGGTGCAAGAACACCTGTGCGTGAGAATGAGTCTCATTTAAAAAGAATTTAAATTTAAAAAGAACTTGGAAAATAATATTTGTTTACGTTATTTGACTGAAAGAAAAAGGATTTTATTTGTGACGACATAGAAGAAAGCAGCTGGGATTATAATACTTCAAGCTATTGTAGATAAAACATAATTTAGAGGTTGGTATGTGGACGGACGGACAATAACACAATGCTACTTACCCACCCCTCACCCCTCCCCCCACCCAACACCCATCCGTCCCTCCTCCCGCCCCCATCCCTCCCTTCCCCCTTCCTAGGCACTCACACGCGCGCGCGCGCACACACACACACACACACACACACACACACACACACACACACACACACACACACACCACACATCCTTACACGCATTCATTCACTCACTCTATCGCTACTATATCTGCCCTCCCAGTCACGGTCTGTAACATGAAGAAATTATATTTTCTGCAGCTTCTCTGCCCATATTGCTTAACCATTTTTTTTTACTTTTATTTTAAAGGCTGATAATGTCGAAGAAGCAACATCATCTCTTAATTGGTCGGGTAAATTCCTATAAACTATATGAGCCACATAAAACACGTTTGTTGTAAGAAAAGATTTATTTATTCTAGGAGTTATGATTGAGTTTCTCGCATTTCTTGTGTCACAACTATAAAGTGGGAATTCAAATATATTGTGAAAATTTTTAAAAATATAAACAGTTACTACCCTAATGAATAATTGTCTTACATTTAAAACCTTCATTTCAGAAAAAAGTGCATCAGATTGATAAAGGCGATTTTTTCCCAGGGCTGCTTTGATGATAGCTTTCTGAGTTACAAACAAAGGATTTAAATTACTTTTAAAGCTTGCTCCCCACATGATTATTCCCCCTTCCAAAAGCGATTGAGCATATGGAAAATAAGCTGTTCTAATTTCATCAATTTTCAAAAAGTTATGAAGAAAAACAAAGATAAGCTTTCTGAGTCTGTTATTTAAGTAAAGAACATGATGTGAGAAATTCATTCTATTGTCAAGCATTATCCCAAGATACTTATATTTATCGACTCTTTCTAAGCATTCACAGTTACAATTTACACTATGCGAATCGCCACATATGTGAAGTTTTAGTGAGTTAATATTAGTGTCACTACTGTCTCTCAAAGCAATAGGCATAAATTTTGATTTTGAAATATTTAATGACAACAAATTCTGATCGAACCATTTTTTAATTAGAGCTAAATCACAGTGTGCATCTCGAAAAACCTCATCCCAATTTGACCCTTCAAAAAATATTGCAGTGTCGTCAGCAAAGAGTGAAAACTTTCCTTTCAAGCTAATTTTAGATATGTTATTTATGTAGATTAAAAAAAGCACAGGACCCAATGTACTACCCTAAATTACCCCATAATTTACTTCAGCCAATGAACTGGTCACCCCATTGATTGACGTTAGTTGAACACGTTTTTCAAGATAGCTTTGAACCAGTTATATGAGTTATTTTTTATTCCCACTAATTTTAGTTTTTCCAGCAATTTATTTCTATCAACAGAATCAAAGGCTTTAGCCAAGTCAAGAAATGTTAACAGGTTTTTTTTATTAGAAGTTAAGGAAGAGTGAAAACTTTTAGAAATACTAAAAAGTGCGTCGGAAATATTTTTTGTTTTTCTAAATCCAAATTGAAAATCATTTAAAATATGGTTTTCTTCCAGATATGTAACTAATTGATCTTTGATTACCTTCTCTAATACTTTAGAGAAAACACTCAATAAACTAATTGGTCTGTAGTTTGATTTTTGGGTTACGTCGTTAGTTTTGAACAGAGGAACAACTTTAGCTACTTTAAAGGCATCCGGAAATTTACCGGAACGTATACTCAGGTTAATAATATGTAGAAGTGGTGAACTAAGTGCTAGTAAAATGTCTTTTAGGAAGGAAGCAGATATACAATCATACCCCGGAGCTGAGCCGCCTCGTAAACTAGTAACGTACCGGTGAAGGTTAGTCTCCGTGATAGTGCGTAAAGTAAACTCTGTATCAACTGAGTGGTCATTGTCGTCGACAACAGGTGGTCCGCTTGAGTCTATAACTCGAGCTAAATTATACCCTACTTGAGAAAAATAATTATTAAACTCATCGGCCACCTGAGTACTAAGTTGTTCAACGTTATCGTCAGTAATGTCCATTGATTTATTGTCCAAAAATTTTTGAAGTGGGAAACTATCTTTTTTATTTATTTTACCAGCTAACTCATTAATAGTTTTCCAAAAAAGTTTTGGATTACAATTAGCATGATTAATTTTTGATCTGTAATAATTATATTTAGTGGATTTAATTTGAGCATTTAGCCTGTTCCTCAACTGCACATAATTTTCTTTTAGGATTAAGTTAAAAGGCTGTTTTTTTAAGCGTTTACTCAATTTGTCTCTCATTCTATTTCCTCGGATTAGATCCTCTGTGATCCACGGTTTAACTTTTTTCAATCTACTATTATTATAAAACCTTTTTTTCGACTTTTCAACGAAATTATTTAGCATTTTAAAAAACAAATCTGTACAGTTATTTTTGCTATCGATATTTGTTACAATGGACCAATCAAAGTTGTTTATATACTCGCTTAGTTGATTTTAGCGAATTTCCCCTATAGGGAAGAAGCTATTACCGTAGGTCTCATGGTAAGACCTAAGCCCAAGACCATGATAACTTTTCGTTTTGGGGCCACCAGAAGCAAAAAACACCATTCGTTCGAATTTTTATATATATATCTATATATCTATCTATCTATATATATATGTGTCTGTCGGCACGATAGCGGCCGTAAATATGGTCCGATCTTAATGAAATTTGGTACAGACATGTAAAGTGGTAATCCCTCGGACGAGGTCGTAAACCAGCCCAATCGGACCACTGGGAGGGGGGGTTAAGGGGGATAAACCCCCCCCAAAAATGGGTTTTATGAGTTTTTTACATAGAAAAATAAAATTTATCGAATTTTTATTGGCACCATTGAATTCAGCTCAAAAAAACAAACAATTTAGTATTTTGAATCACCCCTCTATGTCCATTGGTTACCAAGATATTGAAAGTGGTAAACACAGTACGTTGTCCCAATGTTAACCTTATGGGAAATAAGTAAATTTCCATATCTCGGTTATTTCCCAACAAATCTTAATAAAACTTGGTAAATAGCTTCTTCTAGTTCAGATCTACTAATTATTAAATTAAAACCACTCAGTTTTAATATACCTGTAGCAGCAAACCTGCATACTCATTCCCCATGTTATACTTATGGAGCTTACCAAAACATGTCAAATCTCGCTATGTTGGATTGAAATATGTTGTTTTGCATTTGAAATTCGCTGAGTATGCAGGTCTGCTGCAACGGGGGTATTTGTCAATGTATGTCGTCGTAGGTGAAGTAGTTTCGTTGTTAGTTACACATGTAATATTCAGTGCTACGCAGAAGTGGTCAGTAATATCTGTCTTGATCACTATTGTATTCAGGTCATCAACTTTGTCGTATCTAACAAAAATGTGATCAAGGCAAGTAGAACTGTTAATAGTTTCTCTAGTCGGGTAGTAAATGCCACACATAAACCCAAGGTCGTACAGAACATCTAAGTAGCGTTCAATTTTGTGATCAGACATCAATATATTAGCGTTAATGTCACCAATTAGTATGTAAGATTTAGTCTTGATCATGTCAGAGTAATGTTGGCTTAGTGCGGCAGTGAAATCGTCCAAATCGTTATCGTGAGTTCTGTACACCGCCAACAGGCTGAATTCCTTGTTGCGATAAGTAAAGTCGCATAGTAGACCAAAAACGCCGCCCAGCTCTGCCTCTCGTACTGTCGCATTCACGCTGTCCCTTACATACACTAACACACCATCATTTCTGTTCACACCCCTTCCCGTTGAAAAACAATTAAACCCATCAAGATTTATCCCCGTCCCAATACCAGCGAGCCATGTTTCACTCAAAACAATAATATCCCAATCAGTTTTTATTGTCTGTAAATAGATAAGAAATGAATCAATGTTCTTGTTATAGCTTCTTATATTTAAATGTGTTATATTTAAACCTACGTGAACTTTTTGAAATGAATCATTATCAAATACATCCTCAATGTAATTGCTACTTATTCTTCTATACTCGTCAAGAAACTCAAATTCAAAAAAAAGAAAGAAAAGAAAACCAAAAAAAAAAAAATTGTGTCGGAATGACATACCCCCTCCCACTTACGACACCATTCCAAACAATTCATACAAACTTAATGACCGTCTCATTCTCACACTTACATAATGCCACCTGCCTACCTAAATTTAACTAATTCCATAATTAAAAAATTATTGATAAATATTTTTTCTAGGGAAAAAACTATACCGTACTTAAGCAAATAATAATACTTTTATCCGGAGATTATCCTATAGAGACAGACTTATCTGCATACACAGTTTAAGATTAGATGAATAAATGAATGCAATCTTTAATCTAAATAAATGCAATCTGAATAAATAAATGCAGTTTAATCTAATGCAATAACTGAATAAATAAAATTGCTTCTTGATCCATTTTTAGATCCATAATATTCCAAATACATTACACTTTAGCCAGATAATATCCCGGGAGTAAACAGCATGCAGAGTATAACGTAGGAAAAAAAGAAAAAAGTTTAATTTAAATTGAATTACATAAATTAAATTCAACTATTGTTTATTTTAAAATCAAACTGCGGCTTTGACTGCTTTGTTCATTGGTAATAACTAAGATTAAATCCTTTTTAAGAATTACATGGTATCATTCAAAACGTCTTGTGTTTATTATACCTATAGAAAAGAATAATATTATTAAAAACAGAACATTTTTAGCAAGAGAATCTTTCCGGAATAGCCTCAATAGCATGCAAAGTATATTTACCTTGAGAAAATATATTTGTTGCAAAAACTTACAAAATTATATTCGTTCCATTTTTAACATAAAGTATACTAAAATAAACTATTGCTGAAACTACATTGTTATTATTCATACTAACTGATGTTTACAATAACGATTAAAAAGAGCAATACAAAATTTCATTAATTAATTAGCAAAGTACATTTTATTATTGATAAAAAAATTGTTTATTATAAAAAACTGAAATTTACCCCCAGGGTTAGTTCAGATAACCAAATCTTCCTTGATGCTGTCCGTCTTGGAATGTCACTGGTCGTTGACGCCGACGTCGACTGTCGCGCCGCCGCCGCCGCCGCTCACACCTCGGTCCCGTCCCTCGGCTCCCAGCAGGTCCTCGAAGCTCCTCACCCTCCTGGCTCGGTCGTCTGTCGTCTTCTTCACCAGCACCCTGCCCTCCTTGATCCATGCGAACGCCAGTTGTTTTTCCTTCACCATGGCTTTAGCTTTTTTTAGCAGGGCTTTAGTGAAGCTGGTTAAGTGTTCATTAATATAGATCCTTGATGGAGGAAATGCCGAACTGAGGTGAACAGCATCCAAATTCTGCTTTTTCTTAGCCGCCTGAAGCCACTCCGCGCGGACGGATCTGCTCACGAAGCGGACTACGATGTTGGGCGGGCGGGTCCGGTTACCGCGGCCGGCGCCGGCGTTCCCGAGGCGATGAGCCGCCGAGATGTCTTCTCGCCGCCATGGCGTGTTTATCGCTGCAGCAACCGCTTTTAGTATCGCAAATATGTTTTCATTAGGTGATAGCGGAACTCCAAAAATTTCTAGATTCTGCAGACGACTATATTGCTGTAGATAATTTATTTGGTCTTTCATAAAACCCACCTCTTGAGTGAGGTTATCACACTTATTTTTCAGCTGGGCACACTCATCACGACAAAGTTCATTTTCCGCCTTGAGCGAGGCGAACGTGCTTCTTAGGTTTGCCATAGCTTTATCCAGGTCGCTTCGCTTAGCCTTGTACTTATGTTACCATTAATCTTTTCCTCCAGCTCATTGAGTTTTAGGTCTAGTGATTTACTAAACTCGATTTGAAGGTCTTTTATGGCCTTAATGACGCCTGATTTGAACTTGTCGTCGGGCTCACTATTAGCGAGCACTGGTGAGGTACATTTTTCGCAACGGTAGGTTGTGCGACGAGTAAATTTTTTTGAAATGTCCAAATTGGTACACTTACCATGGAAAACTCTCGAACAGTTCACACATTTCACTAAATCCTCTTCTGGAATCGAAGTGTTGCACTTTGCACAGTTATTCGACAAAGTGTAAGCTTATGGTAAATTCCCGCACAGACCGCGTATCGAAATAATTCTTAATATTTATCTTGAGTTCACACGATTCCGGCGGCAGAACACTATTTCACGCATTAATTTAATTAGAACAGTCACAATTTCAGGACAGTCACAAGCAGGAGTAGGCACGCACGAGGTCACCGGAGCTCCTTCCTCATCGACTGCTGATAAGAGACTGATCTAGTTTTATCAATCTAGTCAGATTGATCTAGTTTTATCAATCTGATCTCCGGTTAGTTTCCATATTGAAAAATTGCTAAACATTTCCTCTTTAGTTTTATGAACCTCTTCCGAGATCCACTTAGGTTTTCCAATTGGTTTTATAACAGTTTTTTTCTCTGGACAGGCAATTTCAATATAGTACTTCAATATTTCAAGAAATCGGTCATATTTATCATGAACATTTTTTGCCATAAAGACCTCCTTCCAGTCCTCGTTTCGGAGCCTAAATTTTATTTCATTTATCTGTTCTGACTTAATTATCCTAGTTGTTCTATATTTTTTCTCTATCTTATGTTTGCCTAGAATTCTGATGCCTGTGATGATAGCCTGATAGTAAGAATAGTCTGAAATATGTGGATCGTAAGCTTCTGCATACTCTGTCAGTATATTAGTTACAAAATTGTCTATACATGTTTGGCTATTTTCTGTAACTCTTGTGGGTGTATTAATTAATGTTTTTAAACCGTAGCTTTCAATTAGGTTTTGAAAATTATGTGATCTATTTTCGTCCTTCAATGTGTCTATGTTGAAGTCTGTACCCATTATAAAATTGTTGTCTTGAACTTTGATTTTATGAAAATATTGGCCTAATCTATCTAAAAATTGTTCATAATTTTGCCTATCAGGAGATCTATATAGGACTGCAATTAAAATTTTTTTTTCTTTCTATTATCACTTTGATATCTGTGCACTCAAATATTTTCTCATCCGAAAGTGAATTTCCCAGATCCGTTATTTTTATGCTGTCAACCTTACAATTCAAGCTTTTAAAAATTGCAACACCTCCCCAGTTCCTATCTTTCCTACTTTCCTACTTGTGATTTTGAAATTTTTTTGACAAGCTTAGATTACTTTTTGATGTTTTTCCCCCCTCGCTTAAAGACAGCCAATTCCATTGCCAAGGAACGTAACAAACCCAGGTCACAGAATCCCAGGAAGCTTGACTCTAGTTCGGACTGGTACACACCAGACCTGCTAAGTTAAAGAATTTAATGCTTGCTCGGAAAGATATGTACAATCAGTCAAATTTGATTAGTGACAAAAATGGCTATAAAAAGGCTATACAAAGTAAGAATAGTTGCGACAAAGAAGGAGGCTAACGTTAAAGAAATAAAGTCAGTCAAGAACCAAGTAAAGCAGCCTGGAAAGTGATTCAGTCAGCAGCTTTACCATCGGTGTCTCACAGGATTCCCTATTGTCCGGATGAGTTAAATGGCTTCTTTATAGAATCAGTGAATGATATCGTCACTAGTCTGGGTGACGAAAGACACAATCTGCCTGTGGCTAACCAAGCAGTCTGCCCCCCTCTCATGTCATGGCAGCCAACTTCGGCAGCTGAGATCGAACGAGTCGTGGCTAAATATAAGAGCTCCAACAGCCCGAATTTCTATGGAATGACAGCTTCTTGGTTAAACAAGGTCATTAACCTGGATTGTGTCAACTACTAAATTCTGAACAGTAAGCTGCAGAGGCCTGCGATAAGCGGGGTTGTGCTGAACACCGTGGACCCATATTTTTCAGAGAGACAACAGATGGTATCCATTGAGGGGGCAGTTTCCAGGCCTAAAAATTTAAAATATGGAGTCCCCCAGGGTTCGGTAGTAGGTCCACTACTGTTCCTGGTGATGATTAATGACCTGAATAGGCTGGGAAATGTGATCCTTTTCGCGGACGACACTACCCTAGTGTCGCATGGACCCCGGGTTGAACTTTCAACATCTCTGGCTGACCAACACCTTCAGGAGGCATATCGGTGGTTCGAGGGGAATGGATTTCAGCTCAACCAAGACAAAATCGTTGGTGTGCAGCCTATCAAGAGATGCTGCTCAGTGTGGACCAGTAAAACTTCTCGGTTTTGTACTTGACCAGAAACTGGCCTGGAAAGATCATATTGGCCTAGTCAGCAGGAAATTAGCACAGGTTTGCAACCTTCTACTCAAACTCCGCCATCTCATCACCGAGGAGTACCTGCTGACTGTCAACCACGCCATGTTTCATTGCCACGTTAGTTACGGCTTGTTACTGTGGGGCCATGCAACTGGAACAGATGAAATCTTGAGGCTGCAGAAAAGAGCTGTTAGGTTGATCACTTTTAGTGACCCTCTGGCTCACTGCAAACCTATCTTAGCTAGGTTGGGAATCTACACGTTGTATAGCCATTTCATCTTGCTTTGCACGGTACACATGCTCGATAACATGGAGCTCTACACAGAGAGAGGTACCATACACGATCATCAGACCAGACAGAGTGGCCTATTGGACGTGCCTAGGGCCAGACTTTCAAGATCGCAAAGTAGCTATTCTACTGTGGCCATTAAGGTCTTTAACAAGTTGCCCAGCTCATTGAAGTCCCTTGACAAGTCTGGCCTATTGAAGAGACTGATCCCCTAACTGAAGGAAAAGGCCTATTACTCCCTAGAGGAGTTTTTTGAAGATCCTCTCGTTGAATTAGTTAAGCCTATCCACAGCCAAAGTATTTGTATAGTTTGTTTTGTTTGTGTGTTTTTCGTGTTGTATATGTAGTAGCCTATTTGAAACAATGACGCCATCAATCCCTTCTTAGGGTAAAATGTGAAGACCCGGTAATAAGGTATAAGGTAATATTCTTATTATATTCAATGATACCGAAGAAAATGAAGCCGATAGTATGATGAAGATCTTCAAAGACCACCATCCGAAACTAGCATTTACAAAGTAGTTTGAAGAAAACAGCAAAATAAATTTCCTGGACCTTACATTAAGAAGAAAACAAACTAAATCGAATTCGAAATCTACAGGAAACCAACACAGACGAGCACAACAACAAACTACAAATCCATACATCCCACAAGTCACAAGAACGCAGCATTTCGATCAATGCTATATCGAGCCTACAAGATTCCACTAAGTGAAGAAAACAGAAGAAAAGAATTAAAAATAATAATAATTAATGCCAGAGAAAATTTATTTCCAAGTAATATGATTGATAATATCGGAATGAAGGTACAATGAAAGATACAGAACTAAGAAAAACTTAATAGGATAACTACATTGGCTAAAGAAGGAGAAACAAAGAAATTTGCAGTATTAAACTTCACAGGAGAAAATATACAAAAGGTAGCAAACAGATTCAAGAAATATGGAGTCAACATAGCCTTCAAAACACAAAACACCATGAGTAAAATATTAAACCCCAAAATTGAAGATTGCAACAGGATCGACAGACTCGCAGTATACAAGATCAATTGCAGCGACTGTGATAATTTTTACATTGGACAGACTGTTAATTGTGTCAAGAGATTTAAGAACCACTTATCAGCTTGGAAAAACAACAAACTAGAAAGATTGAATGTCGCAAAACACCTTTTAGAAAATGGCCACACAATAGGAAAAATTGAAGAATCACTAGATATCCTCAACAATTGTAAGGAAGGAATTATTATGAGTGCATGGGAAGAATTATTTATTTTTAAAGAAAAATGTAAGACAAGAGACAAATTAATGAACGAACAAGTAAAATTCTATTTAAGCAGAACTTGCAGAAACTTGTTTTCCGTCTTGTATTTGAGTACAGTATAAGTGTAAATATATGTTAAGTGTTTTAAGACGTCTTTTATTTATATCCACTTTAAATTTACTAAAATCACTTTAGCTCAGAAAGGTCTATAATGGCTCAAATTTCAATAGCAAAAGTAAAACATAACCGTTGACATAGCATCTCTGAGAAGCTTTAACTCAGACTTAAACTTACAATTGTTACAACAAACTCATTACCAAATAAAAGGAAAATTGGAAATGGGAGCTACTAGGCCTCAGACATAGTTCAACAGAAAGCAACTTCAATTACAAGTTATTCCAGAAAAAAACATAATGATCTCTTAGAAAACTTAGAATCAAACAATTTACATCCCTTACAAAGAGGGCCAAAAGTATAATATTTCGAAGATATTGATGAAGAAAATTAGTAAATCAAATAAAGCTGAGCAAAAAGCTAAAGGTGAAAATTTACGACTGCGTCGTATAAAGTCAGAGCGTAAAAGGGAAGAGAAAGGCCTTTCTAGAAATTTACCTTCCGTCTGGCGGAATGATGACTAGAACACGTTGAGTACCGAACAGAAATACAAATAATTAGAGCCTGGCAATCACAAAAGTGGTACTTAACATCAGGCCTATGCACTTGGTGCATTATATCTTGAGCCATGGTCTACTCTATTGCGGGAGCTGCAAGGTGTTGCTTATTGTAAATAATATGGGGCAATAAACAATGTAGGCTATAAACAAATTTCAACTAACTCTCATGTGGTTAATTTGCAAATAGACTTAAATTGACAGCTGTGGTGTCCCGATGACTTGCATTAGAGGCCTGGCAGCACTAGTAAATGGCATGATTGCACCTAATGATTCGAAAGCCATTTTCTTCATGATATCAGGAAAAAAGAAAGAAGTGTGCAGTCAGCCGGTGTGATGTAGGCTAGGGCTCACGCAACTAGCGCTTATGACAACTTGTCCTACATTATATCTATAACAGCTAAAAAATTACGATCAAAATATTTTTACGGTCTCAATTCTGTTGTAATACTGCTAGGCCTGCCAATTTCGTGAGCCCTACCACGTCATTCCAGCTAACTATGCACACATACATAGTTCTTTAAATCATGCATTTTCTTTACTTTAAAACAGATGACTTTATTTAAAACCAGTTTCCTAGTTTTACGGGTGTGACCTTATTACTTGAGATGGCCACGGGTATATCAACAACTACCACATTGACTAATTTAGGCCTAGCTGATCAGTTTAAACATCAACTTGTCTTGTCTTCGAACAAGTCGATTGGTCACCGCTAAAACATCTGCTAGTCTAGTCGTTCAAACTAGTAAGTAGATTAGGTTTTAATAAACCCAGTAGGTGATAGTACAGCTGGTGACTTCTAAGCTGGCACTTGACCGATCGATACTCAGTCGATACTAGCCTAATTAAAAAACATAATGTTCCGTCAAGCGGGTTGCGGCAACGTCCTCGCGACCCGCGTGAAGGCATTCGTCAGCGGAAATGTTTGCAGACTGGTCTTTTTCTTATACCTCTACCACTCTCCACTCACCCCCGCGCCTATACTGCCCGCGTGAGGCCCAAGTGCCAGCTTAGAAGTCACCAGCTGTATCCGTTGGCGATAGTATGAAAAAATGGCTGCCATTTTAAACAAATTGAGATGCAGTATACTACTGCAAACTCAAAAATCATTGAGACTACAAATTTTCCCCGAGTTCCATGTAGTTTGACTAAAACTAAAACAGCTCAAGTCATTTAGGACATTCTTGAATTAATTCGTCAAACCTTTGTATTCATTTTATCACTGACTGTCAAATATTACTTGTTTATTTAAGTTGTCATGTTTTGTTTTGAGAGAAACTGATGAGCTGCACAGCTGTGATATCTGAGCAAGACTCTCAGCCAGACTACTGTTTTGACTTAAAGAATTCTGAAGCAAGGCAAGTCCCCACTGCAAAAACAGGCCATGCTGCAGCGATCCCAGCGCTGCGCCACGTCACACAAGTAGGCAGGGAACTAACATCTTATGTTTACATTTTTTTTTGCTAAATGTCATATATCCCTTGTTTGTTTATGTTTTTTCTGTTTACATTAAAAAATATTACTTGTTTATTTACGTTTTCTTGTTTTCATTTAAAAGTAAATGATGAGCAGCACAGCTGTGTGAGTCCTGAGCCAGACTTTCAGACCGCCTACTTGTTTGACGTCATAAATCCTACAGCATGGCCTATATTTGTAGTGTGACCTTGAGCAAGGCCTGTTCTTTTAGTGAGCAAGACATAAAAACATAATGTTCCGTCAAGCGGGTTGCGGCAACGTCCTCGCGACCCGCGTGAAGGCATTCGTCAGCGGAAATGTTTGCAGACCTAAACCTAATGATTCTAATCTAATTTAATCATTCTCCGAAACATTGTGCTTGGATATAGAATTGCAGAGGTCCATAGGGTAAACTTTGACATGTGAAGATAGGGCCTAACCCAAATTTAATTTGATTTAGCCTATAAACTGATCTTCGTGTGATAGAGGTAATTTTAGGTCTTCAACTTTCTGAGATACTAATCTATAATCGTATGATAATTTAGGATTACATTAAATGAATTTACATTAAATAATTTTCATTAAAGTAATTCAAATTCATATTTGAGATAAATTAATACCTGAGGGAAATTGATGTATAAGTCTCACCTCGTTACTCGCACCGATTAACGATTATTAGGCCGATTACTAGGGCTCGGTGCGCTCGTTACTAGCGCTTCAGACGATTGCAAAACAAACCAGTTAATACAACTCAATCAAATTATTTTGTATACATGGTCTTAGTTCTGCAGTCAAACCGCGAGATCCGCTAGTTTCTCGAGCCCAACTACGTCATACGCTTGAACCAGCAACCTTCAGGCTATGAGGTGAGCAGTGAACAGTTTGTCCACTCGGCTCTCTAGTCAGTTTGAGTTGTCAAGATTTTTTTTTCCTAGACGAGGGCCAGGCTTCGAAGTTTTCATGGACATGCACTGCAGCTTAATTAGCTATACACCCTCGAGGTTACGGCATTATCCCGTAGTAAATTGCCATTGGTGATTGGCGGTTTTTTTTTTGTACTTTGTGTCTTTCTACGCCAGTGGCATTTTTTAACTTTTCGATCGGGAACGATCCAAACCCGGGTCTTGTTACTATTTAATGGCGACCTTTTGTTAGATAGCATCATTAATTCATAGCCCACTGACAAATGGCAACTGGACCCAGTTTCGATCCTGTCAGGAATCGAACCGGCGACCCCCAGGTTATGAGGTGAGCGCTTTATCCGCTCAACTATCCAATCAGTTTTGAACGCGGATCTTGGGAGCCGAAGTCCCATGTTCTACTTCTACGCCAGGCCGCTCCTGAGTTGTAAGGATGAGCTGATTCCCAATTGTTGAGAACAGTCAACTCGCGCACCATTCGACTTGTTTAACTGTTTACTCTGGAGGAATTAATTGACTGTTGCGTACTAACTTGCCTTCCTTCTAATACTCCTACTCTACAAACCTAAACCGATGTTAAAATAATTCGAGAACCGATTTGGTGAGAGTTGATTGTATAATCGAGGATCATTTTCACCAAAATGTTCTTTTTAATAAAAAAAATATTAATTATTATAGGTTTGTAAAGAAAATCCCAAGATGTTTAACAGAACAGCAGGGATGATGGGGTTATCCCTGCCATTTACAGCCAGCCGGCATTTTTTCTTTTAATTTAAATCTTGGACTGGGCCACTGAGATTATAGTATAGTATAAGGGTGAAATGTAACATCCAAAGCTCAGGTTACATTTAGTTAGTTTCATGTAAAATTGCCAATATTTTTTAAAACTCATTTAAAGTTATTACCAAGCAAAAAGTTGTTTTCAATTTTTGTAGCTGGTTTTAAACTATATAATAATATTATATTTACACATATTCTTTTTATTTACTTTTAAAGAAACTGAATTTTTGATATAGTATGTGCATTCTGCAAAATCTTGATCAATGAACTTTTAACTATTCAAAATAAACACTCATGGAATATTCATCACTTGAAAATGTAATCATATGTTCAGAATTGTATTTTAAAAATCAGGGTAGCTGTACGTTTGGAGGGAAAATTAAAAATAATATTGGACAACGTACTGTGTTTAGCACATCTAATATCTAAGCAACGGATTGACGTAGAATAATAATTCAAGATGCTAAATTGTTTGTTTTTTTAAGCTGAATTCAATTTAAACAATTAAATTTTAATAAAATTAGTAGAAAGGTGTTAAATCTTGAAAATAAATTTTATTTCGTGAAAAAAACCTTCTTAGAGTAAACCTATCTTGCTGGTTTTCGAACTCGAAGTCATGAAAGACGCTTTACATGTTTGTTCCAAATTTCATCAAGATCGGACATTTTTTACAAAAGTTATCGCGCCTACGGACAGGTATATATAAATATATATATATATATACATTTATATGAAAATGAACGAACGGTGTTTTTAGGGTCTAGGGATCTCAAAATGAAAAGTTACGGTGGTCCCGCGCTTAAGTCTCACCGTGCCGCCTACGGTAATAGCTACTTCCCTATAGGGGGAAATTCGCTAAAAGAAATATGTAACTTTTTAAAATCAATAACAGTTCATATAGCTGGGAGGGCCTGACCGTCCATCCATAACGTTTGATAGATCTATGATTGCTTTGCTGCCCCTCAACTTCCAACTTCATTATCAGTGGATGTAGACATAACACGTCCGCACGCTGCTAAGTAAAGCAGGCGAGGTTATGTTTACTGGTGAGAAATACTTTTACAATCTTGGGGTCCAGCTTACTGTTTAGGGGAAGCCAACAACAAATTTATCTCTCGAAGTAAGCATAGACATTTTAGTTCATAGTTAGTTCTTGTTTTACGTGTTTTGATTCGCTTTACATTGTTTATTACTTTTTTAAATTTTTTTCTTCAAGATAGGTACGATTTTTTCTCTTTTTTATTGTAACTATTTGCCAGAGTCTGTACAAACTGTATTTCAAGTTATTTGCGCTTAATGAATCTTTTCTTTCGAGTGTTCGGTACTTTTGTTTAAAAATATTGTAAATACTATCACTCAGCCACGAGACTTAGCCATGAGAAACGTTTAAAACCACTAGATAAAAACCAGTAGGTGATATCGATTTGTCGGAATCCTTGTTTGGTTACACCATTACGTCACGTCTCTTTGCGTTTGTCTTGGTGATCGCGTTGGCTGTGATCGTAAGAATAGATATTTTATCGGTCGTATAAAATCGATTTAGAATTTTCAGTCAACGTTGTTGTTTGACGTTTCCAATGTCAGGCGCTGTTAATGCATTTTGGATTACTTTGCATTTTGGATTTTAAGTCAGTGTTTTCCTAAAAACTACTGCGCTTTAAGACCTGCAACCATTAATTTTATCTCCAGTAATTTATAACCAACATTTATTTTAATTTTGAGATTTGTATGTTAATGCGTATACATCCGTATATATGCAGTAATGCGCATCTTGATTTGATGTAAAGGAATTTCTCTACGAAAATTGAAATTGTGAGTGATAATAAATACAGCCATTACACCTCCCCCCTCGACCGTCCCCTCCATAATATAGAACACTCCCCGGACACTGAACTGTTATCGGTCCATAACACAGGATATACGACACATCCACTCTTATAATACTCCTTTAATACCTCTTAAGACCTGGACGCAGCACTGGCTGCGTATTTTAACCAGAATATGTGTGAAAAATGAGTGTGTGATTATTTTGGCGCGATCTCGTTAGTCTTGTTACTGACTAAGGCCGGCATGTTCCTCAGACAGGACTGTTAATTAACAGCCCAACAGTCAATGGTAACTAAGGGGCCTACATTTTAACGAGGGATTGAACCACAATTTTTGGCTGGTTTACAATATACGAACTGGTATAATTATGAGGACGGTCCTATAAACGTAGTTCTCAATAGTGCGGACGTTAAGTCACACTATGGAACACCGCGTCCACAAGCCATCGTACATAACTACCCACAATTCGTGACCTCCAAGTAGCTGGATTACAAGACACGCCACCGTCCCAGTCTAGTTCTAATATATATTTATTATAGACACCTTTCCAGATAATATTAATAATAATTAGGCTAGTTTATGTGCGGTGAATCGATGTTTGTTTTTAGATTATTAACTTATAAATAAAATTTGTTGAAATTTGTTATCTTTATTAGCTATTCCAGACTTTTAGATGACTTCTGCTTCTATAAAGCAAGAGGAATAACCTAGAATAATAAAGTATTTGATTTTTTTAGTGGCTTTAAGATAATCAAGATCTTGTAAATCAAGTATGAATACAGTGCACTAGATAAAAACCTTATTAACATAAACATTTGTTTAAATTAAATCACTATGAATGTGTACACTAACAGCTCCAATATTCCATAAATATTTCATAAGATATGTTTTATCGTACGTAGTTCTAGGATTAAAAACTTTTATAAATGATTTGCAGGAATATTAGAGCGCGAGACCAATGGTAAAGAGGGGAAACCCTCCAATTCCCTTTTAAGATAATTCAAGTGTGTCAAGAAATCGAAGTAACAAATCCAAGTCTATAAATAAAGCTATTTTTAATAAACGTAAAACATATACAAATCATTTTTAACTCAAACTACAGTATTATATTGCGGACTAATGAAAAAGACTTCAATACCTTATAGTTCGCGCATTATATCTCCGGCTATGGAAGTGTCAGCTGGTTGCAAGGCGTGGGGGGGAGAGGGAATACTTTTCTGAAAACATTGTTCTCCAGTCCCACTATTTGTAAAACGCTTTGTTTACCAAAACCATATGTTTAAAATATCATATGATACGGTTAGTAGCGTAGTAGCCATAGCCGGATATAATGCGCGAACCGTAAGTCATAGGCTGTAACCTCAGAAATAGGGCATCAATTAATTGACTTACTTAATAAACATTATGTATCGAGTATTACTGACAGCTTGTACATTACATACACCAATTACAAAGCGAGTATAACGAGGTGTCAGTGCGACTGGGACCGCGTCAGTCATTGATTTGGACAGACAACTGTGCAGCCAGTAACATTGTTTGATTTGAGATTTGATTATGCTTACGCGCAAAAAACAACATTAAGATTTCGATTTTTAAATTTCAACTTACTACTTCGCCCCGTCACACTGCTGATTTTTCTGACAACTTCTGAAAGCCAAACCAAAATATTCTTTTATCCGTTTTTCCTTTTAGAGTTCAAGTTTTAAAATTATTGAATTTTTTAGGTATTTGAATTATGAGATGAATTGATTGTTTCTCTGGTGGCAATAAAAACCCAGATATGCTGAAAAAATCATCCTAAGAAAAAGCAAACAATTTGGTTGCATTAGTCTAATTTCTCGCATAGCTTAAATTTTACAATTATACAGACTCTCATCTATCTTTGAAGTTAAAAAATGGTTTCAAAAATAATTTCCAAGGAAATAAACTCATATTGTTTGATTTGAGAAAAAAATCGTGTGTTTCCTTTAACAATTAATACAGTTACTACAATTAACAATTGTACAATTATTAATACAATTATAACAAAGGTTTGCAGAAGAGTAAAAACTGCAGAAATTGTAGAACTCGAACTATTTGTAGAAATTGCTTGGATGTCAATACAACAAAAAATAAATGTACACTGTGAAGAAACGTGGATTCGTTTATCAAACGATTTCACACGAGAGGGAGCTTAATTTTATCGCCAAACACTGCTCTATAAATCCCGGTCGCTTCGGTTTGTTTATGGCCTCAACCACCGGCGGCGGCGTTGGTCGGTGGCCCAACACTCAACGTTCTCTGGGTTATTCTCCTCACGTAAATACACGTTTCTTTAGTGCGTCTGGCCAAGGATAAGAATCACTCGTAGATCAGTGCAGAATCCCGCACAGCTGATCAGATGTTCTTTTGTTTGCATTTTCGCCTCTGTCAAAATAAACGTTCTTTTAAAATCAGTTTTTTGCGCTTTTTTCGAGTTATATTGTCTAAATTAAAAATCTAAAGCGAGTTGGTGAATCTGCACACAGACGCGTGTTTTAATGTATAATATGTGGGGGTAAATCATAAAACAAAAAGCCTTATTGTTTACAAAGTTTCCATGTATGGTATTAATAATATAGAGGATTTAATTATATATTATTGTAGAATGGAGTTCGGAAGGAACATTTAGGTAGCTTTCATTTGAGTAGTGTGGGCTATGTGGTCAAATTATGCAGGTGCAAAGTTAAAGCTATTGATAACAACAAATAAAAAATTGTTACTTTTTTAAGCTCTTCTGCTGGATTTAGTTTTAAAATTACGTAGAACTTTGTTGGTAAATAGTAGGCCTATAGGATCCAAAGATTTCCAAAATAGGAATTATTTTAAGTTGTTACATTTCAAATGGAGGCAAAACATTGTTTCCATAAATTGAAAATTTCATTTTTTTACTTGTCCCAGCATTGGAACTTTATGTCTGCTATTGGCACTTTAAACCTGTTCAGCTCTCAAAGATTACATAAGGTAATTTATGAATAAATCTTCGCTATTGCCTCAACATAAATAACAAATAGAGAAATTGTTTTGAAAATTATAGCCAATTCCCTTTTTAACTATGTTATATACCCTGATTATTGAGAAAAGTCACCGGACGCCAACTCACTTGTTCTATTTTATAACGCTATTTACACGCCGTTAAAAATGTTTACTAAACTTAACTGTAACAGTCATTTACATTTTGTTAAAAGTTTCAATGGGGTTAGTTTTTCCTAAATTGCAAACACGAATAACAATACATTGATATACAGGGTGTTCAAATAATGTGAGGCAATAATTTACATAGTGATTCCTTGGGTTAAAATAAGCAAAAAAGTTTATATAAACATAAGTCCTAAGGTGCTTCGTTTTCCGTCTGTGTGTCTATTTAAGATTTTTCATATTTAATCATATCTCACAAACCTCTAAACATAAAAAAATCAAACTTAGTATATGGATAACCACTATTAAGAAATATTTTTGAAAGAAGTATAAAATTTCTACTTTGTACCATTTCAAAATGGTAACTATTTTTTGTTTTCAAAGCTAAATATCTTAAAAACCGTAAATTTTAGAAAAATTATACAAGAGACAAATAAGTTGCGAAATTTTATCTAATTAATGATAAAATTAAGATTATAACAATAGGACAACTAATAATTGAGAAATTTTAAATTTTCCGAATAAAAACATGCAATTTTCAGACAGAATATTCTAAGGAACCATGTTTTTATGGAGAAAAGTGAAAATTTCTCCATTATTAGTAGTTCGATTACCATAATCTTAATATCAGCATTAATTGGATTAAATGTTACAACTTTTTATCCCTTGTATAATTTTTCTAAAATTTACGGTTTTTAAGATATTTAGCTTTGAAAAAAATAGCCGCCATTTTGAAATGGTACAAAGTAGAAATTTGATACTTCTTACGAAAATAGTTCTTAATAGTGGCTATCCATATACCAAGTTTGATTTTTATACGTTCAGTGGTTCATGAGATATGATTAAATATGTAAAAATCTTAAACAGACACATAGACGGAAAACGAAGCACTTTGGGACCTATGTTTATATAAACTTTTTTGCTTATTTTGACCCAAGGAATCACTACGTAAATTATTGCTCCACATTTTTTGAACACCCCGTATTACGGGAAACGTCCTCTAATACATCGTCTCTAAGAGCGTCAACTAATGGTCCTCCAAAGTGATTTTTTACGTTGCTTCTAAGAGGAGGTTGCTGTCTAATTAGATATAATTTACATAACAACTTGTTTTTAAGTTTTTCTTAAATATTTTTAAAGATATTTACCTAGTAAAACAAAATACCTCACGAAATTTTTACAATGTTAAGTTTGGATCATTTTTAAAATCTGCACCCCGGCCTGTGAATATCCCACCAGATCTACCATACCCTATCCTTAGACAACCCTAGTGGCACACAACCCTAACGGAGGAGTTGGCACTACGACCTGATCACCGCTCATGAACAGCCTACGGTCGGCGCAACTAAGAACAAAGTACAAAGTATTTTCCACCCTAGATATTTCTTCACTAAAACAGACGTACACAAGTGTCTGTTAAAATTGATTGCCATCCACTTACATCAATATTGTTTCAATACGATATCCAAAGGTATATTATCGTGTTTTGAATATTTATTCGTAATATATTTTGAATACTGCATAAACATTGAATTATTATAAGTTTTATACCTTGTAATGAAACCATGTATTATTTCGTTCTGAAAATAGGAACGAAAAAATGGCAAACAAGTTGAATATCATCCATGTCTCGGGTGAGATAATTTATTTAATTGCGCCCAAAGATTTATGGCCATCTCGCTTGTAACGGGATGAATTATATCTAAGATTATATATTATCTCTGAGTTTTTTTGCATGCGTTTGAGCGAAATAATCTTACATGTTTTTAATACATATTACGTTTTTAGTTACATTATGTAATCTCAACAAAGCCCTGCGAGGGGCTTTAGTAGAAATGAAAAACATTATTGCAAAATTGCTTTTACAATAACTCGAGTACATTGACGCAGTAATCTAATCGTTATTTTGTTGGTTTTTGGTAAAGACATAAGTAAAAAAGACTTCCATGAGCTAAACTACTGAACAATATCTCATCACCCGCTCACACTCACAACACTTCTCAATCACCCGGGGCACTCCTCACTGTCAACCTTTATTAACTTAAAGTTGTGAGTGAGCCAGAAGCAGCTACAGATAATCTTTCAGCTCTTACCAGTTTAGCTGATGGGTTTCAAGTTTTAAACTTAAAAAAATATATATAACTTGAGTAGTCAATTAAGCTGTACATAATTCTCAAAGCAATTTCATGAGCTGCTAACATTTTAATAAATGAAGTGTAACTAGTGTTATCTCAGTAATCTGGTAGACTAAATATGCAAAACACTTGCACAGTATCGAACAATGTAATTGTAAAATTTGGTCAACGTTTTAAGATACAAGTACGAAAAGAATATATAATATATATCTTACAAAACATTTCACAAATCGACAGTACAACGAGAATTTGCGAATCTAATCACTATTACTTGGCATTGAATTTGTTTACAAAATCAGTAATACTCATTTATATTCTCTTTAAGAAGTAAACATTGTGAAATATAATCAAGAGAGATTGAGAATTACGTCACAAACGTTCAGTTTTATTTGTTCTGAGCACATAAAATATGTTTTACATATGGAACAGTTGAAATTCCATTAGTTGATTGACACGCCCCCAATAACCGTCCATAAAACCCACCTTACGGCTGACATCAGTAAGATAAAACTCACATTCAACCGACCTCCCATGTGTAAGAGAAATCTTACTTTGATAAAAATGTGAAACAAAAGGGAATCACAAGGCACGACCTACTTTTTTGATGTTGTTAATAACTATTGTTGCTAATAACTATTAGTAAATAGGGTAGCTATTGATTAGGTAACATTATTTAAATTGCATTCATAGGATGTAAATAAAAAACGTCTAACAACATTTCAAAAATTAAAATTATTTAAAAGGAGGCAATATTTACAATAATCCTATTACAACTCTTCACATGTATAATTTACTTCACTCTGTTTATGCATTGCTCTTATTATTTTTTCACTGAGCCATTGATTTCGGTTTGTTATGCTTTCTTTATAGGAGGATTTTTATTTAAATTACAGATTAACCACATTTAAAAACATCATCATGATTTTTGGACTTAATTTACATTGGTAATTTTCATTTAACACTTTTATTTAACATCGGTGATGTATTTTTACATATTTTGACTACAGTAACTTGTTTGTGAATTTTAAAAATGTACGAGTTGCTGACATCAATACCTTGTAAATATTATGCTAGGCAGGCCTAACCAATATTCCATTTTATTGGTTTTGTATTTTACCATAAAATGACATATTTTACTCTTATTTTCTCAACACATTATTTATAAAACTTCCTAATTTGGCTAATAAATATTTTTCACTAAAAACTTTAGAAAGTACTTGCGATTAATGAATTAGTTTTTGCCCTACGTTATTGGGTTTTTTTAGTGTAAATGATTTAGTAATCGAAGTCAAAGGCAACACTAAAGCATTAATTTGCTCAGCTTTTTAAAAATTGAGTCCTCATAATAGCTCTAATGACGATGGTTGTTGCTGATCTGTTAGTGCTATGCTTGTTTGTGTACTGTTCACAAATAATTACAGGTTTAACTGTATATTGTTTTTTTAACTAAACTATCTTTGTTGTTGTCTTTTTCCATGAACATAATGTAATTCAGTTGTAATAATGACCCATTTTTGTCAGGTTTAAAAACTTGTTATTTAAAAACTTGTTTTTAATAAAAAACCTATTTTAACGGAGGTTAACTCTGTCGCCAAACACCGCTCTATAAATCCCGGCCGCTTCTGTTTGATTATGGCCTACAACGTTTATTCGGCGGCTTCACTTCCTGCGTTTACTTGTGAACTTAAGGGACTTTGCATTTGCACGCAAGCGATGAATTGACATTTCTAAGCTTATTAGGAACATTTATTAGTATGTTTAAAACTGCTATAGCTTTTAAATGAAACGCCTAACAACTGAGTAATTAAAATAATATCCTTGTTCATTATTCGCATTTGGATTGATGCAATTAATTAAAAAGGTTACATACATTAAACTGTCTTCAATTCACTGAGGTGTGATTTATCAAGTTAACCTTAATTTCGAGGTCACACAAAAACACAATGCTAATTTCTTAACAGAGAATGCGCTCTTCACTGTACCTATCCCGGCAGAAAACAACAATCAACGGAGCGAGAGATGTAACTGTAATACCATCCACGTCTCGGGGGAGATTTATTTAATTAAAACGAAAGATTTACAATCATTTCGCCAATTAAGGGGAATTATATAAAAATTATAAATATATCTCCATCAACACTTTTTCATCCAACAAATTAACTGTAGGAGATTCTTTAAAACTTGCTTTGCTGTTTCAAATAAATGTTACGTATCCGATAATGGTGCTTTGACTTATTTACGACAGTGCCACCTTTTTAGTCTTAAATCTTGATTACCAATCAGGTCTTGGTAAAATCTTGATAAATAACCAGATGAATAGGTGACCATATCACAAAGTATCAAGAATTGCCTGCCTACGTGAAACTTCATTTTTAATGCAATCAAAATAAAACTACGGGTTTAATCAAAGAGTGCTCTTATAATTGCAAGATCAAGATATTTTTAATAAATTAATAATGCATCACTATATACTGACTAATTATTTTAATTCACATGCTCGCATGAGCTTAAATTTAAAATAAGTAAATAGGTGGCGAAGTGTGGGACCAATCATTAAAACAACTTTGATTAGCGTCATAAGTACAAAATATTCTTGACTCAATCATTTGTTTTGTATGCCTGAACAAAGTAAGATTGATTTTAATTTAACTTGATTGAGGAATAGTATATTTCACTACTAGTCACGAAAGTAGCCCATTTCGGGGCAAGATACTGATTTACTTGCGAGGCGTAAGCCGAGCAAGTAAAACACTATCGAGCCCCGTAATGGTACTTTTGTGACGAGGTGTGAACAGTACTTTTCATCACGATGCAAATAAGTGATCAAACTTATAAAAAATGATCTAACATTTCATAATTAGTCATTTTTCTATAAATAAACACAATACGGCTGAGCTGTCTATTTTAGTTTATAAAGTCAGCTGGTTGAACTGTCAAATTAAGGAATTCGTTTGTTTTGGTACGGCAAAACTTTGTTTTGGTACGGAAATGGTTTGTTTGGGTACGGGAATGAAATGTTTGGGTACCGAAAAAGCACCTGATCATTACTTGTTTTGACGTAAGGAAATTGAGAGTTTTCGTAGATCTCAGCTGTACGGTAACGGGCAATTTTCGTAAACAGAGTGATGAAAAATATTTGTCGTGTTCTCCTTTAATCGATTTATACTTATTTCAAACGCCAGGGGTTTTGTGTGATCAAACTCCGCCTTCGTTGAAACGGATTTCAATAATGCAACGCCACTTTCCGGTGTCGTTGGAAAGATCTCAACGTGAGTTTTATAAAAAATAAGATTTATGGAGGTTGTAATTAAATAGAGCCCCATATGCCCTTAAAATTTCGTATTTATCCATTGGGTTTAACAAGGTAAAACAGCTGATTGTAGTAATCACAGGTTCATCGTACCATTGATCTGCATAGAAGCGAACTGCATCAATAGAATATGGCTTGAGTATAATTTAAATCTACAGGGCAGTGCACGTTTACTAGTCAACACTAATCGCGTGAATGACGAGTAGCACGACTGCACGTCGTCCGGCCTAGTTGTCGATGCCAGTTGCATTTGGAGCTCTTGACATTCCATTAGTTGATTGCCACAGACCCAGTAACGTCCCATGAAACCTGCCTTATGGCAGACAGCAGGAAAATAAAACTCACATCGCCTGTGCATGTATATTTTTTATGTCATCCATATCCTGGGATAAATATATGACTTAAAGTTTCTTGAATATTTGTTAGATTTTAAATGTTAATACATAACACATATATTCGTTTAATTTTTGCTGGTATGGTAGTTAAACTACTCGAGATGTGTTCTGTCATTAAAGACGGACAGACACCACTCCGAAAACCACTTTTTGGATTCAGGGAGCGCTGAAACAAGTATTTTCACTAACAAATCAGATTTGAAAACAATACGAAAACAATACGTTCTCCATATACTAAATGTAAGGGGAAGAAAGTAATAATGGCTGCTCGCATTGGCCAATACCATCTCTCTCAACTCCGAGGCTCATGTCATGGATTTCTACGTGATATAAATTTTTGAATGTCACTACTATTACAGTAGTATATTGAGTGATGTATCAAGAATCCGTGACATGTAGTAGTGCGTGTTATAGTCCCTTCAGTGTTTTATAGTTACCAAAGCCCAATGATTTGTATTTGTACTTGATTTAGACCCTCAATGCTCTGTTGCCGATACGATCGACCAGCATGGCTACAGGGCTGTGATGTAGAACTCCCCTGGGGCTCTAGAAGTTGCCCGCCGCCAACTCGGCCTTGCTAAGACACACTATGTGGTAAATTAAGCACGTGAAGCGTGAAGTAATCATATATTTGATCGCTTCAAGGTATGAACTACTTTGGTGTCGCATAAACTATGAACTTACCTTAATATGATTTTTTTCTTTGTGCCGGGATGTTGAAGAAGTTGTGCAAGACAAGATACTCCTACTCATATAATAATGAACTAGTATTGTTGTGAAACAGTTGCATTCATTAAGTGACTCATAAAGTTTAATGTTGTGTTTACATTAGCGACAGATCAGTGTTTCTCAATCGGTGGTACATCGGTGGCAAGAGAGGTTTCAGGTGGTACGCAAGAGATTGAAAAATTAGTACAAAAACTAGGTTTACGAATAAACGCTGTCCCATGAAACAGTAAAGTCGCACATAATGCCATAACTTTTTCAGTATCTGTTTTGGTCATAATATGTCAATTTCGTAGCATATTTCAAGAAATATTGAAAACTTAATTTGAGTAATATTTTTTTTTACTCTTTCATTTTAAGAGTAATTCTTTTCCATAACATTTTGGCATAGAAAAATGTTCTTACCATTAAAAAATACTACAAGCTTTAGAGTATTGTTTCGGTGGTATATTTGCTAGTTGTTTGATTTACTAACTAAACGTATTTATTTACTATTTCGAACGCACAGTCCAGTTATGTCGATCCTGTTATATACATTTTTACAATATAGTTCAACATAAGATCATTGGTAAAAACACAGTTTACTTTGAATGGCTTTAAATTATTTATTTATGTTAATTTTTCAATTTAAATATGAGAAATATTTAAAGTTCCAAATAACAGACTGAGATTATATTTTCTACGTGTAAAATTAATGAGCATAGCCGACGTGAACATATAATATGTCAAAATGTCCTTATAATCTAAGTACGATCTAAAATGTACATTGACAAGTAAAATAAAATAAATTTAGCTAGCAAAAACAAAACCGCAAAAGGGTAACTATGAACATTGTTGAAGGAAATGCCTCAGTGGCAAGGGGAGGGGGGGTCTTTGCGATGGTACGCCAAAATATTGAAGACGTGGTAAGTGATACGTGAGCACCAAAATGTTGGGAAACATGTCAAATGCGTCAGAACTTTGTGCGACGATTTATTCTTGATTTTAGTATTTTATCGTCATGTTCAAAGCAATTAATGCTATTTCATTTGGGAGCTCTTGTATCTTTAGAAGTAATCCTTAAAAATATAGGCTTCTATGCCTAAAAACTTCAAAGATTTAGGCAACAACAACAACAACAATTAACAAAAACACGACGACAACAACAATTAACTTTTTTAATAAGGTGGGTTTTCAAGAAGTAAACGTGAAACCCAGTTTGCAAGTAACTAAATTAAAACCCTTACTCGGACAAACCGTGTAAAAAGAGTAATCACCTCACCCACTATTGTCAGTTAAGGATGTTCCAAAAAGTTCAAAATATAAAAATACCCCCGTTGCAGCAGACCTGCATACTCAGCGAATTTCAATTGCAAAGTACATGGTTCAATCCAATATAGCGAGATTTGACACGTTTTTGAAGCTCCATAAGAATAACATGGGGAATGAGTATGCAGGTTTGCTGCAACAGGTATTTTAAAACTGGGTGGTTTTAATTCAATGTTTAGTAGATCTGAACTTGAAGAAGCCATACACCAAGTTTTATCAAGATATGTCAAGAAATAAGGAAGATATTGCATTGTTTTATTTTCCATAAGGATAACATGGGGAATGAGTATGCAGGTTTGCTGCCATAAAAACGGTAATATCCGGGGTTTTATACTAAAATACATTAGATCTCATCTATATGAAGCCACAAACCAAGTTTCATTAAGATATGTTGAGAAATAAGTGAGATATAGAATTTTACTTATTCCCCAAAAGGTTAACATTGAGACAACGTACTGTGTTTACCACTTTCAGTATCTCGGTAACCAATGGTCATAGAGCAATGATTCAAATTACTAAATGGTTCTAACCAAAATTCGATAAATTTTATTTTTCTATATAAAAAACTCTATATAAACCCCATTTTGGGGGGGTTTACCCCGCTTTAACCCCCCTTCCGGTGGTCCGATCGGGCTGGTTCACGAACTCGTCCGAATAATTACTACTTTAACGCCTGTGCCACATTTCATTCCGATCGGACCATTTTTGCGAGCGCTATCGTGCTTACAGACACACACACATATATATATATATATATAATTTCTAGATATATATATATATATATATCTAGAAATTTGAACGAATTGTGTTTTTTGCTTCTGGGGGCCCCAAAACGAAAAGTTATTATGGTCTTGGGCTTAGGTCTTACCATGAGACCTACGGTAATAGCTTCTTCCCTATAGGGGAAATTCGCTAAAATGAGTCATTTCCGCTCTAAACCAACCCTCGCCATCTACAAGTATTACCCGCCGCAGAAAAACAATAACGCCAGAAACACTGCCCATATAAATGCAAAGCTGACGACAAATGTTAGCTTTGAGGCAATGTCTGTGGTTTGAATGAACCTGAGGGGAATGAGTTATTTTCTGTTACTTCCCGGCTTTACTAAGGAACTGGCAATAAAATTGATTTCCTAAAAGCAGAAAATGTATTTATACGTCACTGTCTCAATATGTAAGAGGGCAGGCATTAAAATTATCTAATGCTGTAAACATTATTGTTCACGTGTACATTCATTATGAAATATTGTAAAATTGTTTCACTTTTACGTTTTGATGTATGTATGAAAATCTATCAACCAAAACCAGTTTAGAATTTTTAATTCTCAAGTGTATATTTAAGATTAAAGAGATAAGATAAAATAAAAATGAGTAATTGAGTTTTTGTACAAATTATTAAGTTTCTAATAAACATTTTTCTTTATTTGGATTGGTATTTTGTATTGAATTATTTTCCTGGCTTCATCAAACCGGAAGTTACAAAGTTTTTTTTCTCTAGACTCTACCCCTTGTATGGGGACACAAAACATATCTAGCAAAGCATCGGTATATTGGTTGTAAACTGCACTTTTGGAATAAGAAATCACAAAAATTTAGGATATATTATTAGTCATTAAAGTCGATTCTACTGTCTTACTGTTGTACTATTACATTCAGCTTCGAGTTTAATCACAGCCTTGAACTTTTTTTCAACTCTCAATTATTTGTATTGTGAGTAGTTGTAACCTTACAAATGCTTTTTATAATGGATTTTTTTGGCCAAATTTAATTGATCAGTAAATAATAAACAATCACAAGCTTCTAAAGCGTTAACGTTGATCAAAATACGTTTAAATCTGAAGCTGAATAAGCAAAAAACTTAAATTCATTACCACTCTGGAACGTTTAAAACGTTTAGATCCTTAAACATTATGTGACTTTTGTGTTGTGGTTTTCCAGTCTTATGGCTCTAACTGCCACTGGGTTAGCAACGCACGTGTTATAATCTCATCAGGAAGACGTAAAAAGTCTTATTACCTCCCCATTTGTTTTATACTATGTCCTTTTGACCCAGAGACCCTTAAAATAGGAAGTTGTTAGGAAAGAAATGGTGAGAGGTGCGCTCTCAGAATGTTTTTTTAAACTATTAAACTTATCACATTAAACGTATCATAACTATCAAATTTGATTACTTAATTTACCATCAAAGCAATAAGATACGAAAACAAATTTAAATGTTAGAAAACAACGTTAATACAGTCAAAAAAATCAATGCGGGAAGAAACAAATTAAAACTACTAGTTTAACAGTGACATCTAACTAGTACTGTCTGAGATTGATTTATCGTATAACAAATGAATCAACATTGCCCTTGAGGCTAGGTATTAACAAAGGTAGTCGCACTGAGCCAAGCGAGTGTTTAAGGCAGTTGAATGCAACTCGATTGTCCCTTATGACGCTATAGCAACCTTAAAACAATTATAAATTTAACTATAAACTGTGGTGCCAAGTAAGATAGCCAATCTTTATTTAAACAATAAAATAACAAATGTGTGATTTATGGATCTTTTTAGTACTAAAATATAAAAAAAAAACACTACACGGATTTGTAGATATGCACCTCATTTACTTGTATCACTTATTTTACTTCAACTTACTGATTCTTGAATTCATGCGTGGGGCCTTTTCCGTTAATTTACTGCGACTATATTTTGGTTTTCGTTAATTCACTACCGCTTGATAAAATGATCTATTGCTAAAAAAAACTGTTTCCCAATAAATTTTACGTCCCCTGTTGTATTCCTTATACTCGCTATAAATCCGTTAATGCTGCCTTATCTTTTATATGGTGTGTTCGGTATCTCCCCCCCCTCCACCAATCTAATATTTTCGATATCATACAGTTTCACTTTAAATGGATATAGTTGTATAACTGTTTGAAAACATGGTTTTCACCACACTACGACGAAATCACCTGTTTTACAAACGTCAAACGCGGACCGAAACACACTGATTGCCGCCACAGGACCGAAAACGTTTGGGGCCCTAGGGCCGAAAGTCAGCTGATCGTTTATTTGCTTTAAACAACGTCAGAACATCACATAATTATACGGCATTCATTATGTTCCAAAGACAGGATAGTTGCGATCATATGATTTTCATAACTGTGTTTGTTTGAATCGTAATAAAGGAGTTGTATCGTCACTCATAACCTTCAAGTTTTGTTTTCGTCAAAAAATAATCAATTTTTTTATTATTTAGGGTATATTAGGTAGTGTGGTGAAAGTTATTTTTCACCACACTACGACGAAATCACCTGTTTTACAAACGTCAAACGCGGACCGAAACACACTGTTTGCCGCCACAGGACCGAAAACGTTTGGGGACCTAGGGCCGCAAGTCAGCTGATCGTTTATTTGCTTGAAACAACGTCAGAATATCATATAATTACACGGCATTGGAAATTGTATCGTCGCTCATAACCTTAAAGTTTTGTTTTCAAGTGAGTCAAATAATAATAAGTTTTCTTATTATATAGGGTATATGTCATTGTGTAGTGTGGTGAAAAATAGCGTTCGCCCCTCGGCCGAAAGGGTTTTGAAGCTCTCGATCGTTTCAAATTCTCGACTTCGTCTCGAATTTGAAACACGATCTCGAGCCTGCAAAACCTCTTTTTCGGCCCTTGTAGCGAAATATACTATTATAAAAAAAATAGTAGTAATTATGATAGTTTGTGTTAGGTAAGGTTAGGTTAATCACATTAACAACACAATGGATCACTCACTACACACCCTTTACGGTGACGCCTTTCCTTATCTAAACTTAACCTAACCCAACCTAATACTACTTTTATTTGTAATGTTTTCGTACAATTATATACCTATTTCAAGTTGGACTTAACGGTGTAGAAAATGTTAGATCGTTGGGGAAGATACCGTACCAAAAAATTTTTTCACATAAAAAAAATTAAATGCATTGTGAAATCTTCATTGTGTTTTTATTTTAGTCTTGTACAAATACGTTCCACTTAATGAAAGGTTCTCTATGTTCTAATCTAACCTGTCATAACTAAAGGGAAAATTAGGTTCTGATGGTGAATATACGGAATAAGTTTAGTAATAAAAAAGTGGTAATGAGTTACCGGAGAAGTTCCAATGTGTGTGTTTTTTTATTATGACCGAGGATTAGCCTCACAGTTTTGGATTCATTGCGTTTTACTTCCTTTGCGTTTTACTTCCTTTCATTAACTCGTCCCAGAACCATCCTGTTTTCCACCTTGACTTCTCTTACACATATCACGCCATAAAACAGTTCAAAATTGGAAACTAGAAGGGTATAACGTTCGTCGGATGATATGATTGATAGCTATTTCATAGTAAGGTTAATTCCTATTATATACTTCATTCGATTCACGCAACCATGTATATTTATAAATTAAAAATTTTAAGTGGTAGCATTGTACAAAATTAAATGAAATGTTACAGGCTATTTTTTTTAATTCTGAGAAGAAATTAAGTCAATTGACCCTTCGTTGGAGGCTGTTTGATGCACGGTGGATGATTTACGGTTGTTAAGCTGCTGTAAACTAGGTTCTGGATTATTGTAGAGCTTGATTTATTGTCAATCTGACCTCGATATTTTTAGTCTCAAACCTTTCGTCCTTTTAAGGCTGATGCTATTTTCGAAACCATATTCTTAACGTATACAGGTAAAAATGTTTAGTTTGGTAAAAATGTTAAACTACACAAATATAAACTAAGCATGGACTGACTCTGCTTCTGATAATGGGCTCGGTCCCCAACCACAGGCAATAGCCCACTTGGGGATCATTTCTATTTGTTTTGTAAATATTTCTATGTATATATTCGAACGAAATAAACCATTCATTCATTCATTCATTCATACAATAAGCAGTATTTTCTGTTCATTTGTGGCCAGCAAATACGCGCGACTGTTTTTTATGGCTGATCGCTAGTTTCTCAAAGTCGCATTTCGTTTATTTACGAACGGCAAATGCACGCGATCGTTTTTCGCGGATGGCCGCGACTTTTGCAAGGCTACATTTGCCGATTTTCGGCTATCGGCAAGTACGCGCGCTCGTATTTCGCGGCCGACCGCGATTTTAGCAACGCTACATTTGCCGATTTTCGGCGATCGGCAAATACGTTCGATCGTATTTCGCGGCAGATCGCGAGTTTCGAAAAGCTACATCTGCCGTTTATCCGCGACCGAAAGATATCGTTACAAGGTTACATGGTTTTTTTTCGGGAAAATGCTTATTGTGACCTGGCTGTTACACAATACTTTTACATAATACTTTTAGTTTGTTAATATTTTATAGTATTATTGTTGTCCTATTGACGCATGCTTATGCAATATATGTATTGTCAGAAAAGCAATAAAGATTATTATTATTATTATTATTATTATTTGTTGAAAAGAATAGTGGATACAGGTCTAATTCCACCATTGATGAAAAAAACATATCTTAGGCCTATATATAAGAAGGGTTCGAGAAATAATTTAAATTGTTATAGGCCGGTTGGTTCAATATCGGTTGTAACAAAGATACTTGAACACTATATAGGCTTACAGTTGCAGAACTATCTTTTTAAGTTTGATATTATCAATGGGGCTCAATTTGGCTTTATTCCCAAGAAATCTACTGTGGATCTGTTAGAAAACTTAACTGCTGATATAAATGAGGCATTAAATGAAAATAAGTTTGTTGTAGCGGTAGCGACAGATCTTACAAAAGCCTTTGACTTGGTAGACTATAATATAATGTTAAATAAGTTAGATAAAATAGGCATAAGAGGGAAATTGTATAAGTTATTGGAAGACTATTTTAAAGGTAGAACACTGCATGTTAGTATAGGAAATTTCATAAGTAGTGGGTACAGCCAAAGATGCGGATTAGTTCAAGGTAGTATTTTGTCTCCGACTTTTTTCAATATATATGTTAACGACTTAGCTAGTCTTAGGTTCAATAGTAAGGTACTACAATATGCAGACGATAACATTTTTTATATGGTACATAAGGATTTAGCAATAGGTATAAGATGTATGCAACAGGATTTAGATTTAGCTATAAAGTATTTTTTTAATAATTGCATTAAGCTGAATGCCCAGAAAACCAAGGCGATAGTTTTTAAGAATCCAAGAATCAACATAAACCGCAGCATAGATTGTAAATTAGTTTGTCATACGACAGATTGTCTTAGAAATCATGGAATATATAGGCCTAGGTGTTGGTGTCAACCTATGATATTTTATGAAACTATTGAGCATTTAGGAATTAAATTTGATGCTGATATGAAGTTTGATACACATGTGGCAGGAATAATGAAAACTCTTCGAGCTTTTTTATATAAATGTTCTAAAATAAGTTGTTTTTTCCCAATAAGCACAAAAAGAATAATTTATTTTTTCACTAGTTCAAAGCTATATTTACTATGGTATAACAGTATATTACCTTTGTCCTGAATATATAAAAAAACTGTTAAGTAATTTATTGAACCGTATAATAGATGTTTTATTTAATGGAGTAGCAAAAGAACTGTTAGGAATTATGTCCTTAGAAAATTTAGGGAAATATACAGATCTAGTCAGAAATTATTTTAAGGAAGAGTTAAGAATAATAAATGAAGACAGGTATAATCTAAGAGAGAGACTTTACAGAGCTAGAAGAAATTATAATAATTATGGGAAACTTGTTCCGCAGTATAGAATTCCTTCACTGTTAAATGCCTTACCAGCTGAGCTTAGGTCATTGCAAAGCAACAATGAAGTGAAAACGAAATTGAAAGTGTATTTTTTAAATAATCCTTAGTTGTGTTGGAAGAAATTTAGTTTGATTCAAGACTAAAACTTGTTAGAGGCAAGCCTACCATAGCCTAGGCCTAAGCTAACTGGGCAGACATAAAATCAGAAATTAAGATTAAACTTACCTTATCGTCTAGGCCTAAACCCATATTATATCATTGTTACTTTGTAAATAATAAGAAAAATACAATACATACCTGTTAATTGTCTTAAAAGTTAGTTAGTCTTACCCTTTGTTAATGTGATGTTAGTAGTTAGTATGTTAAGAAAAGTTAGTTTAACACAAATCCCAGGACCACACTTTTTCACAGTTTGATAAGAGAGGGAATGATTGAATGATAGCATCATATTTATTTTGAAAAAGGTAAAGATAGTTATTAATATAAAGAAATATGTAGAAGAAAACTTTATTTCAACAGCATGACAAGCTGTAACTAGTTAGTTTGAAGGTTAGTTGGATTGTTTTGTTCTTTTGCCGTGGTGTCTGTCAGGCTCAGTTTCAGCTGTCAGAGCATAGAGTATAAAATTGAGTTAGAAGTTATTGTTATATATAAATGAATGTTTTTGCATGTTGTATTGTTATCTGTTAAAAGTTTATATAGGTTTAATGCTAGAAATATAGAATGTTATTGCATGTGAAATATTTATTATAAGTTATTATTTATTATTAGTTATTCAAACAAATGAAAGAAAAAATGTATACCCATCAATGTTTAAATGCAAATGTAAAAAAATGTAATGTAAAAAATGTTTCCTCTCAAATAGCTGATACAGTAGCTAGAGAGGAAAAATAAGCACTGCTGTGTATGTAAAATACGCATGCGAGTTAATAAACGAATTGAATTGAATTGAATTGAATTATTATTATTATTATTATTATTACTATTATTATTATTATTATTATTATTATTATTATTATTATTATTATTATTATTATTATTATTATTATTATTATTATTATTATTATTATTTTCCCGTGTTGGGCCGGGACAGAATGTCCAACAGTATCCCCTGCTTGTCGTAAGAGCCGACTAAAAGGGGAGGGGGGCGCACTGGTCCTTTTTCGCGTCTCCTTTTCACAACTCCATTTTCCGTTTAATTTCAATAGCCCGGTTGTTTTTTCTAAATCATTCCGGCCTATTCGCCGGGGTGACTCTGTGTTCTTCAGCCTCCAATGCGCTGGAGGTCTGGGACGAGCAGAGGGTACAGCTTAAAAACTGGGTTCTGCACCTCCCAGGCTGCCGGATAGTACAGGGGCCCGGGTCAGCTCAGCCAACTGACCTGGCTGCCCTATCAGCCGGCGAAAATCCTCTTGGCCGTGGCGGTGCCGGTTGGCGACCGGGTAGGGCCCTGCTGCGGTCACGGGGGGGCTCTGCCGAGGCCACTGCTCGTCTAGGACCGCCGGTGTTTTTGGAGGCGGTCGAGCGCGGATATAGTTGCTCTGGTGACGGGTCGGTTTTGACAATCACATTGGGGTACTGTTTTGGGGGGTAACAAACGCCCAGTCTTGGGGGCTAATCCAGACATCATGAGCGGTTCAAAAGGAAAAACAATTCAAAAGGTGCAGGAATCTTCCCGGGGTACCCTAACCCCACAAAGCAACCAACAACGCTCTTCTCTAAGCGGGCTCGACGACGGGGTGGCAAGCCCCTTCGAAAGAAGGTCGCGGGTCGAAAGATCGCCGCCGAGCCGTGTCGTGACACCTGCCTCATCGGTTGCCAGAACAACAGCGGCCACCGATGAGACACCCACTCTAAACGAGCGGATGGACGATGGAACGTCTCCTTTCGAGGCAGTCATCGCGCTCGCCAAGCAGCAGGAGGACGAGCACATCAAAAAGTGCTTTGACATCCTCGCTGTGATGAAGGCCGCGACCAACCGGCAGAAGAATATCAGCCAGGATGTGAAGGATGGCATCGTCCAATTGGAGGTCAGCCTTCACCATATCATCCAGTTGAGGAGGTCGTGGCAGTCATGTGAGTCGGTGACTGCTTCGACGCAGACGACCCCGTCACTGCGGGTAAAGGCTCAGCCGGCCGGTGGGAAGCGGGCCGCTTCTAGCCCCGCCCAACCGGAGGCTGAGAAGAAACCTCGGGGAAACGGTCCAGGGGAGACATCGGACCCCGAAAAGTGGACCGACGTCGTCAGGAAGAGGGGGAAGAAGAGAGACCCTCCCCAGCAGCCTGGAAGCCAGCCTGGCACCCGGGACAAGAAGAAGGCGCCGAGGAAGAAGTCCCGCAAGCAGCGGCCGGACGCTCTTCTCATCAAGCCGTCGGAGGGGAAATCCTTCGCCGACGTGCTGGGCGAAATTCGCAGCAAAGCGAAGCCCGATGAGAAGGGCGCCGTCATCAAGGGCATGAGGAAGACCCGAGCCGGCGATCTTTTGGTCGAGCTCGGTGACGCCTCCAAAAGTAAAGCCGCCTTCAGCGAGGACCTGCAGACTATCTTGGGGGCGAACGCGACCGTCCGCGTTCTCGAACCCAAGTCGACGCTGGAGGTGAGGGACCTTGACGAGCTGACGACCGAGGCGGAGGTGACTGCTGCCGTCAAATCCGTCATCGGCGACAACGTCGAGGTGAAAACCTTCCTCTCAAAGGCGAACGCTCGGGGTCAGAAGGTGGCGATCCTCACGCTGGGAGCCAGAGCAGCTGAGAAGCTCCTGGAGAAGGGCCACCTGAAAGTCTGGTATGTGAGCTGTCGGGTGCGCGAGAAGCTCGTGGCCTCCAGATGTTTTAAATGTCTGGGGTTCGGTCACGTAGCTAATCGCTGCCCTGGACCCGATAGAAGCAAGCTCTGCTTCAAGTGCGGCGGCCAGGATCACAGGGCCAGCGCATGCAATGCAGCGTTGTCATGTGTCCTGTGTACAGAAGCCGGCTTGAAGGGCGACCAGGTCAAGCATTCCGCTGGGTCTGGTCGTTGCGGGCAGTACAGGCGGGCCATCCAGGAGCTTCGCCAGAAACAACAGAAATGATCAGTGTTCTGCAACTTAATATGCAGAGGAGCAGGACAGCAAACGACTTGCTGTTCCAATTCGCTACGGAGCAGGGTGCTGACCTACTGCTTCTCAGTGAGCAGTACCAGAACCGACGCTCCGCGCAGTGGTTCTCGGATCCCTCCGGCACTGCGGCGATTTGGATCTTGGACCTCGGGAAGGTGCCTGTTCTCGATTCCGGATCGGGCAACGGCTTCGTTTGGGTGAGGAGCAGGGGTTTCACTGTCTTCTCCTGTTACCTCACGCCTAACCAACCGATCGCAGACTACCGCCACATGGTCGATTCCATTGAGGATGAGATCATGAACACCTCTGGCGGGGTCATAGTCGGTGGCGATTTTAACGCCAAAGCCGTGGAATGGGGTTCCCCGCGGACCGACACTCGAGGTCGTTACGTCCTCGAGTCGGCTGCCAGGTCGGGCCTCTGTATCCTTAATATGGGCGGCATTTCCACCTTTCGCCGTCCGGGGTGCAGAGAGACGATCCCTGACATATCCCTTGCCTCTGAAGGGATTGTCCAGCGGATCTCCGACTGGCGTGTCTGCGAGGAGTATTCCTCTAGCGACCACCAGGGGATCCTCTTCAAGGTCCTTCCCGAGGGTGCGCGCTTGCGCGCTGAACCTGCTCCTCTGGCTCGACGCTGGAACACCAGTCGTCTGAGCAAAGACACTTTTAAAGAAGTAATTAAAGACCAGAGCATTGTGAATTTCACAGGTGCCGAGGATCTGGCAGCATCGACGATGCGTCTCATCGCGACCGCGTGTGAGCAGTCGATGCCCGGAGTTTCCCGCCGCCACAGGAAGAAGCCGGTTTACTGGTGGACGCCTGAAATCGCGGAACTCCGGAGGAGATGCCTTGGTCTCCGACGAGCTGCACAGCGAGCCAGGAACCGCCCTGATGCAAATGCAAGATCGGCTGAGCACAGAGCGGCCCGCCGAGAGCTCCGCGGTGCCATCAACCGGAGTAAAGTCAGGTGCTGGAAACAGCTGTGTCAGGATATCGACAACGACCCCTGGGGGATGGGCTACAAACTTGTAACCCAGAAGCTAGGGGCTCGCTCACCACCTGCGGTCATGGAACCACAAGCCATGGCCGCCGTCGTCGACACACTGTTTCCCAGCCACCCAGTTCGGCCAGTCAGGGAATTCGGAGAGGTAGGCGCCTTCCCAGTCTTCCGGGAAGAGGAACTCACCGCCGCCGTCCGATCCCTACGACCCAGAAGAGCGCCCGGTCCCGATGGCATTCCGGCGGAGGTGCTCAAGCTCGCTGCGGAGGTGAATCCAAGGCTTCTGCTCGATATGTTCAACGCGTGTCTGGCGGAAGGCGTTTTCTTTTCTTCGTGGAAGGTTGCCCGCCTTGTTCTTATCCCGAAGGCGAAGAGCACACCGGGGACCCCTTCTTCTTTCCGACCCCTGTGTATGCTCGACACGGCCGGGAAAGTGCTTGAGAAGCTCCTGCGCGTCAGGCTGACCGAGGCCATCGTCTCTGCGGGGGACTTGTCCCCGCAGCAGTACGGCTTCAGATCCGGACGCTCTACCATCGACGCTATTCAGGAGGTAGTTGAGGCAGTGCGGAGGGCGGAGGATCACAACCATTGGTCGCGCCGCGTGGTCCTTCTCGTCACGCTCGACGTGAAGAACGCTTTTAACTCCGCCAGGTGGAGCGATATGCTGTGGGCGCTTGAGCATACGTTCCAAGTTCCCTCCTACCTCCTGCGTATGATAGAAGCGTATTTGTCAGACCGCGTTCTGTTGTACGACACGACCGAAGGTCAGCGGCGCATTCCCATCACTTCCGGGGCTGCGCAGGGGTCCATTCTCGGACCAGATCTCTGGAACGTGTCCTACGACAGCTTGCTGAGGCTAGACATGCCCGATGAGACCCGCCTCGTTGGCTATGCTGACGACGTCGCTGCCTTGATCGCTGCGAGGAACGTCGAGCAGGCAAAACTGAGGCTCAGCGTTGTAATGGCCAAGGTCAACGGGTGGATGCGAGATCACGGCTTGTCCCTGGCAATCAGTAAGACGGAGATCGTCGTCCTCACCAAAAAGAGGATAAACACCGTGTTCCCGGTGCAGATAGGTGACGTCACACTCGAGACTAAGCCTGCTGCAAAGTACCTGGGAGTCATGGTCGACAGCAGACTGTCTTTCGGCGAGCAGATCCAGCGCGCTGCCGACAAAGCCGCCAAGGGTGTCGCTGCCCTTGGTAGGCTTATGCCCAATGTCGGCGGTCCTCGTTCCTGCAAGCGCCGTCTGCTCATGACTGCCGTCCAGTCAGTCTTGCTGTACGGGGCGGAGGTATGGGCTCACGCACTCGAGAAGCGAGTCTTCCGAGACCGGCTTGCCCGAGTCCAGCGTCGAGGAGCTCTGCGGGTCGCTTCGGCCTACCGCACAGTCTCCGAGCCTGCTGTGATGGTGATCGCCGGAGTCATCCCCGTCCTCTTCCTCGCGAGGGAGAGGCAGGCGATTTACCGGAGGAGGCCTGAAGTGGGCCGGGAAACAGCTGCCAGGGAAGAGCGCGATCGCAGCTTCGACTCCTGGCAGCGCGACTGGGAAGCCGAGCCGAGGGGACGTTGGACCTTCCAGCTCATACCATCCGTCCGACCATGGGTGGAGCGGCAGCACGGCGAGGTCGATTACTACGTGACCCAGTTTCTTTCTGGACACGGGTACTTCCGAGCCTATCTGCACCGGATGGGCAAAGTCGCCAGCCCGGACTGTCTGTATTGCCCCGGCATCCCAGATACGTCCGAGCACACCTTCTTTCAGTGCGACCGTTGGCACGTCCGCCGAGCCTCGCTTTCATCTGAGATCGGCGTGATCGTCAGCCCAAACAACATCGTCGGAGCAATGCTCCAGGGAGAGGGCAACTGGAACTGTGTCAAGCACTACGTCCAGGCCATTCTTCGGGCGAAAAAGGTCGACCTCGATCGGCCTTAATCCTCAGCATTTCCCCACAGAGGTTGCCCTAGCGGCGTAATATCAAAGGCCTAGCCCGAAGTAATGTGTGAAACAGTTCCAGGCTAGTGTCCTCGGTGCCGAGGGAGGTGGTTTAGTCGGTAGTTCACGGGACATCGAGCTCGTGGGAGTCCGACACTACTGAGGGGACAACGAGCCCCTCAGTGTGCGTAAACGCATTCCACCTCCTACCAAAAAAAAAAAAAAAAAAAAAAAAAAAAAATTATTATTATTATTCCTTCCCGTGTTGGGCCGGGACAGAATGTCCAACAGTATCCCCTGCTTGTCGTAAGAGCCGACTAAAAGGGGAGGGGGGCGCACTGGTCCTTCTTCGCGTCTCCTTTTCACAACTCCATTCTCCGAATCATTTCAATAGCCCGGTTGTTTTTCTAAATAATTCCGTCCTACTCGCCGGGTTGACTCTGTGTTCTTCAACCTCCACTGCGCTGGGGGTCTAGGACGAGCAGAGGGTACAGCTTAAAAACTGGGTTCTGCACCTCCCAGGCTGCCGGATAGTACAGGGGCCCGGGTCAGCCCAGCCAGCAGACCTGGCTGCCCTATCAGCCGGCGAAAATCCCCTTGGCCGTGGCGGTGCCGGTTGGCGACCGGATAGGGCCCCGCTGCGGTCACGGGGGGGCTCTGCCGAGGCCACTGCTCGTCTAGGACCGCCGGTGTTTTGGAGGCGGTCGAACATGGATATAGTTGCTCTGGTGATGGGTCGGTCTGACTTTCTCATTGGGGCACATTTTGGGGGGTCAAATGCCTAGTCTTGGGGGCCAAACCAGACATGATGGCAGCAAACAATAAAAATACGTCTGAAAAGGTGCCAGACTCTTTCCGGGGTACCCTAACCCCAACAACGAAATCAACCGCTTCTCCGAGCGGGCTCACGGGTGAGGTGGCTAGCCCCTTCGAGCGAAGGTCCCGCCTCACGAGATCGCCGCCAGGCCGCAACGTGACACCTGCCTCATCGGTGGCCAGAACATCTGTGGCCACTGAGAAGCAACCCGATGGAGACAACGTACCGATGGACGCCAACCCGTCTCCCTTCGAGGCGGTCGTCGCGCTCGCCAGGCAGCAGGAGGAGGAGCACATCAAAAAGTGCTTCGACACCCTCGCTGTGATGAAGGCCGCGACCACCCGGCAGAAGAACATCAGTCAGGATGTGAAGGATGGCATCGTCCAATTGGAGGCCAGCCTTCACCACATCATCCAGCTGAGGAGGTCGTGGCAGTCATGTGAGTCGGTGACTGCTTCGACGCAGACGACCCCGTCATTGCGGGTAAAGGCTCAGCCAGCCGGTGGGAAGCGGGCCGCTTCCAGCCCCGCCCAACCGGAGGCTGAGAAAAAACCTCGAGGAAACGGTCCAGGGGAGACATCGGACACCGAAAAATGGACCGACGTCGTCAGGAAGAGGGGGAAGAAGAGAGACCCTCCCCAGCTGCCTGGATGCCAGCCTGGCGCTCAGGACAAGAAGAAGGCGCCGAGGAAGAAGTCCCGCAAGCAGCGGCCGGACGCTCTTCTCATCAAGCCGTCGGAGGGGAAATCCTACGCCGACGTGCTGGGCGAAATTCGCAGCAAAGCGAAGCCCGATGAGAAGGGCGCCGTCATCAAGGGCATGAGGAAGACCCGAGCCGGCGATCTTTTGGTCGAGCTCGGTGACGCCTCCAAAAGCAAAGCCGCCTTCAGCGAGGACCTGCAGACCATCTTGGGGGCGAACGCGACCGTCCGCGTTCTCGAACCCAAGTCGACGCTGGAGGTGAGGGACCTTGACGAGCTGACGACCGAGGCAGAGGTGACCGCTGCCGTCAAATCCGCCATCGGCGACAACGTCGAGGTGAAAACCTTCCTCTCAAAGGCGAACGCTCGGGGTCAGAAGGTGGCGATCCTCACGCTGGGAGCCAGAGCAGCTGCGAAGCTCCTGGAGAAGGGCCACCTCAAAGTCTGGTATGTGAGCTGTCGGGTGCGCGAAAAGCTCGTGGCCTCCAGATGTTTTAAATGTCTGGGGTTCGGTCACGTCGCTAATCGTTGCCCTGGACCCGATAGATGCAAGCTCTGCTTCAAGTGCGGCGGCCAGGACCACAAGGCCAGCGCATGCAATGCAGCGTTGTCCTGTGTCCTGTGTACTGAAGCCGGCTTGAAGGGCGACCAGGTCAAGCATTCCGCTGGGTCAGGTCGTTGCGGGCAGTACAGGCAGGCCATCCAGGAGCTTCGCCAAACACAAAAGAAATGATCAGTGTTCTGCAACTTAATATGCAGAGGAGCAGGACAGCAAACGACTTGCTGTTCCAGTTCGCCACGGAGCAGGGTGCTGACCTACTGCTTCTCAGTGAGCAGTACCAGAACCGACGCTCCGCGCAGTGGTTCTCGGATCCCTCCGGCACTGCGGCGATATGGATCTTGGACCTCGGGAAGGTGCCTGTTCTCGATTCCGGATCGGGCAACGGCTTCGTTTGGGTGAGGAGCAGGGGTTTCACTGTCTTCTCCTGTTACCTCACGCCTAACCAACCGATCGTAGACTACCGCCACATGGTCGATTCCATCGAGGAAAAGATCATGAACACCTCTGGCGGGGTCATAGTCGGTGGCGACTTTAACGCCAAAGCCGTGGAATGGGGTTCCCCGCGGACCGACACTCGAGGTCGTTACATCCTCGAGTCGGCTGCCAGGTCGGGCCTCTGTATCCTCAATACGGGCGGCATTTCCACCTTTCGCCGTCCGGGGTGCAGAGAGACGATCCCAGACATATCCCTTGCCTCCGAAGGGATTGCCCAGCGGATCTCCGACTGGCGTGTCTGCGAGGACTACTCCTCCAGCGACCACCAGGCGATCCTTTTCAAGGTCCTTCCCGAGGGTGCGCGCTTGCGCGCTGAACCTGCTCCTCTGGCTCGACGCTGGAACACCAGTCGGCTGAGCAAAGAAACTTTTACAAACGTAATTAAAGACCAGAGCATTGAGAATTTCATAAGCGCCGAAGATCTGGCAGCATCGACGATGCGTCTCATCGCGACCGCGTGTGAGCAGTCGATGCCCGGAGTTTCCCGCCGCCACAGGAAGAAGCCGGTTTACTGGTGGACGCCTGAAATCGCGGAACTCCGGAGGAGATGCCTTGGTCTCCGACGAGCTGCGCAGCGAGCCAGGAACCGCCCTAATGCAAATGCCAGATCGGCTGAGCATAGAGCGGCCCGCCGAGAGCTCCGCGGTGCCATCAACCGGAGTAAAGTCAGGTGCTGGAAGCTGCTGTGTCAGGATATCGACAACGACCCCTGGGGGATGGGCTACAAACTTGTAACCCAGAAGCTAGGGGTTCGCTCACCACCTGCGGTCATGGAACCACAAGCCATGGCCGCCGTCGTCGATACACTGCTTCCCAGCCACCCAGTTCGGCCAGTCAGGGAATTCGGAGAGGTAGGCGCCTTCCCAGTTTTCCGGGAAGAGGAACCCACCGCTGCCGTCCGATCCCTACGACCCAGAAGAGCGCCCGGTCCCGATGGCATTCCGGCGGAGGTGCTCAAGCTCGCTGCGGAGGTGAATCCAAGGCTTCTGCTCGATATGTTCAACGCGTGTCTGGCGGAAGGCGTTTTCTTTTCTTCGTGGAAGGTTGCCCGCCTTGTTCTTATCCCGAAGGCGAAGAGCACACCGGGGACCCCTTCTTCTTTCCGACCCCTGTGTATGCTCGACACGGCCGGGAAAGTGCTTGAGAAGCTCCTGCGCGTCAGGCTGACCGAGGCCATCGTCTCTGCGGGGGACTTGTCCCCGCAGCAGTACGGCTTCAGACCCGGTCGCTCTACCATCGACGCTATTCAGGAGGTAGTTGAGGCAGTGCGGAGGGCGGAGGACCACAACCATTGGTCGCGCCGCGTGGTCCTTCTCGTCACGCTCGACGTGAAGAACGCTTTTAACTCCGCCAGGTGGAGCGATATGCTGTGGGCGCTTGAGCATACGTTCCAAGTTCCCTCCTACCTCCTGCGTATGATAGAAGCGTATTTGTCAGACCGCGTTCTGTTGTACGACACGACCGAAGGTCAGCGGCGCATTCCCATCACTTCCGGGGCTGCGCAGGGGTCCATTCTCGGACCAGATCTCTGGAACGTGTCCTACGACAGCTTGCTGAGGCTAGACATGCCCGATGAGACCCGCCTCGTTGGCTATGCTGACGACGTCGCTGCCTTGATCGCTGCGAGGAACGTCGAGCAGGCAAAACTGAGGCTCAGCGTTGTAATGGCCAAGGTCAACGGGTGGATGCGAGATCTCGGCTTGTCCCTGGCTATCAGTAAGACGGAGATCGTCGTCCTCACCAAAAAGAGGATAAACACCGTGTTCCCGGTGCAGATAGGTGACGTCACACTCGAGACTAAGCCTGCTGCAAAGTACCTGGGAGTCATGGTCGACAGCAGACTGTCTTTCGGCGAGCAGATCCAGCGCGCCGCCGACAAAGCCGCTAAGGGTGTCGCTGCCCTTGGTAGGCTTATGCCCAATGTCGGCGGTCCTCGTTCCTGCAAGCGCCGTCTGCTCATGACTGCCGTCCAGTCAGTCTTGCTGTACGGGGCGGAGGTATGGGCTCACGCACTCGAGAAGCGAGTCTTCCGAGACCGGCTTGCCCGAGTCCAGCGCCGAGGAGCTCTGCGGGTCACTTCAGCCTACCGCACAGTCTCCGAGCCTGCTGTGATGGTGATCGCCGGAGTCATCCCCGTCCTCTTCCTCGCGAGGGAGAGGCAGGCGATTTACCGGAGGAGGCCTGAAGTGGGCCGGGAAACAGCTGCCAGGGAAGAGCGCGATCGCAGCTTCGACTCCTGGCAGCGCGACTGGGAAGCCGAGCCGAGGGGACGTTGGACCTTCCAGCTTATACCTTCCGTCCGACCATGGGTGGAACGGCAGCACGGCGAGGTCGATTACTACGTGACCCAGTTTCTTTCTGGGCACGGGTACTTCCGAGCCTATCTGCACCGGATGGGCAAAGTCGCCAGCCCGGACTGTCTGTATTGCCCCGGCATCCCAGACACGTCCGAGCACACTTTCTTTCAGTGCGACCGTTGGCACGTCCGCCGAGCCTCGCTTTCATCTGAGATCGGCGTGGTCGTCAGCCCAAACAACATCGTCGGAGCTATGCTCCAGGGAGAGGGCAACTGGAACTGTGTCCAGCACTACGTCCAGGCCATTCTTCGGGCGAAAAAGGTCGACCTCGATCGGCCTTAATCCTCAGCTTTTCCCCAAGGAGGTTGCCCTAGTGGCGTAATATCAAAGGCCTAGCCCGAAGTAATGTGTGAAACAGTTCCAGGCTAGTGTCCTCGGTGCCGAGGGAGGTGGTTTAGTCGGTAGTTCACGGGACATCGTGCTCGTGGGAGTCCGACACTACTGAGGGGACAATGAGCCCCTCAGTGTGCGTAAATGCATTCCACCTCCTACCCAAAAAAAAAAAATTATTATTATTATTTTCCCGTGTTGTAACGTACCCCAGGTGGGTCAGGACTCCGGTCCGAAATCCCACCCCGATCATTCGGGCTGCCCTACGGATTCTGGGGAGGGCAACCAGACATTCTTGACTGTGCCACAGTTGCGCCGAAACAGCTTGGCGAGCACAACCAGCATGGGCAGTGACTTCAGTCATGCCACTGCGCAAGACTTGGAGTACTGCGAGAGTCAATGGGGAAATGTCCTCAAAGCCCGCGAAGAAGAGAACGAGATTTTTGGCCAAGTGGAGACTCTACTGGCCAACATGACTGGAGCCTGCAGGATCCAAAAAAACGTAAACAACACGGTGAAGGAGGGAATCCTCTCCCTATCCGCGTTGTTTGAGAAGTTGAAGCTCCTGCGCAGATCGGCGGAAGAAGTCCAGGACAGATACCACCACAACGTCAATGACATTGAGGTGGCGAGAGACGCCCGGAAAAGGACAAGGTCGCGGATCCAAGGGCGGCTCCTCAAGGATGCCGTCCTCGCGGCCAGTTCCTCGACTCCAGCCAAGCGGGTGCACAGCCCTAGTGAGAGCTCTGACGAGCACGAGCCTAGGGTTGTGCCAACGAAGAAAAAGAAGAAGGCAAAGAAGAAATCAAGAAAGGCGGAGGCGGAGGATCTGCCGGCTATCGCGGTTACCAAACCCGATCAGGGCGTGGTGGCCGTGAGGCCGAAAGCCAAGCCGGGGGCGAGCGCTGGTCCATCTTCTGTGCTCGTCAGAGTGGCTGGCGGCCAGTCCTATGCGGGTGTTCTCGGGAAGATCCGAAAGGATCTCAACCCCGACACCTGCGCCGCCAAGATTGTCTGCGCGAGGCCGACTCCGAAGGGGGATGTTATCCTCCGGCTGGGGAAGGGCTCAGACAGGCAGAAGTTCGCTGCAGCCCTCGGAGCTGCTGTCGGCAACGCGGGCAACGTCATTGCCCCAGAAAAGCGTGTTTCCGTCGAGGTGAGGGACCTTGACGCCCTCACGGAGAGACAGGAGGTTGTCGACGCACTCGACAAGGCCCTTGGCGGACCCGGTGACAATCGCAGGGTGTCACTGGGACCGGCAAACAAGCGGCAACTAAAGATGGCAGTCCTCGACCTTTCTGAGGAAGAGGCTGCCAAAGTGCTGAAGACCGGCCACCTTCGGGTGGGTTTTCTGAGCTGCGCGGTGCGCCTGCGAACCGTGGTCGTCAGGTGCTTCAAGTGCCTGAGCTACGGGCACCGTCGCAGCGAATGCACGGGGACGGATCGGTCCGCTCTTTGCTTCAAGTGCGGAGAGTCGGGCCATCACCACAAGGATTGCGGCAACGCAGTTCACTGCTTCCTCTGCAGTGAGCTGCAGCCGAAACCACAGTGCGACCACATCGCTGGTTCCGGGGCATGCCGCGTTTTTAGGCTTGCCCTGGAAAACGCCAAACAGGCAGAACAGCAACGCAAGTCCAAGTCGGCTAGAAGAAGAGGGAAGTAGTTTCCTCTTCTGACAGACCGCGGTCTCCAGTATGTGGTTTCCCAACACGGGGCCTCCCCCTGAAGTAATGTGCGAAACAGTCCCGGGGGGAGATTCGCCCGGAACGAGGAGGTGGTTTAGTGGGTAGGGCTTCGGCGAGTCCCACACTTCGTCCGTAAATGGATTCCACCTGCCTTTCCCAAAAAAAAAAAAAAAAAATATTTTCCCGTGTTGGGCCGGGACAGAATGTCCAACAGTATCCCCTGCTTGTCGTAAGAGCCGACTAAAAGGGGAGGGGGGCGCACTGGTCCTTTTTCGCGTCTCCTTTTCACAACTCCATTCTCCGAATCATTTCAATAGCCCGGTTGTTTTTCTAAATAATTCCGTCCTACTCGCCGGGTTGACTCTGTGTTCTTCAACCTCCACTGCGCTGGGGGTCTAGGACGAGCAGAGGGTACAGCTTAAAAACTGGGTTCTGCACCTCCCAGGCTGCCGGATAGTACAGGGGCCCGGGTCAGCCCAGCCAGCTGACCTGGCTGCACTATCAGCCGGCGAAAATCCCCTTGGCCGTGGCGGTGCCGGTTGGCGACCGGATAGGGCCCCGCTGCGGTCACGGGGGGGCTCTGCCGAGGCCTCTGCTCGTCTAGGACCGCCGGTGTTTTGGAGGCGGTCGAACATGGATATAGTTGCTCTGGTGATGGGTCGGTCTGACTTTCTCATTGGGGCACATTTTGGGGGGTCAAATGCCTAGTCTAGGGGGCCAAACCAGACATGATGGCAACAAACAATAAAAATACGTCTGAAAAGGTGCCAGACTCTTTCCGGGGTACCCTAACCCAAACAACGAAATCAACCGCTTCTCCGAGCGGGCTCATGGGTGAGGTGGCTAGCCCCTTCGAGCGAAGGTCCCGCCTCACGAGATCGCCGCCAGGCCGCAACGTGACACCTGCCTCATCGGTGGCCAGAACATCTGTGGCCACTGAGAAGCAACCCGATGGAGACAACGTACCGATGGACGCCAACCCGTCTCCCTTCGAGGCGGTCGTCGCGCTCGCCAGGCAGCAGGAGGAGGAGCACATCAAAAAGTGCTTCGACACCCTCACTGTGATGAAGGCCGCGACCACCCGGCAGAAGAACATCAGTCAGGATGTGAAGGATGGCATCGTCCAATTGGAGGCCAGCCTTCACCACATCATCCAGCTGAGGAGGTCGTGGCAGTCATGTGAGTCGGTGACTGCTTCGACGCAGACGACCCCGTCATTGCGGGTAAAGGCTCAGCCAGCCGGTGGGAAGCGGGCCGCTTCCAGCCCCGCCCAACCGGAGGCTGAGAAAAAACCTCGAGGAAACGTCCAGGGGAGACATCGGACCCCGAAAAATGGACCGACGTCGTCAGGAAGAGGGGGAAGAAGAGAGACCCTCCCCAGCTGCCTGGATGCCAGCCTGGCGCTCAGGACAAGAAGAAGGCGCCGAGAAAGAAGTCCCGCAAGCAGCGGCCGGACGCTCTTCTCATCAAGCCGTCGGAGGGGAAATCCTACGCCGACGTGCTGGGCGAAATTCGCAGCAAAGCGAAGCCCGATGAGAAGGGCGCCGTCATCAAGGGCATGAGGAAGACCCGAGCCGGCGATCTTTTGGTCGAGCTCGGTGACGCCTCCAAAAGCAAAGCCGCCTTCAGCGAGGACCTGCAGACCATCTTGGGGGCGAACGCGACCGTCCGCGTTCTCGAACCCAAGTCGACGCTGGAGGTGAGGGACCTTGACGAGCTGACGACCGAGGCAGAGGTGACCGCTGCCGTCAAATCCGCCATCGGCGACAACGTCGAGGTGAAAACCTTCCTCTCAAAGGCGAACGCTCGGGGTCAGAAGGTGGCGATCCTCACGCTGGGAGCCAGAGCAGCTGCGAAGCTCCTGGAGAAGGGCCACCTCAAAGTCTGGTATGTGAGCTGTCGGGTGCGCGAAAAGCTCGTGGCCTCCAAATGTTTTAAATGTCTGGGGTTCGGTCACGTCACTAATCGTTGCCCTGGACCCGATAGAAGCAAGCTCTGCTTCAAGTGCGGCGGCCAGGACCACAAGGCCAGCGCATGCAATGCAGCGTTGTCCTGTGTCCTGTGTACTGAAGCCGGCTTGAAGGGCGACCAGGTCAAGCATTCCGCTGGGTCAGGTCGTTGCGGGCAGTACAGGCAGGCCATCCAGGAGCTTCGCCAAACACAAAAGAAATGATCAGTGTTCTGCAACTTAATATGCAGAGGAGCAGGACAGCAAACGACTTGCTGTTCCAGTTCGCCACGGAGCAGGGTGCTGACCTACTGCTTCTCAGTGAGCAGTACCAGAACCGACGCTCCGCGCAGTGGTTCTCGGATCCCTCCGGCACTGCGGCGATATGGATCTTGGACCTCGGGAAGGTGCCTGTTCTCGATTCCGGATCGGGCAACGGCTTCGTTTGGGTGAGGAGCAGGGGTTTCACTGTCTTCTCCTGTTACCTCACGCCTAACCAACCGATCGTAGACTACCGCCACATGGTCGATTCCATCGAGGAAAAGATCATGAACACCTCTGGCGGGGTCATAGTCGGTGGCGACTTTAACGCCAAAGCCGTGGAATGGGGTTCCCCGCGGACCGACACTCGAGGTCGTTACATCCTCGAGTCGGCTGCCAGGTCGGGCCTCTGTATCCTCAATACGGGCGGCATTTCCACCTTTCGCCGTCCGGGGTGCAGAGAGACGATCCCAGACATATCCCTTGCCTCCGAAGGGATTGCCCAGCGGATCTCCGACTGGCTTGTCTGCGAGGACTACTCCTCCAGCGACCACCAGGCGATCCTTTTCAAGGTCCTTCCCGAGGGTGCGCGCTTGCGCGCTGAACCTGCTCCTCTGGCTCGACGCTGGAACACCAGTCGTCTGAGCAAAGAAACTTTTACAAACGTAATTAAAGACCAGAGCATTGAGAATTTCATAAGCGCCGAAGATCTGGCAGCATCGACGATGCGTCTCATCGCGACCGCGTGTGAGCAGTCGATGCCCGGAGTTTCCCGCCGCCACAGGAAGAAGCCGGTTTACTGGTGGACGCCTGAAATCGCGGAACTCCGGAGGAGATGCCTTGGTCTCCGACGAGCTGCGCAGCGAGCCAGGAACCGCCCTGATGCAAATGCCAGATCGGCTGAGCATAGAGCGGCCCGCCAAGAGCTCCGCGGTGCCATCAACCGGAGTAAAGTCAGGTGCTGGAAGCAGCACTGGGACTGTCGTCACTTTTTGTCGTTAGTTACTATTAGGCATTATTAATTATGATATAGTTGATGCCTCTATAAAGTTATTTATCAGGAAGAAATTTAAATTTTATTTTAATTTCTTTCACATTTCTTAACATAGTTTTCGAATTTAACACAAATTCAAATAAGTGTTTTGATTTTGGATTTAAGCCGCATTACGGGCTAAGCCACATTACTGTTAAGCCGCACATGGACATATTATGAAATTTTCACTATACACGATAATAGAATACCTTTAATACCTATTAAGACTGAGACGCAGCACTGGCTGCGTATTTATCAGAAATATGTTAGTCAGAAAAATTACATCAGTCGTAGCCATTGCACCCCGCCCACTCCCCGGACACTGGACTGTTATCGGCCATAATAGCCCGGGATGTAAGACCCTACCACTCTAATTGTATTTTTCATAATAATGATATATCATTAGACAACTTTAAGAATGATGCTTATAACGGTAATAGTATATTACATTACTACACCGGTAAGTACTCTTTTATCGGACGAGCATGATAGTGAGTCGGTGGTGCAGTTGGTAGCGCACTCGGCCCCGGTTCTGTGGCGGCAGCGTCGCAGGATCGAGTCCCGATGTTGCCGCATACTTTTAGCAGTACTGTTCATCCTTGTACTGTACCGGCTCACTCCTTGGGTTTGCTTGATAACTTCCACGCACAGGCCTGAGGCCTTTGTGGGGGGGGGGGGGGAAATGCAAGGTAAAAAGAGGCCGCCACCCTCTTTAGAAAAAAAAGAAAGAAAAAAGTTCCCGCGCGAGCCAGAGGCGAGTGCGGAATTTTCATGCGCTGGGGAAAACATATTTAATCATAATGTTTTTTACATAAACTACTATTTTATTATTACATAAACTATTTTTTACATTACATAAACTACTATTTTCTTATTAAAACCTCGACCCAAAATGCTAAAAAATGTTCAAAAAATTACAAGATTCAAAAAAATAAAGCCGTGGATAACACTGGATTTGATTCGAAGTATTCGGGACAGAGATAGGCTGAGTAAACAAGTGAAAAACAACCATTCAATGAGAATTTAAGACTTAGATATTTAGATGCTAGGCAAAACCTTAGTAGGTCCTTAAAAAATGCAAAACGTACTTATTACAGAACAAAAATTAACGAGAGTGGTAAAAATCCTAAGGTTTTTTGGCGAGTTGTAAATGAATTGGCCGGTAGGGTAAAAGAACATGAGGCATTTCCGATAAGAAGATATTTACCTGACATCTCCCAACATAAATAACGAAACAGTAAAACAAGTTGCCAATAATTTTAATGATTTTTTTGCTCAAGTTGGACAAAATTTAGCTAGTAATATTGACTCGGGTGGGGCCCCAGTACTGAACGACGTTAATTACAGACTTCCTACGGAATCCACGTTTCCCACTGTTACTGAACATGACGTTATACGACACGTGACCTCACTCAGGGGAGGGTCTGCCCCCGGTATTGATGAGATTTCTGCCGAATTTCTTAAACAGCATCTAAATATATTTTTATATCCACTCCTTCACTTGATTAATCTCAGTTTGACTTCCGGTGTATTCCCCAATATTTTTAAATTAGCTAAAGTATTTCCCTTATTTAAATCTAACGACTTTTCAGATGTGAACAACTTCCGCCCCATATCTATGCTGAGTGTCTTTTCTAAGGTTTTGGAACGAATAGTAAAAGATCAATTAGTTTCTTATGTACAACTAAATGGCATTTTAAGTAGCAATCAATATGGGTTTGTTCAAGATAAAAATATATCTGATGCTCTGTTTGACATCAGCAAAGATATCGATTATAATATTTCGTGCAATAAGCGTTGTATGTTAATTTTTTTGGACCTTAAAAAAGCATTCGATTCAGTTGATAGATGTAAATTATTGGCTAAACTTGAAAATATTGGAATTCGTGGTGTAGCTCTTTCATGGTTCCGTAGTTATTTAACTGACAGAAGGCAGTGTGTTGTTATTAACGGCATCTCAAGTGATATTAGGCATATAGATTACGGAGTTATTCAGGGAAGCACTCTTGGTCCGATTCTTTTCCTTATTTATATAAATAACATTTCTAAACTAGCTCTAAATGGGAAACTTTTCTTGTTTGCAGACGACACTCTCATATTGCAGAATGGTGCTAATTGGGAGAACGTACGCTGTAATGCTGCCAAAGATCTTATGGTGCTAAAAAAATTGTTTGATCAAAATGTTCTTTCCTTGAATGTCTCTAAAACTAAATTTATGCCTATATCATTGAGATCTAATTCTGATTATTTTTTGCAAGACCTTATCATTCATTCTTGTGGAGATTACGAAAATAGAAACTGCTTTTGTGAATCTATCCAAAAGGTAACTTCTTATAAATATTTAGGTGTTGTTTTTAATAATAGAATGAAATGGATAGATCATGTTCAATTTTTAATCTCTAAATTGAAAAACTTTATTTATGCCTTCAGACAATTGCGGGAAGGATTAACATTCAATGAAATCAAATTGGCATACTACGCTTATGTGCAATCTTTACTTTCATTTGGCATAATTGTATGGGGTGGATTGTTTCCAACAATTTTAGAACCCCTTTTTGTCATTCAAAAATTAATAATAACAATTTGTTTTAAGAAACTTCTTCGTTACCCCACAGCCGCACTATTCCATGAGTTATCACTGCTTACCGTTAGGCAATTGTTTATTAAGACCTTGATGATTCATATTTACAAGAATTTTAACTCCTTATTTACTAGCGTGACACACACAACACACGCTATTCACAAAATGTAGGAATAACAGCCATTCACTTATCTAAATCTTACTCTACCACCAACTCCTCATACATTTCATCAGTTTTGTACCGGAACTTAACAACCTATTCAAACAATTTAATTTTTAATTCTCATTCTGTAAAATTATTTAAAAAGCATGTAACCGATTGGCTTGTTGAACCGGGAATAACAGATTCTGAACTTCTGATCACTCCCCAGTACAGGCAGACCTGACCCTACTTGCACCCACTAGGACCTGATCTGACCGAATCTCACATTTGACTACCTCTTACACTGCCTCTTGCCATCTTCCCCTCTCTGCCACTCCCATGCTCCGTTGTTTTATTCTCTAAATTATTTGTTATTATTTTTAACAAGTCTAGCTAAAAACCCACTCTTTTCCGCATTAAAAAAATAAAAGCAAATTTTTTTTTAAAAGTTTAGTCACAATAAATAACCTTCGCTGACTGTAATATCGGCTAAGCCTTCGCACAGGCAACCTGCCCATGAAGGCTTATTTCCCTGGTTATAAATATCTTTCATGGACAATGTTTTTGTAATTAAAATTTAGCTTATCAGTTATATTTTTCTTTGTAATTACCAACTATTGAATTGTAATTTGAATTTATGAAAGATTTGTTTTTTGTTAATATTACTGGAAATAAACGATTTTTTCATTTCATTTCATTTTTTCATTACTACGTTTCTCAATTCTTTAAACCTAGCCTACGATCAACAAACCTTTACTACAGCTACCAATGCTGCCACTGCATTCCCCTAAAGTAACTTATTAAAACATACATTAAACGTCAGTTTGCTAAAATCAGCTGATTGCTTTGATTGTATACTTTCATCATTTCCGTTTCCTAGTGCGGTTAATTTACCGCGCAGTTATCAGCAAAGAGTAACGTTTCAGCCGAGAGCAAGGCACAGAAAAAAGATGATTATGTGTAGTATGATTTTATTTAAATTTATGAAGTCTGTATCGAGACCCTTTTTATCTGGATGAGTTTTACTTTGAACGTGCTATCTATAGGAAAGCTGGCATAAATTTACACTTCAAGAGTAAGTTTCGGTTATATTTTATCTGCTCCATTGTTTAAACAATGGACTGGAGTAACAGCAACCATCACAGCACGATCAAGTGGCCGGTTTTAGTGTTTGGAAAAGGTTTATGTTCTTGTAAATTATGTTATATCCTCTAACCAATCAACTGGTTAAGTTGAAGAGTTCACTATGCCAAACATACTGCACCCTAAGACTTCGTTAAAGTATTGATTTACATAAATACAGGTTTTATAATCAACAAATCAAACATAATCTATATAAAACGTCAACTCTTACTTATGCCCAATTTTGTTTACAGAGATCGTACTTTAAAAACTTTCATTTAGCGTGATCAAGGCTTCATCCCCTGATTTCATTTTGATAAATCATTTCTTATGTCTTTGACTGAATAATTAGCCTATAGCTGTGGTTATAATATTTGTTTACAGCAAAATATTAATTCATGTGAAAATAAAAGCAATCAACTAGTAGTCTATCTAGTAAATTAATTTAAGTCTTTGTTATGGTTGCTCATAAGCTGGATATTTTTAATACGACCCCAGTTACACTGACTCGTGACTTATTAACTCTAACGATTTTGTGTACCATTAAGAGCTTGTACATCACAAACACTCGTCAATTTCCAGTTTAATGAGCTGTCAATGCGATTGTGACTGCGTCAATCATTGAGCTGGACCGACAGCTGTGCAGCAGTTTATCTCTGTCCCGCTAAAAATTACATGGCCTCATTACGTAGAGAGTGTAAGGAACTTAACAATGAGATTGAGACTGCGTCAATCTTTGACCTAGACAAACTGAATAGCCAGTGTCACTATCTGAATTTGAGATGAGATTGCTTACCGTATATCAATAGCCTGAACATTACTTAGGCTTGTCACATAACCGGTGTAACGAGGTGCCAATGTGACTGTGACTGCGTCAATCATTGAGACAGACAGATAATTGTTCAGGCATGTGAGTTAGTAACTACATTATGCTTACGCGTATCATTTTCAGCTTCTACAGCTAAATAGTTTTTCATGTATTACACGTTTCAGACTAAATTGTGATAAATGACAAAACGGGAAATATATTACGTTCAATTTTAACGTAATGAATGCATTAACGCTATTCATACATTAATAGCGCTGTATGAATGCGTTAATAAGATTTTGAATTTTAAAAAATCATAAATTAATACCTCAATACCTTTTTTAACTTTTTAACATTCATAAAGTTAAATATTTTTCTACCATTTTCGGAATGCATGTTTATTCGGGGTTGTATTTTTATGTATGTTTGTCTGTTTATTATAGTTATTACACAATAACAGCAACAAAATATCCCCGTAGCAGCAGACCTGCAAACAGCGAATTTCAAATGCAAAAACATATTTCAATCCAACATAGCGAGATATGAAATTATGTGAGCTCCGTTTATCCCCCTTTACCCCTCCCCCCTTCCGTTGTTTTAATCAGGCTGGTTTACGAACTCGTCCGATTGGTTACCACTTTATATTTGTGTATTAAATTCCATTAAGGTCTGACCATTTTTGCGAGGGAAATCGTGCTCAGAGTCACTAGAAAGATAGATAGATTGATACAAATTTTAACGAATGGTAATTTGGCTTCTGGGGGCCACAGAGTGAAAAGTTATCAAAGTCTCTGGTTTGGTTTAGGTCTTAGTTTGAGATTTACGGTAATAGCTTCTTCACTATAGGGAAATTTTATAAAACAAACAATAGTGTTCAAACGTGGATTCGTTTATCAAACGATTTTTCACACTGGACGGAGCTTACAGTAACTCTATCGCCACTGTAAATCCCGGTGTCGCTTCAGCTGTTTACGGCTCCAACGTTTAACGTTCAGTGGCTTCACTTCTCCGTGTCAATATACGCTTATTAAATAAGTTATCTTATTGCTTTTCAATGAATCAATCTGGAGGTTTAAAGTTTACATACTTTTAAAGTACGTGTTTTACTTGTTAATTTATTTACTTTTTAAAAACCACTATAAACAAGTATGGCAAAATTCGAACAACAAAGTAAATAAATAAATTACTAAACTTTGGGTAGGTAATTTGTACTATTTTCCTAGCTGCGGTAACTTCGATTTTAATATCCATATTTTGCAGGTGAAAATGAGTACAACGATAAACAGCCACGCGATATTCTATTCAGAAATGCATGTTTACGTACCAATTTTCAGTTTTCACTTATGTTCCCAGTACATATAATATATTTAATCAATACATAAACGTATAAAGTAAATAGGAACTTTTTCTATGTTTATTATTTCTCAAATATAACAATTTTATATCATAAAGGAAGAAGGAGAGGAAATAAGTGGGATGTCATTCTTGTCTTAGGAGACATGTAATTACGCCCAAAGATTTATAATCATCGCGCTTGAAACTAAAATGTAAGTAACCAATCAACTTTTCCAACATTTATAAATGGACGAAATCTCCGAAAGAGAGGATTAGTAAAATAAATTTTAATTTCTATAAAACAATACAATATAAACTGGTTTTAGTAATCTCCGAAATAGATGTTCAGTGTTCTACTTTTGAACATTACATTTTCTTACACGATTAATGTTAAGCTTTTCTGACAAATATTTTCAGATATTATAAATAATTAACTAACATAACTAATACAATAAAAAAAATCAAATATATTAATGTTAATTTCGTTGCTGCGTCTTAAATTATGGCACACACAAACTTGTAAAAGGCTTACGGGCCTACAATCGCCCCAGCGAGCTTTGTTAACATAAAGAAGCGAATGTGTCAATAGTAGTGACTGATGATCTTTCAACTCCCAACAGTTTACTTTCATATACAGATTGTTTTCATATGCTAAACGGTAAGTCAAAGATAAAATAAAATAAAGGCTCAGAGATAAAATAAAGGTGACTCACGATGTGCGTCTGGATCTTGTTTAAGAAACGTATCAGAGTTGGATACCTAAGTATCTTAAATCCTCCACATTTAAGTAAATTCGTTAATTGTTCCCGTAACTCAGTAACAGATTGATTTGATTCAGCTCTTGTTATGATGTCATCAACATACGTGTGATGCAACAACGCATGCAATGCTTGTGGGAAATCGTGACCTTCGTCTATTGTCAATTGCCAATTGGTGTAAAGAACGAATTTCCAAATGTGGAGAGGAATTAACGCCATAAGTGATAATATTGAGGTGAAACGAATCAATTGGTTGATTAACATCTGATCTCCAAAGAATTAATTCAAAGTTGCGAACATAAGGATAGATGAGGATTTGCCGATAAATCTGCTTGATGTCACAGCAGATAACAATAGAGTGACGCCGACATTGGGTTAAAATACCAGCAATATTGTTCTGAAGTCGTTTACCTGTCTTTAGCAAGTCATTTAAAGAAACCCCAGAACTCGATTTTTAACTAGCGTCAAATACTGTTCTTAATTTTGTAGTCGAACTAGACTCCTTTAGAATGCTATGTTGAGGTAAATAATAATGACTACCAGTTGTTAGAGAATCACTTTTAGTCATATGTCCAAGTGCGTTATGTTCTGACATGAAATCACGGTACAATGAAGCAAAACGTTCGTTAGTGCCAAACTTACGTTCCATGGCTTTCAATCTGATTTCTGCGTTAGTGCGAGATGAACCTAGTAAAAGAGTAGAATCCTTAAAAGGAAAGCGAACAATGTACCGACCATTATCATCTCGTGTATGCGTTTCAGAGAACAGACGTTCACATGCGTCATCTTCTTGTGATTGCTTATTATGCGTTGGAACCTTTTCTTGTACCCAAAATTCTTTTACCCCTTTTCAAGTCACGGTCAGTTAAAAAGCACACACACACACACACACACACACACACACACACACACACACACACACACACACACACACACACACACCATTGCTTCAAACAGGTCCACTTAAGAGAATAGTTTGTTTTAGCGAATTTCCCCTATAGGGAAGAAGCTCATGGTAAGACCTAAGCGCGGGACCATCATAACATTTCGTTTTGTTGCCCCCAGATACCAAAAACACCATTCGTTCAAATTTGTATATATATATATATATATATATATATATATATATATATGTGTCTGTAAGCACGATAGCGCTCACAAAAATGGTCCGATCGGAATGAAATTTGGCATAGGCGTGTAAAGTAGTAATTATTCGGATGATTTCGAAAACCAGCCCGATTGGACCACCGGAAGGGGGGGTAAAGGGGGATAAACCCCCCCAAAAATGGGTTTTTTGAGTTTTTTACATAGAAAAATAAAATTAATCAAATTTTTGTTGGCACCATTGAATTCAGCTCAGAAAAACAAACAATTTTGTAATTTGAATCACTGCTCTATGTCCATTGGTTACCGAGATATTGAAAGTGGTAAACACAGTACGTTGTCTCAATGTTAACCTTATGGGAAATAAGTAAAATTCTATATTTCGCTTATTTCTCAACATATCTTGATAAAACTTGGTAAATGGCTTCTTCTAGTTCAGATCTACTAATTATTGAATTAAAACCAACCAGTTTAAACATACCTGTAGCAGCAAACCTGCATACTCATTCCCCATGTTATTCTTATGGAGCTTACAAAAACATGTCAAATCTCGCTATGTTGGATTGAAATATGTTGTTTTGCACTTGAAATTCGCTGAGTATGCAGGTCTGCTGCAACGGGGGTATTAACAACTTAAAACTGTTATCCATTTAAACCATCGTTTTGGCCTATCCTAGGCCTATATCAACAATAAAATAACCTTGATTTTTTAACTTTAATGTAACTTACCTATATTTTTGCTAAGCTGATTTTAGTTCAATTCTACTTTTATAAATATATCGAATGAACATTTATTTAATCTGTATTACCGATTATCTGTCCTCCCATTTTACTTTCATTAATGAAGGTCTATTATGTATTCTTTTTTTCATTAAACTGTATATTTAATTTAATGACTTTAATATTTCTTGGCTTCCCACCACTCAGAAAGCTTCCTAGGCAGCTCAAATACGGAACAATGATTTAATAATTAATTGTTTGTTTAGGTCTAAACTTAAAACACTCGAAAAAATTCTAAAGCGCGTTAAATTGTATCACTGTCCGGTACCTTATGAAAACAAACGTTAATCTCACTCAAGTGACCATCATCTAGTCTTTTGTACAAATATTATCATGTTTTAAACGAAATCCAAAAAGTAAGTTAAAGGATGTAATGGTGGACGAAGGAAGGTGGTGGATATGATATCGAAAATTGATAAGACAACTTACCTAAAAATGCCAGAATCTGTTTTACACTCATGCTTAACTGAAAAAGAGTAGTTTGATACTGAATAGCACTGCAATTTTCCTGTTTATATTGCACATTCTTATCAGCAATAAAAACAGCAAATGAAGATATCCCTGAGAGGGGATTCTGCAGGTCGTTACGATGATTTGCAAAAAATTATCATTACGACATTTATGGTTTGCACACATCGTAAACCATATTGTACCTATTACTTCGATATTTAATTTAGATATAGAGGTTTATTTACTTGCCTACTTTTGGTGCCTTAGATGGTCGCTTATGTGTGGAGTGGCATTTTTTTCGTGTATTTTAGATGTTTTTACACTTTTGACGAATTTCTCCTACAGGGAAGAAGCTACTTCCATAGGTTTTATGGTAAGACCTAAGCCCGGGACTAGCATAACTTTTCGTTTTGGGGCCCCCATGTATTTCATTTTTTAACATTTTTTCATTTCTTTTTGTATTTCATTTTTCATTTATTTTTTTCAGACTACACATTTAACTCTCATTAATCGTACTGGAAGTCGGGGAAGATTCAAACAATACTTTTTGGTATCGTTTCTGGATTACAGACAGACAAAATTTCATATTCAAAATTTACAAATCATAAAATTTACTTGTGCAGCCGTCATTTCTTTTCAAAAAGAATGGTTAATTGAAGAACGAGTTGTTGTGACATAAAATGTAAACAGCAATAGCTTTCGAAATTGAAGGAAACTTATTTTTTATCAGCAAGTTTCTGTACTTGATTTTTTTAAGGAAATATGAAAATAAAACAAATCTTAATTTCATAGTTCTTTGTATTGAATGAAATTGAGCATAATACACCCCGATCTAAAAAAAATCTATAAAAATAAAAATCAATTCGATGAGTGGTAAACACAGTACGTTGCTCCAATGTTAATCTTACCTATATAAATAAAAACATTTCTATTTCTTGGTAGTTAAATAACTTTTTTATTTGTGCACCAATTTGGATAATTCTTTTTTGTTTTCTTCGTATTTTTTAGGACAAGGTACGTGTGAAATAAAATTTTAAATTTGACCCTGGGGCTCTCTCCCACTGGCCTTTACAGTTTCTTGAGCATTTATGCATTCTGGTGGAGTAACTTGAGAACTAATTAAAATCATAACCATATGTTGACATGTAAACGAATGTGAATTTGAAAAATTTGTTTATTTATTTATTTACTTTTGTAGTTCAAGGATTTTGTGAAATTAAAAGGTCTAATCAAAAGTTACTATTTGTATCTGAAGAATTATGATTACATGACACGTGAATCTACGTTTTTACCTAACTAACTTTTTAGGATGTTCAGAAATTAAGATAAATCCTCATAGTTTTGTTTGGTTTTAGAAAAATTAATATTGCAAGCCTTATATGAGTGTGTGAAAAACTGCTAATTTTTATTTGGCCAGAGAGGTTGAGAAGTGTTTGAGTTCATAGTTCACCAAAATAATGACTATAATTTAAGTTTAATACAACATTAATTCAGTATTATTCTGATTCTTGAAAATGCCACATTACCCTCGACGCAACAACCTGGGCCGTAGAGAACGCAGTGTTGTGCGTGTACAAAATGACAAGCAAAACGAGTCTCGAAATGAAGATGAATGTGATTTATTTAATCTAAACCATCAACAAGGAGATCTGGCATTCAATCCCCATTGAGCTGCGTTCAATTATAACGCGACGATCGATTACAGTTCATTGCCAATAGTTGCTATTGGCTCAATGAACAATGTGTGTCAACAGTTGCAATGATTTTAGGTTTAAAAATGAGCCCCTGTAATGTACTGCACCAGTGGCCACCTACAGTTGTCACCATTGGCATATCAGGTTGAACCAGGCAAAACTCCGTTCTGTGGAACATCTACGGGATGCTACCAGTAATGATTGAAATGCATTTAATGACGGCAGAGTGACTATTCTCCAAGCAACATACGTCGAAAGTCAGCAAAATATGCGCATGAGTATGCTGAGGATGCTAAGTTGGATGTATGTCATTATGGTTAACCAGATTTGTCTACAATTTTGTATATTTTTTTTATAAAAAGAGGGTGGCGGCCTCTTTTTCACCTTGGCTTTGCCCGGCCCACATAGACTATTGATCTGTGCGTGGACGTTATCAAGCAAAGACAAGGAGTGAGCCGGTACAGTACTAGGGTGAACGGTACTGTTAAAAGTATGCGACAATCACGAGTCTCGAACCTGAAACGCTTTGAGGCCACAGTTCCGAGGCCGAGTGCGCTACCGACTGAGCCGCCGACTCACTATTAGATACATTAGATACATTAGATACATTATCTGAAATGGCGACCTATCCAGGTAGGTATTTTAAGCCAAGTATGAATGACAGATGAGTGAAGGATGATTGTGGCGCGATCTTGTAGTCTTGTTACTGACTAAGGCCGACATATTCCCTAGACAGGACTGTTAATTAATAGCCCAACAGCCAATGGCAACTAAGGGACCTACATTTTAACGTGGGATCCGAACCACGATTTCGCCTCGGTTAACAATTTACGAACTGGTCTAATTATGAGGATGGTCCGATGAACGAGTACTCAATAGTGCGGACGTTAATCCCCACTAGGGAACACCGCGTCCACAAGCCATCGTCCATAACTATCCACAATTCGTGACCTCCAAGTAGCTGGATTAATAAATTATTTAAAAAGCTATGTTGTCGATGTGACTATTTTGATATTTATTAAAACTAAAACAAATTATTCATAAAGAAGACGGGACAACGTCTGTCGGGTAAGCTAGTTTGGTATATATTTGTGTGATAATTAATTGTTAATTTGTTTTATTTCACTAAATATGTTTTCTGGTTTGAAATGACTTGAAGGGAGAAAGTATGTGTCAGTTTCCTGATACCGTTTATTTTGTAGTTGTTTTTACTTTACACTACTAGTTACATCGAATTTTGTTGAAAGGGCAATCCTATCATAAGTATTTATGACATAAATCATTTTTGCAGTCCTGTGGCATATTTTAAAATGGAGTATGTTAATGATGTATCATATGACATTTTGGACTTACCTTAAAAAAATGGACCCTTTTAAAATAAACGGTATCAGGAAACTAACACATACTTTCTCCCTTCAAGTCATTTATAAACAGAAAACATATATAGTGAATTAAAACAAATTAACAATTAATCATCACACTATACCAAATTTTATCAATATCGGTTAGTAAATAACGGAGATATAGGTTTTTAAATATTTTCCATAAGAATAACATTGGACAACGTACTGCGTTTACGGCCGAACTAAAATATCAATTATCTCCGCAACCAGTTGACGTAAACTAATGATTCAAGATACTGGATTATTTATTTTTTCAAGTCGAATTTAATGGTTGCAAGTATATTTTCTTTATAGATTACAGATTTTGTGAAATTAGAAAATAAAAAATGTTTAACACTTATACCCCCATAACTTCGGAACTTGAATTTTTACAGACATGCGGGTGGTGTCATTTTGTTTGTCATCTTAAGCACTAAGGACCATGAAATTTTTATCAAAATCGTTAGAGCCGTTTTTGAGAAATTTGGATTTTTGTCATTTTTTATGGGTTTTTATGGGGTAAATACCCTTAAAAATCAAAAACTAAAAAAAAACGAAAAATACACCTGGAGATCCACGGGTTTTTCACCTATATGCCAAATTTTATGAAAATCGGTCCACTGGTGTCGTCTCTAGCTTTGTATACATCCACACACACACACACACACACACACACACACACACACACAGGTTTGTATATGGTACTTTCTGAGGACCCGGTGTAACATCTGTACGTTCTGAGGACAACATGAAATATTGATTTTTTTAAAATTATCTTCATTACAATTTGCTGTTAATGTTGTTTTTTAACTAAATTCAAAACCTTGTTTTTGTTCGTTGATTTTTGTTTTTTTTGTTACGGACCATACTGTGTGAGGACCATGAAAATAGCCCATCACTCTGAGGACACACTACAAATGACCGTTAGATTTAGTAATTGCCGACTATCTGAGAACTGTTGCTTTTAATCTTCCAAGTGAGGACACACACGAAAAACCGTTAAAATAAGTATTCAGTGACTATGTGAGGACTATTACATTTAAGAGTCTTAGTGAGGACATTAATATACACTACTACAGTTCAAACATTTTATCTCAGGCTATGACAGAGTCAGCTGGTTGCACGTCGCGGATGGGGAGAGGGAGTACGTTTCTGAAAACATTGTTCTACAATCCCACTGTTCGTCAAACGAAGTGTTTACCAAAATTATATGTTTAAAATATCATATGATACGGTTAGTAGCGTAGTAGTCATAGCCGGAAATATAATGCGCGAACTGTACATGTACATACACATAATCCTTATGATCATGAATGGTCATTTAACCCTTTGACGTGGCAATTTTTTTACACATCTCAATTTTTAATGGTAATATTTTAATTTTGTCTATATTTTGGACCGTTATATTTTGGTTATGACCTTTGGGATTGTCAATATGTATTGACAATATGCTTAATTAGTTAATAAAAAATAAACGGTATCAGGAAACTAACACATACTTTCTCCCTTCAAGTCATTTATAAACAGAAAACATATATAGTGAATTAAAACAAATTAACAATTAATCATCACACTATACCAAATTTTATCAATATCGGTTAGTAAATAACGGAGATATAGGTTTTTAAATATTTTCCATAAGAGTAACATTGGACAACGTACTGCGTTTACGGCCGAACTAAAATATCAATTATCTCCGCAACCAGTTGACGTAAACTAATGATTCAAGATACTGGATTATTTATTTTTTCAAGTCGAATTTAATGGTTGCAAGTATATTTTCTTTATAGATTACAGATTTTGTGAAATTAGAAAATAAAAAATGTTTAACACTTATACCCCCATAACTTCGGAACTTGAATTTTTACAGACATGCGGGTGGTGTCATTTTGTTTGTCATCTTAAGCACTAAGGACCATGAAATTTTTATCAAAATCGTTAGAGCCGTTTTTGAGAAATTTGGATTTTTGTCATTTTTTATGGGTTTTTATGGGGTAAATACCCTTAAAAATCAAAAATAAAAAAAAACGAAAAATACACCTGGAGATCCACGGGTTTTTCACCTATATGCCAAATTTTATGAAAATCGGTCCACTGGTGTCGTCTCTAGCTTTGTATACATCCACACACACACACACACACACACACACACACACACACACACACACACACACACACACACACACACATATATATATATATATATATATATATATATATATATATATATATATATATATATATATATATATTTATGAAAATGAACGAATAGTGTTTTTTGCCCTGGGGGCCTCAAAACGAAAAGTTATCATGGCCTCGGGCTTAGGTCTTACCATGAGTAATACGGTAACAGCTTCTTCCCTATAAGGGAAATTCGGTAAAAAGGGCTGGTGAGTCACCCAAACGGAAGGAGCGAGCACATTGCAGGCTGATAACCCCTGAACTGGCACTTGGTGCTGTTCACTGTTTTTTTTTTTTTTTTTTTTTAAGAGGGCCATGGCTTCACTTGACCATGGTGTTGTAACGCAGAAGAATTAGCTTATTGTGCACCCTCCGCCCTTACCTTAGAAGGGTTATCAGGCCTTCACTCTCCGTCAAATCATCAAGGTTCTTAACGAACCTTGAGATCTTCTTGACGAAGGTACCTCATATCACAGCGCTTCCGTATGATAAAATTGCTTAGAGCCGCGGCCGGGAGTTGAACCCGGGCCGGCTGAGTGAGAACTCAGAACGCTACCAACTAAGCTATGGCGCTGTCTGTTCACTGTTCATTGCGACATGTGCGGTTCACTGTGGCTTCGTTGTTCGCTCGTCATCAACGCGTGATTTCTATGCACAGCTTCTCGCACGAGTGACTTCCGAAGACAGTGACTTCTGGTCCAGCTACTAATTTGGTAACAGGGTACCGTTTATTTCTTTCCCGAATTTAGGTAACGTTCTGTAAACTTTTCCTAAAAGTTTAATGAGTCGTGGGATAGGGTCCGAGACCTATCCTGCTCATCTCTAGGCTGTAACCAAGACTGTAACCAAGGGGAAGTTTGCAAGCTTGCTTGGTGGGAGCAGGACAGCTCCATCTCAGTTCCCGGTTTTAACTTTCTTTAATTCAACTATTAGTATCAGTTATAATTTTGGACCTATAAAAATTTAAACTACACTGCATTAGAAGAATTTTGAGCTATAAATATTTATTTTCCGTCCGTTAAAGTGATATAATCGATCATGGAACTTGAAACTCTACCAACTATGGCTACTACAGACCCAGCGCCATTTCGTGTCAGCGTCAATGAACTGCAGCTACAACTTCGAAGAATGATAAGTATTGCCACTCCTTTTATTTCTCCAATCCATTTATTTTCCTACAGTAAAACCCTAATTTCATACTTTATTCCTGTCCTGCTCCCATGTTTGTACAGCCCAACCAATTTACGACTGAATAACAGCTGATTGTTTCAAAGAGATCCGCCAATTTCCAGTCATTGAACTTCACGTAGACCACTGATTGATGTATTGTCTGCTCTTGCATTGAATGTTTCATAGTCCTGTGTCACATTGAGGTTTGTTGTAATTTTTGCTAATTTTAAATGTCCCTTGTAAATTTTGTACTGTCTGAATAATTAATTTTTTGTAATTTTGTAGTTCTCCACTGTTTGTAATTTTGTAATTCTCCCCTGTTTGGAACAGTCTGTATTGCAGGAAATGTCTGACCCCAAGTGTGGTGTCTGTTCACGTACAATTGTAAGAGCTGCATCTATTGCTTGCGATGTCTGCGAAAAATGGTTTCACGCTACCGTTAGGTGTAGTGGTTTGAAAAAAGATTTATTTAATATGATCTCTGATAAGGACCCTTGGGTCCGTGTAGCTTGCGTTCGAGCCGCTAAAGACCTGAGAGCCAGTGTTGAAAGGCCGAGGGAAAAAAAAGTCAGCTCGAGGAAATAACAAATAAATCTGTAAAAAGTACCTCATGCAAGGACTCGCCAAAAATCACCCCGCTCTTGACCAAGTGTAAACCTAAGCCTAGTCCCAACCTAAGCAATGTTAACAGTGACAAAAATATCATGAACGGCAATCCTTTGGTATGCAAAGAAGGTAAGAAGAATAAAGGTAATCTACTAGGGCCTAGTTTGGATCCTCGGCTTAGACATTAGTTTAGGATTTAAGAACGAAGAAAAAGCGAGACCTTTGGAAAAAACTGAAGGTAAGAGAATGAAGGTAGATATAAAAATGGATGAAACCCCTGATTTGTCAATCGTTTCTCATTGTAGTAAATAAACTTTTGTCCTGGAAATTCATGATCCCGCTGCTAGTGGTTTAAGTGTAATTCCTGTGGCCGACCTAGTTCTTAGGCCTGCGGTAAATTCAGAAAATGTTAAGCTGATTGAAAACTTGGCTTTGTCTGAAACAATTGAGCTAAAAATTACCCCTGATGTGTTAATCGCTACTCAATGTAGTAAACCAATTTTTGTCTCGGAAAATCATTATCCCGCTGATAGTGGTATAAGTGTAAGCCTTGTGGCCGCCAAAGTTCTTAGGCCTGAGGTATATTCTAAAAATGTCAAGCTAATGGAAAACTTTACTTAGTCTGAAACAATTGAGCTAAAAACCCCTGATGTGTCAGTCGCTACTCAATGTAGTAAATCGTCTTCTGTCTTGGAAAATCACGCACCCGCTACTGGTATAAGTTTAATCCCTGAGGCCGACCAAGTTCATAGGCCAGTGGTTGATACCAAGTCGTTGGACCAAAACAAGGTAAGACTCCACCTGTTTACTGATAACCATGGACATAGGCTTAGAAATATTATTCAAGGTAACTTGAAGGATTCTAATGTAAGTGCAGATATCTATCCTGGTGATCCACTTACAAAGTTATTAGTAGATGTTAGTGGCAGGGAACCTAGGTTAAGTGAAAATGATTGGCTCATTATCATGGGCGGAATAAATGACTTTCCCATTGAAGACATTCCTAACATCTTAACTTTGCTTTCTAAAGCTAAGGAAACATTGCAAAAGGTAAACGTAGTTGTAGTAGAAATCACATGTCGTTACGATGCACCACATTGGAATAATAGAATCAAAACAATAAATCAGCGAAATGAATTTTGTGCTGACAATAAGTGGGGTTTCCTAGCTATCAATAGTTTATTGAAAAGATCGGATTTTAACAGACATGGCCTACATCTTAATCATCATGGAAAGGAAGTATTATGTTCCCTAATAGAAATTTATGTAAAATTTAGTGATAAGAAAGTTTGTAATGATGAAAGATCCCCATTGAATCATTTTTTTGGCGAAGGCGCACTGAGGAGAGAGTTAGGTTAGGTAGGCAGGGGTCTAGGCCTAGTTCAAGTGTCACTAAACAACGCCTTAAGGTGGCGCATTTAAATGTTGATTGTATATCTAAGAAAAGGTCGGTTGTAGAGGTATTTTTGGAGGATGAGCAACCTGACCTGTTCTTGGTAAGTGAACTTGGTCTAAAACCAGCCCAAGCTGAAAACTTCTCTCTTAAAGGATATGAATTAGATGTCTTTCATGGTAGACTGAACCGAAGGAAAGATGGTGTGGGAATATTTAAAAGACTTGTAAGTAAGCTACAAAATATTAAGGTTCTCAATTTTGGGTGCAAACATGCATTGGACTTAGATTTTGGGGCAGTTGAGGTTGCCCTCAATCTGAATGGAGTGAAAACTATAATCTCTGTAGTATATCGTAGCCCTGACGGTAGCCTTGAAACCTTTTTTTTATAGCTTTTGCTCTAATGTTGACAATCTGTCGCTTTTTGCGATCGCCTCTGTATTGGAGGAGATTTCAATATCCCTTTTCACACAAACCTTCCTCAAGCTATTCGAATATAAAATCTGCTTACCAGTCTTGGTCTAGAAATTTCAATTAACGCACCAACTAGAATTTCTGAGCACTCCCAGAATTGCATTGACAATAGTTTGTTGAATTTCCCTTTTACTGACGTCTCTGTTGTGGAACCTTTTGTTTCTGACTTCACTGCACAAGTAATGACCAAGCCGTTCCCACATCTTTCCTCTGGCAATCTTCGGTCACCCAAGAGTCGTTCGAATTTGTATAGGTTTACTGCTCAAAAAGACCTGGACAAACTCAAAACACGACTTCGACTCGAGAACTGGCAAAGTGTTTATGATGTTTCCTCAACTGAGGATAAAGCTAAACATTTCATGGATACATTGTTATTCCATTTTGAGTCCTCCTGCCCACTGAAAGCTTCCAAAATTAAAAGTGACTCTCGTTCCTGGATTACTGATGAAATTAAGGACAAAAAACAAGTTCTGAGTAGTGCTTATTTAGACTGGAAATCACTCAAAACGGACGAATCAAAACTAAACTATAACAATCACAAAAGACAATACCGAACTATGATCAAGACAGCAAAAGCCGACTCACTTTCTGAACGACTTACTAACTCTGACAATTTCTCTGATGAGGCTTGGAGAATTGTAAATGAATCAAGAGGTAAAATCAAATCAGTTCCCAAAAACATTCAGCTCTTCCACAATGGGCAGCACGTGACCGACCCTGGAGACGTTAGCAATATCTTTAATAACTTCTTCGCTCACGCAGCTGAGAGTGTCTTATCAGAGCAAACTAGCAAACGATTTTCAGGTTTCATTCTTGAAGCAAATAAGTTTTTCTCAGATTTAAAACCCTTGTGACCCCTCAGTCATACTTGATATTCTTTCCAAGTTCAAAAATAAAACTTAATGTGGAATAGGTGGCATTTCAATGAAAACTCTAAAATATTACCGTTTTGAAAAAGCTTCTCCCTTGACTCATATAATCAACAGTTCACTTTCTTCTGATTGTTTTCCTCAAAATTTTAAAACCGCTAAAATTAAACCAGTTTTCAAGAAAAACTCGGATGTCTTAGCTTATAATTATCGTCCAATAGCTCTCTTACCTGCTGTTGGAAAATGAAACCCTTTTCCTGTCTGATTTGAATATTAATTTACTTTATAAAACAGATGATTAATTTATGAATTGTTTATAAAATGAATATGTAAACATTGTAATAAAAATACAAGAGTAAATGATATTGTTATGACTTTTGAGACAATTTTTTTTACTTATTTTATTTAGAACATTAGTCCTTTTTGAAAGTTAGACAAAATATGGCGACCCTACCAGGAAACCTAATTAAAAACAAAGTAATACATTAAAATATCAGTTCTTTAATACAGTTTTGAAGGTCTATTAAAATAAAATAATGGATGACCTAGTAAGACTGAATAGAAAAAGAAGACAACTTCGTCGTCAATTTATGAAATCATATGATAACTTAAAAGAAGTGTCACATGAAGATTTGTCTAGAGAAGAAGTTTTAATATGTAGCCATTATTTGAATATAGAAGCGACGTGCAAGGACCTATTTGCAATCGATGGAGAGATCGAGAATGTTATGATAAGTGGAACCACTTTCGACACTGAACTCGATACAGAATTCGACACCAGACTTGAATACAGGGATAAATTATTCTCAACAAAGGCTCGCTTTGAGAACATAGTAATTAATTTTCCAAGCTGTGAACGAGGTGGGTTCAATTCCTTTAACTTTCAAAAAAATATTAATTTTCCAAAAATTGAACTTAAAGTTCCGGCCAAATCATTAGGCGGGTGGTGAAAAATGGAAACTCCAGCTGTATAAATGACTTGTTGTTAAAGACACCTCCGCTCTTCTACATAGTTAAGTAGTTGATCATATTTCCAACAGATAGAAGCACATTTACTTGGGTACGTTTGGAGAACTTACTCAGCTGATTTGGAGGACATAAACAAAGAGCATAACTGTCTATAACTTCAGATGGGTAAATGATTGGCCGAAAACATATTTTGAACACCAGCAGCGCACTCACTCACCCACCTAATGATTTGGCCGGAACTCTAAGAAATTTGATGGAGAGCTCAAAAATTGGATTGGATTTTGGTCACAGTTCTCCAAAATACAATAACGGAAGTTTGATGGATGAGGGTAAGTTTGATTACTACTTCAATCCATGACACCCGGATCCTTGGCTCAAAAATTAATTGAAGGGTTTTCTTTATCTAAAGAAAACTACTTCAAAGCGATTGACCTTTTGAAATCTCGCTATGGTAAAGAAGAGTTATTGTCTATTTTTTGTCTATGGGTATTTATTTATTTAAATTATATTGTTCAGGGTATAATGTAATGGTTGTAATTTAAATTTTTGTGTCAAGATAGTTCTTCAGTGCTTTGCAATGAACAATTGAACAGCAAATTAAAGTGGAAACCGATGGACTGTGAATATTTTGTATAAGTAACAAAATAATGCAAAATGTTTCAAATCCACGCGTGCGATTTGCACTTGGATTTTATGTAAATTATTAATATTTAATTTTTGAGAAATAAAATGAATTTTGAATTTGAATTTAAACCGCTTTTTAATAATTTAATTTTAAAAATTAAATAAAACAAATGCAATTAAATTATCATTTGCGAAAAATTGTGTTCGTAAACAATGGGTTGCAAAGTAAGATAATTTCAAAACAAAAGTAACTAGTGATTAAATGTGCGGCAAATTTATTTTCCTTGAAGGCATAACATGTACTGTGTATTTAACGACTCTTCAATCACTTTGAAAAAGGTTTCATGATTATTATTTTGGAAAACCCAAAATTAACACGCGAAAATCCTGAGGAAACATTCTCCCAATGTCTTTTACTAAATCGTACTCAATAAATCCGCCAGAGAGCAACAGCTGATCCCCACTAGGTGGAAAGCTGCTGCTACTTTCTAATATTTGTGATTTATATTGGTTGCAGACTTGATACCATGGTGTAAAGAAAAAATCCTTCTTTTAGCGAGGGAAGAAGCTACTGCCGTAGGTCTCATGTTAAGACCTAAGCCCGAGACCATGATGACTTTTCGTTTTGGGGCCACCAGGAGCAAAAAACACCATTTGTTCGAATTTTTAGACATATATTCGACATATATATATATATATATATATATATATATATATATATATATATATATGTGTGTCTGTTAGCACGATATCGGCCGTATAAATGGTCCGATCGTAATGAAAATTGGTACAGACGTGTAAAGTAATAATCACTCGGACGAGTTCGTGAACCACCCCGATCGGACCTCCGGAAGGGGGGTTGAAGGGGGATAGACCCCCCAAAAAATGTTTTTTTTGTTTTTTTACAAAGAAAAATCAAATTTATCGAATTGTTGTTGGCACCATTGAATTCCGTTAAAAAAAACAATTTACTATCTTGAATCACTGCTAGGTTATTTCTCATCATATTTATTTATTTATTTATAATTTACTTCCATACTTTACAGGTAATCACCCAATTACAAAGATGCAGTTCACATAATTGTCCATTATTTCTCTTGGTGATGATGTGCTATAAATTTTATGCTAGTCAATAAAATATATAATAAAAGTATAAAAATCTAATATTTAGTTTGCCACAAACAACACCCCCATCTGCATCTTGTGATGCAATGTGAAACCAACACTGAGATTATGTGAATTCTTGAATTTGCGTAACTCGATTTGCAACATAAGTTTTAAGTCGATAGGGTGGGGTGTGATCGAATCCAAGTTAATGCAACGGTAGAGTCGCTCCACAGAAAAATATTTGATGTGTTAAGCATTTGCGGAAACAGTATGACATAATAACACACCGCTACTAGCATGGATAAGAGATGAGCGGCACACAATTCAAGACAAGGAATAGTGACGCGTTTCAATGGTGCAACTCTGCTTTTAGATGCTAATACTTTGTCAGAGCTCTCGCAATGGAAATAAATAACCGCGGTATAACCACTTTCTGGCGCGTCACAGAATCCATGCAGCTCTATCTTACATAAAGATTCAAGATTCAAAGTCCGTGGAATAGATATCTGAGATAACGAGTGAGTTTTGTCAAATGATCGTGTCCACTGGGCATGTACGTCAGGAGGTAGGTGTGCATCCCAAGCCAAACCCAACGTCCACATGAGTTGCATGGAACACTGAGCAAGCATGATAAACGGAGTTAAAAACCCACAAGGATAGTAGATTTTAGAAATCGCACTAAGAACTGTTCGCTTGGTTGGACTTATGTTTACGTTCTCTAAACCCTTTGTTGTATATGAAAACGTGTCAGTTACAGGGGACCAGTGGAGTCCTAATACAGTGAAATGTGGATCAGTGGACTCAGAGATAAAATAAAGGTGACTCACGATGTGCGTCTGGATCTTGTTTAAGAAACGTATCAGAGTTGGATACCTAAGTATCTTAAAACCTCCACACTTAAGTAAATTCGTTAATTGTTCCCGTAACTCAGTAGCAGATTGATTTGATTCAGCTCTTGTTATGACGTCATCAACATACGTGTGATGCAACAACGCATGCAATGCTTGTGGGAAATCGTGACCTTCGTCTATTGTCAATTGCCAATTGGTGTAAAGAACGAATTTCCAAATGTGGAGAGGCATTAACGCCATAAGTGATAATATTGAGGTGAAATGAATCAATTGGTTGATTAACATCTGATCTCCAAAGAATTAATTCAAAGTTGCGAACATAAGGATAGATGAGGATTTGCCGATAAATCTGCTTGATGTCACAGCAGATAACAATAGAGTGACGCCGACATTGGGTTAAAATACCAGCAATATTGTTCTGAAGTCGTTTACCTGTCTTTAGCAAGTCATTTAAAGAAACCCCAGAACTCGATTTTTAACTAGCGTCAAATACTGTTCTTAATTTTGTAGTCGAACTAGACTCCTTTAGAATGCTATGTTGAGGTAAATAATAATGACTACCAGTTGTTAGAGAATCACTTTTAGTCATATGTCCAAGTGCGATATATTCTGACATGAAATCACGGTACAATGAAGCAAAACGTTCGTTAGTGCCAAACTTACGTTCCATGGCTTTCAATCTGATTTCTGCGTTAGTGCGAGATGAACCTAGTAAAAGAGTAGAATCCTTAAAAGGAAAGCGAACAATGTACCGACCATTATCATCTCGTGTATGCGTTTCAGAGAACAGACGTTCACATGCGTCATCTTCTTGTGATTGCTTATTATGCGTTGGAACCTTTTCTTGTACCCAAAATTCTTTTACCCCTTTTCAAGTCACGGTCAGTTAAAAAGCACACACACACACACCATTGCTTCAAACAGGTCCATTTAAGAGAATAGTTTGTTTTAACAACTTAAAACTGTTATCCATTTAAACCATCGTTTTGGCCTATCCTAGGCCTATATCAACAATAAAATAACCTTGATTTTTTAACTTTAATACACTTACCTATATTTTTGCTAAGCTGATTTTAGTTCAATTCTACTTTTATAAATATATCGAATGAACATTTATTTAATCTGTATTACCGATTATCTGTCCTCCCATTTTATTTTCATTAATGAAGGTCTATTATGTATTCTTTTTTTCATTAAACTGTATATTTATTTTAATGACTTTAATATTTCTTGGCTTCCCACCACTCAGAAAGCTTCCTAGTCAGCTCAAATACGGAACAATGATTTAATAATTAATTGTTTGTTTAGGTTTAAACTTAAAACACTCGAAAGAATTCTAAAGCGCGTTAAATTGTATCACTGCCCGGTACCTTATGAAAACAAACGTTCATCTCACTCAAGTGACCATCATCTAGTCTTTTGTACAAATATTATCATGTTTTAAACGAAATCCTAAACGTAAATTAAAGGATGTAATGGTGGACGAAGGAAGGTGGTGGATATGATATCGAAAATTGATAAGACAACTTACCTAAAAATGCCAGAATCTGTTTTACACTCATGCTTAACTGAAAAAGAGTAGTTTGATACTGAATAGCACTGCAATTTACCTGTTTATATTGCACATTCTTATCAGCAATAAAAAAAGTAAATGAAGATATCCCTGAGAGGGGTTCTGCAGGTCGTTACGATGATTTGCAAAAAATTATCATTACGACATTTATGGTTTGCACACATCGTAAACCATATTGTACCTATTACTTCGATATTTAGATATAGAGGTTTATTTACTTGCCTACTTGTGGTGCCTTAGATAGGTCGCTTATGTGTGGAGTGGCATTTTTCTCGTGTATTTTAGATGTTTTTACACTTTTAGCGAATTTCTCCTACAGGGAAGAAGCTACTACCATAGGTTTTATGGTAAGACCTAAGCCCGGGACTAACATAACTTTTCGTTTTGGGGCCCCATGTATTAAGACAACATATTTAAAATTTCTTCATTCATACTAGAAGTCGGAGATCGCGCAAACAATACTTTTTTGTATCGTCCCTGGATTATAGACAAGCCAAAATATCATATTCAAAATTTACAAATCATAAAATTTACTAGCACAGCCGCCATTTCTTTTCGAAAATATGATTAATTGAAGAACAAGTTGTTGTATTACAAAATATAAACTGCACTAGCTTTTGAAATCGAAGGAAACTCATTTTTTATCAGCAAGTTTCTGTACTTGAATTTATTTAAGGAAATATGAAAATAAAACAAATCTTAATTTCATAGTTCTATGTATTGAATGATATTGAGCATAATACACCCCAATCTAAAAAAAAAATAGTTGAATGAAAATTAGTAGATTCTACATTTTTTTCTCTAATTGAGTATTTTGACCCACACTTGTGTTTCAACGACTGACTGGTCACGTAATTCCGATAACTTGATATTGCCCAAACTGGCCCCGTAAGATTGGTGTCTGATTTTTATCGTGCGACATTCTTCTAACTAGTATAACTTCCAGTACTGAACATTAGATTTTAATTTTTCCCCATGACGATTATAAAGTAATCGTCAGAATTACGTTGCATACAGATCGGAATTAACGTTTAATGACGAAACGTAATATTGTGGTAGTATTCCCAATAAAGCAGACAGGAAGGCAGCCGTTGTAGGGTCAGCTGCTCGCATTGGCCATCATCACCTCTCTACATCGAGGCTCATGATATCTATTTTCACTGATACGTACCTTTTGTGTGTTACCAAGGCCCTGAGGTGTACATTTGTACGTGTGTGTACCTTTTAGTGTTATAGTTACCAAGACCTTGTGATCTGAATTTGTACTTGATTTATACCCCTGGTGTTCTGTTGCCAAGCTATATTCAGCATGGTTGTAAGGCTCGATTAAGAACTCCCCTGAGGCGCTTTTAAAGTTGCCCACCGCCAACTCGGCCTTGCAAAGACACTCTACGTGGTAAATTAATAAGTAAGTGTTGTAGCTTTGATCGCCTCAAGGCATGAATTATCTTGAAGTTTGGTGTCACATAAACTATAAACTTACGTAGCTCTGATCGCCTCAAGGTATGGACTACCTTGAAATTTGGTATCTCATAAATTATGAACTTACTTTGGAATACTTTCTTAACTTTGGTCTGACCTATTTTAAAACCTGTGCAAGACAAAAATGTATAATATTATAATGACCAAGCATTGTTATGAACAAATCTTTATCAAGTTACGGGCTTTCACAAGTTTTTTTTTTACATTGGTGTAATCGATTGGATCAGTTGAAGCTTTACAGTTTAATCATGAATATAGAAATTTTCCATCATGATTAAATAAGCTGATTTTTTTCACGCAGGGAATCAAAAATATTATTTTCACAAATTGGATGTCTGCAAATTTGTTTCTCTTGGGAAATTGTACAACTTTGAATACTTGCAAGTAATCTTCGGTTGTATAATTGTCTATAGAAAACACACACAAAACCTAAAAACTGTATAAACAATTTAATTAAAAAAAATTATTTAGACTTAGGTTCATATTATGGGCTAAAAAAACATTTATAGGGTGTTCATGAAAGAAACCTAAAACGCCTGTTTGCAAATAATATAATTAAAAATCCTTACTCCAAACAATATTAGTTAAGAAGAATTTTCTAACATTCCTTGGCCAGCTGGGACTTCCAAAGAGTAAAAAACAAAAAATAAATAATCTCAACACTAAACCAACCCTCGCCATCAACAAGTATTACCCGCCGCAGAAAACCAATAACGCCAGAATCAATGTCCATATAAATGCAAAGCTGACGGCAAATGTTAGCTTTGGGGCAATGTCTGGGTCTGCAATGAACCTGAGGAGAATGGGTTATTTTTTATATTTATCTTCCGGTTCTGTACGCTCGAAAATAAACTATGTACAATAAAATACTAAGATCGATTTACAAATATGTATTGCAGAAATAAAGTTTAATCCGCCGATTTTATGTAAGTTATTGGAATGTTTTCTAAACCTATTATAAATAGTAGGTCCTAAACACTACTATTCTCGAAAAGACTTCATTCTTAACCGGATATGGTTAATTAATGAAATGGATAGTTGAAATCCTAACTATTTTTCTACCGAATTCCCTCCCATAGGGGACAAGCTATTGCCATAGGCGGCACGGTGAGAACTGAACCACAGACCAGATTGTTTTGTATTTCTCATTTTGAAGTAATTATATCCCAAAAACACCATTCGTTAATTTTCTGTGGGCACGATAACTCTTTTACAAAGGTCCGATCTGGGTGAGATGTTAGATGAGCATGCAGAATGACATTCTTGACTAAGTTAAAGATAATTTTACTCGAAAGAGGTTGTTACGTATATATGTCGTAGCCACTTGCACTTTATGAAGTGCAAGCACTTCATGGGCACAGGCCCACTTCATGGGCACTGTGGGCGTGCAGTGTCGTGCACTTGCACTTGTCGTGTCGGGCATTTCATGAAGTGTCCAACGCGCCTGGGCACATAGTGTAACTCGATTATTTCAATCAAAATTACAGCATGTACCGAACGAAACTGGACACTTCATGAAGTGCCCAACGCTCATTGGACACCTGCTGTAACTATCGAGACATGTTGGGCAGTCGATTTAAAATCTTTGGTAAAGTGAATCCTAATGTTTATATTTAAATCCCAATGTCTGCGTTAAAGTAGCCAGTATTATTTTTTGCTATTAAACATTTTATTATTTTTCAAATCTAAATGTTTTAATATAGGTTTAAGTTACAAACGTTTTTTGAAAATATAGTTCGTCTACGTTATACTTGGATAATGATTTTTTTGTTTATAGGTTACATTCTGAGAAAAATAAACAGATGACAATCACATAGTTATTATTCACAAAAAAGAGTAACCATTTAATCCAGAGTAAAACATAAATACTCATGGTTGGTTTAAAGAAAAAAAATGGGTTTTAAATAGTTGTACAACTAAACAACAGTATAAACTGGTAGGTAAAGTGCTATTAAAAGTAATAATAACTGAGCCGTGACAGCCCAACGCGTATGTCATGCTCAGTGTTATATGTTTATATGTTATGTGTTATGTCATGTCTTTGTTCTTTGTGTCCTACACTGTGGCAACTCTGTTTTTCAGGCAAGAAGCCTGACATCTGGCTGTCAACTTCATAGGTGCCGTGTTCGTCGCGCGTCGTTCCCACCGGGCGGATTGAATTCACACGTTCCAAAATTTCACTTTCAAACTTTTTTATCCTTTTCAATATTTTTTCTCCGCCAATATGGATTCTTAAGCTAGCCAACAGCATTACGAGTAAGTTGTTTTCTTTTTGTTTTGAGTGAAATTTGCCTTTTTTAACGAAACTTTGAATTTCCACTTACAATCAAATGGTCAATTGTTTTGCTCCAACCAGGCTATTTTCAATTAAAACTAAATATTTCTGTGCTCTATTAGTTCCTTTCACTACTCTGCTTAGCTAGGCCCTCATAAGATTTCCTAATTTTGAGCCAGAAACCTTTTTCAAGCCTGGTCCCTTTGTTTTAGGTTAGTTCGCCACAGTTGGTAGGACTAAATGTATTTGTAAGCTGTTGTGTAAATGTTTCTCGGTTCCTTTTCATGTATCAAGGTCTACCTCAACTTTGGATAACAAATGTTTCTAGGCTAGGTTGTGTTTTGTCTGAGAAAAATCAGTTTTTCAGGAGTGCCTTTTGATAGCCTAGATTTGGCGATGTGAGTTCTCCCATGTAATTTTGTCACTGGTGAACACCTAGAAAAGGTGTGTTCACTTTCACTGTAGCCTACAAAGGCATTGCTTATAATTGAATAAGATTTTCATTACAAAAAAATTTTCTACCCACTTGCACTTGTCAGGTTTAAGAGAGAGCTAGGGGCAAATATTGTTAGGTTAGGTTTTATTTTTGCTATGTAATTTATTTATTTATATAAAGAAATATTAGCCTTATCACAGGACTAAAACCCTAGGGAATATTGTTAAAGGTTCCCCGATGTCCGTCCACCACCACGCCGCCTACCGAATTACCGATCCAGCCGATCCCTGAAGCCAGCATCTCCACCCCCCCTTCACTCTACGATGCCATCTGCCCACTGCACGACGTCAGCCATCTCACCCGAACCGCCAGATGAGTCGCTGCAGCGCAACACGCCACCTTCTCGGGTGAGATCCAACCATTTTTTTTTTTTTTTTTTTTTTTTTTTTGGGTGACACCAACTTGATTGCAGGAAGTGGGGAAGTGGAGCGGGGACAGTTATGAAATTATGAAAAGGGCAAATGAAAGAAGAGAACTGTGATTTTGGCTGTGATATTTGCCTATACAATTTTGTTATTCATAATTTGTTATTTATTTGTTAGGTGTTTGTCTGTTATCTATTTGTTGTTAATTATTTATTGTTATCGTCAAGTTTTAGAGTTTATATTAAAGTTTTTTTTACTACTCTCAAGACAGTTCACATTTAAAATAATAAAATAATGAACATTAAATTATTTTAATGTTCATTATGAAAACTGATTTATTAATTAGTGTGAGGGAAGGTAAAGTAAAATTGAAAATTTATTCCGATCCAAATGAAGTTTTTTTTACCCGCCCCTGGTGCTGTGGGCCGCCTTGACCGTGCATATGGGGGCACGCTCCCAGCTGTCTGCCAGCGTGGGGTACGGGCAGGGGGTGGGGCTCATGATGATTAAAAACCAAACGTTTTCTAACAACCCCTTACTTTTTAATAACGTGTAACACTTATATAGGTTATTCTTTCCCTTTAAACAAATTTTTCATATAAAAATATTTGGAAATTTTTTACAATTACAACCTTTAAATAACTTTTTTTGGCCTTGACCTTTAAGTACTATTATAACATCGGCTATTGGTAACTTTGCTTAGTGATATTTTAAGGAGTAAACTCTTCACAAGAGTTATCAGGTTTTTTAATTATCCATTTCCAGGTCATTCATTTTAATTGTTTTAATGCAGTTGTAGAGAATTTGGTCGTTTGGTTGCGTTTGAGAAAAGATTTCAACCGCAATATGGAAATTATTTTAACATGTAAAATGTTAATAACTCTAGTTGGAACGAGCTAAGACAGTAATTGACATGTTTATGAATAGCTGGGAGAATGTTTTTATGTTTTCATTGTTTATTCGTTGCTAATAGTATACAACCTATATGCCCAATGTTAAAATTTTATAGCTCTCGAATTCGCCTTTTATTTAATTGGATTTTACTGTCAGTGGGACCTAAGTGAATCACGTTTTTGACCCATAAATAAGTCATTTCTGGCATTTGAAGGAAAGGAATGCTACCAATTCTTGGAGCCATTTTTGAGATAATTGTGTAATCATGAAATTCAAGTAAGTATTCATTGCACATATAAGATTATAGGATTTAATATAGAGTGTCATTCAATCAAGTTTGCATGTTACATTCCGTAAATCCTAGGTGAAATTATGATGTAATTTAGCGATGGAAATCAGATGACTAAATACTGGTAAAAACATACCGGTCATAACTTTAGCAATTAATTTTGCCAAACAAGATTCGGTTTCCTTCTGCTTTTTTACGTGCAACTTGGACGTTTTAACCTCTCAACCCAAATAATAACGCCAATATGCCCAAGCGTGACAATCCATTATGTGTGGCATCAGGCGACGGGCCGGGGTCGGGCTGGGGTCCGGCGGGAGTGTCGACAGCGTCGCCCCACGCCGCCATCGCCTGCATCGCGAGCAGCACCCCTGCAACAGACATCTCCACTTAAATAGTTAATAGTTATTTGTGTGTCGAGGGAGTAAAGTAAAACATTGTCTCACGAGAGAAAATGTTGTTGATAATTTGTACAAGGGTGACAATGTATTTTTCACTTGAAATACAAATTTTCTCTTACCTACAATAATATGTGCCCAATCTATAAATATATACCATTTATTTACGAGTATTAAGCACGTAAAGTGAGTCTCACTCGAGCTGAACTTCCAACGCGTAGCGGAGCGCGGCAATTTTAACGAAAGCGATAAAGACACTTAACACCCAAAATACATACACTTTTCTTTCAACTGCAGTTTTGGATTTTTAACCAATAAATACAATCACAGTTACTCACGACCGTTGTATCTGAATGCGCCAGTTTGAGGTTATAAACAAGACGAACTTGATCAAATCAAATCGGAAGTGGAAGCGCTAGAGCGCGTAGACCATAAAATGCAAAATCAACTAGCGAGCGTGTGTGTTTGTGTGTTTAGGGAGAAAGTAAAACATTGTCTCACGAGTGAAAATGTTAGCGCCAGAGACAAGCTGAGGGCGACAATACGAAGGGATAAAGTATTTTTCTGCCGAAATGTACACAGCATGTTTCCCCCCACCTGTAATAATAATTACCCAATCTATATCAATGTATTTAACGAGTCGACCAAACATCTGTTGTTAACGGGTGAATACAATGGGTCGGCTACAGTATATGCGATCATCCTGTGCTGTTGTTGTACCATTTTATCATACCTTAATTTTCAAAGCACAGTTATTTATTTTATATATTTATATAGATATCTTGAGGATATATTAAAAGTCCTTTCTTACGTAACTCTTCTTCATTATATGCAAAATTTAAAGTTTAATACAGAAACCAAAGAACCCTGTAAAAGAAACATTTTAGTTAATGTTTGATATTTAATTTAGTTTAAAAATAATAAGTTTGAAAGCATCAGATAGTTTTTATTAATATTTGCACTACTTATAAAAAAGTTATAATTTATTTTTATTTAAAAACATTACATCACTACTCTTAAGAATTTAATCTAACTGACAAGGCAAGGTTTTATTAATTATTTAACGCTTCTAAAATGCATACAAAAATTAAATAACTTACCCATAAATTCTTGGGGTTCTCATAAAATAGATACATGACCACTAATTTCTGCACTATTTACGAAATACAGATTAAAAATGAGGCCGGTGCAGGGCGGACACAGCTTATATATGTTCGGTGTCAATATTCTACATCTTTCCACCGATTGAGTGATTTGACTGGCCGCCGCCCCCTTGCCTCGTCATTAGGCCTACAATCGTCCGTACATGTCAAAAATCAGCACTATGTCCGTACATCCCTTTTTAACTTAATACTTAAATTAAATGTCATTGTACAAGAATGATACATTCCTTAAGGCTCCAATTCCAACACGGTGTCAGCGCGCTCAACGTCGACGTCGGTGTCATTTCGCCATAACCAAATGTAAAGCGGGGAATGGTGGTTGCTGACGCGTCAACAGTCAGCGAGCCCCGTCTACGAAAAAGTCTCCGTTGCCCGCTTCACGTTTACTCTAGCACTCTAGCGCAATGTTGCCGACGCCGTGTTGGAAAGAGAGCCTTTAAGGCTCCTTTTCCAACACAGCGTCAGTGCGCTCAACGCTGGCGTCGGCGTCATTGCGCTTGAGTTAAATGTGAAGCGGGCAATGGGGACACTTTCCTAGACGCTGCGCGCGCTGATTGTTGACGCGGCAGCAATCACCATTGCTCGCTTTACATTTGACTATCGCGCTGGCGCAATGACGCCGACGTCGACGTCGAGCGCGCTGACGCCGCGCCGTGTTGGAAAAGGAGCCTTTACGGCACGTACTGTTGCGAAGTACAGTTACGCTTCGCCCTTGTAACATTGTGCTCAGTTACTAAAGCTGATCTTCAGTGAGGTTCAAACGGTAAATTAAGGTCGTAGCGTATTTTTTATTGTTAGTTGTTAGCTTCAGACCTCGGGTGGCCTAAATTTGGTCCAGAACCAGTTTGAAATACATTCTGTTTCAGCCCTTAAATTTAAAATTATGCACGATACCATAGATAAACATAAGTTGTTAACTGTTTTAGCATAGAAATATTACAAAAATTAAATTAATGTTATGCTATTTAATGTTGTGTTAACTTTATGTTTGATGTTGATTGTTTGTATATTTATCGTCAAATGTTTATGTTAAATTCACTGCCACTCTCAAGTCACGGCCAATTCACACACACACACCATTGCTACAAATATGTAGTAGGAGGATATGATGTCCAAAATTTACACGAAAACTTACCTAAAAATACAAGAACCAGTTTTATACTCATGCCTAACAACTGAGAGAATAGTTACTTGATACTGGAAAGCATTGTGAGTTTGCCTGATTATTTGCACATGTTATCAGCAAATCAGCTTCTGCGGCTCGGTATGTTGATTCATGAGGAAATTATCACAATGCACACATCGTAAACCATATTGTATTGCTTCCGTACTTGGATTTTAAAATTTTCATTAATTGCCTTCATGTGGTGAGACGGATGTGTAGTACCAGGTTTTAAAGTCAATGACCAGGCAATTTTTGGGTATTTTAGATGTTTTAACCCTTTTCGCGAATTCCTTCTATAGGAAAGAAGCTATTACCGTAGGTCTCATGGTAAGATCTAAGCCCGGTAATTATTCGTTTTAAGGCACCTAGGTACTAAAAACACCATACCTTAAAATTTGTTATAAATGCATAACCTGTGCGACTCAAGAGGTCCGGACCGGATTGATAACCTTTAAACTTAATAATAAAGGTTCAAGACTTTTTGTACATGAGTTTGGACTAAAAAAACACTACTTTTTGCCGTGTATGTCACCTAATCTGCCTTTTTCCCCAAGATGCGTTTTTGGGAGGGTTGTCCAAAATTTTGAAATAAATCTACATCGAGTGACGAGTGACATGGCTACAAGGCTGTGATGTAGAACCCCCGGGGCGCCTTAGAAGTTGCCCGCCGCCAACTCGGCCTTGTAACGACACCCAACGTGTTCAATAAGGAAGTGTTGTAGCTTTGATCGCCTCAAGGTAAGAGGCGATAACCTCGGAACGTAAATTAGGCAATAGTTTTGCTCTTATTAACCAGGTTAGAAACTATATCTGTTGAGGTACTTTGATGTCGCATAATATATAAACTTACTTTCATATAGCATCTTAACTTTGTGCTGTTCTGTTAAGAAAATGCCGTGCAAATCAAAAACTCGAATTGCAATAAACAAGTACAGGGTGTTTTTTTTAAACGCAACCCATTTTTAAGATTAAATAATACGCATATAAATATGTAATGAGTATTATTTTATTGATCTTTACATTTTATACAACCTATTATTTAAGTTCGATCACATTTAGCTTACATTACGTGCTCAACCAGTCTGTCATTGGCATTTGTATTAAGTTATGCTCTCTCCATCAAATTCTCGAACATGTGTTGCTAGGTACCTCTTTGAATTTCTTGCATTACATTTGTTACGTTTGTTTTGAGGTGCTGATTATCTTATGAATTGTTTTCGTAGAATAATACTACTTTACATGTCTGTGGCAAATTTCATTCAGATCGGACCACTTTTACGCGAATTATCGTGCTTAAAGACACACACATTAAAAATGCAACCCAAAACTTTATTTTATCGGTGAAGGATTATTTTCCCCAAGATCCCCGGATTCGACCCCACTATATTATTTTATTTGGAGATACATAAAAATTAAGGCCTACGAAAACAATTCATAGGATATTCAGCACCTCAAAACAAATAATAAATTTTATGCAAGAAATTCAAAGACCTTGCAACACGTGTTTGGGAATTTGGTGGAAAGAACATAACTTTGTACAAATGACAATGGCGGACTGTTTGAGCACGTAATGTACACAAAATGTGATCAAACTTAAATAATAGGTTGTATAAAATGTTAAGATCAATAAAACAATACTCATCTCATATATATATCTGCATTATTCAATCTTAAAAATGGGTTGCGTTTAAAAAAAACACCCTTATTTATAAACGAAGTTGTTTATACTGTTTAAGTTTAGGTTTCCATAGAAAATGCGTTGGATTTAAAAACTACGACTTATTTAGGTTATAGTATTTTTTCGTCATATTTAAAGCAATTAATGTCGTTTTACATGGTTGATTTCAAACCCTTAAATGCTTGCAAGTAATTTTTAAACATAGAATTGCCTAAACATAGTCCTAAGCCTTAATTACCTCAAACTTTACAAGAAAATTATTTCCAAACTGAATTTTTGTTTTAGCTTTGGTTAGTAATATTATGGATTAATTAAAAACCTAAAAGGGTCTTCAAGAGATGATTGTTAAACACTAAGTAAAAATTGCCTAATTAAAAACCTTTCCTCTAAATCTAAACAAAACTAGGTAAGAAGAATAACTACCTCCCATTAATAAGACCTGCTGGAACGTGCCAAAGAGTTGAATAAACAGAGGAATGAATAATTTCAACATTAAACAAACCCTCGGTATCAACAAGTATTACCCGCCGCAGAAAAACAATAACGCCAGAAACACTGCCCATATAAATGCAAAGCTGACGGCAAATGTTAGCTTTGAGGCAATGTCTGAGGTCTGCCTGAGTCGAATGAGACCTGAGGCGAATGAGTCATTTTCTATCTTTACCTTCCGGTCCTGTACGTTCAAATATAAAACCATCTACAGGAAAATACAAAGATCGATTTACAAAAATATCTTGCAAAAATAAAGTTCAATTATAATTAATTCGCCGACTTCAAGTAAGTTGTTGATATATTTTCTAAATATATTCTAAATAGTTGGCCATAAGAATTTCTCTTCGTAAAAACTTACATTTATAAACAGATATGGTTCATTAATATTTTTACTAGTTGAAATACTGATGATTTTTAAAACAAAGACTAGATTTTTGGAGGTCCTTAGATCCCGAAAACACCATTCGTTCATTTTCCGTAGGTACGATAACACTTTTAAAAAGGTCCGATCTGGATTAAATTTTAAATGAGCATGCAAAACGACATTTATGACTAAGCTCGAAAACCAGTAAGATAATTTTTACTCTAAGGAGGTTTTGGCCAATATATATTTTATTTTTGTATGTTTTACACATCTCTTGTTTTCCTTTTGTCTAAAGCTCATCTACGATGATACATAAAAGTTTTAGTGAATTATTTTCATAGAACATCAAAAAATAGGCTATTTTATTTTAAACTTGATGAATATGCTTAAATATAAAATAATCCCCTCAAAATTCGCTGAGGACGCAGATTTTCTATCATGGGGGAATTTCCTCATAAGGTAAATGAAACTAACATTAGCCCTATCACACTTAATTAAAAATTAATTAAAATAATTATAAATTTCTTCTTTAACGATACTGACCTATAATACCGAGTTATGCTACTGACTTGTGCTACTGACTTAAATTAAATGTTACGCGACTTGGAGCCTTTCGAAACTTAACATTGGCATTACTTTTGCTCTTATGTTAAACAGCTTACAAACTGTTCAAGTTATTGACCAACAAATGACATACATAACTATGACTTTTTGTTAGTCGATCATAATTGAAGACTCCAAGGGAAAAACGAGCTAACCCCGCGAAAGTAAATTTTTCAGGAGAGCAAAAAAAAAGGATTTTCAATGAATTAATTGACAGCCGATTGCTTTGAAAACTGTTTTTTATGTAGTATTTTACACTAAATTATATGTATTTTAATAATTTGTAATTAAATAGTTCAAAATCGGTTAGGTTATAGAGTAACGTTTGGCTAAACACTCTAAGTACAAAATTTCCTTGACAAAAACGGGCTAACCTACATTTACTTGGAATTTGGTGTAATAGTAGCTTGTACGAAATAGGTAAATAATAAAGTTTTAGTATCAAATTGTAATGAGAAAATCTTGTTTATTTAACTTTATAAAAGTACAAAATATGAGAGGATTGTAAAAAAATTAAAAAATCTGCTGTTACAGAGGAAATTACAAGAGTTTTGACAATCAGGTTTATTTTTTCTTCAACTTCAACTTAGGTGTTTTTGTGGTTTTTTACGCTTTTTAACAGTTTCCTTTTTATCTTTTATTTCTTTATTTCTTCTTTATTTCTTCTTCTTTCTTCTGATGTCTCAGTGGTAAAGAATCAAAATACTTCTGAGCTTCTTCCCCAAAGAACTTGTTTAGGCACTGCAGATATTTTGTACTTTTCTTCAGATACCCCAATTGGCCCTAAAAAACAACCACGCACCCTACAAAACCTCGCACAAACGTTCAAAACAGCTAACCACTTGCACAGGCAGTGACAGTTGCCACCTGTTGATTGCATGAAGCGAGTGCTACTGTAGTAAACAACCCGTAAGCGCATGCGCGGCCTGAGGGTTGCCCCGTTCTTGCCTAGTCTAACTGTGGGTTATCCCGTTCTTCCCCTGGATGGGTTTATTTCAAAGTCGATTTACTCGTGTAAGGAGCCCGTTTTTGTCAATTTTTAATTTTGCAAAATGTTTGGCTTTAAAAGATGTATTCTAAACCATTCCTAACTAAATTTTGAATTTTTTGAGGGTTAGCCCGTTTTTCCCTTGGACTCTTCAATTTATTAAGTATGAAGTTAAACTCCAAGAAATTCAGTTCAGCTATTCATGGAATAATTTACAAGGTTCACAGCTAGTTTTGAACCTAAAATAGAATAACGGAAAGACTTTAATTTATTACCAATCCTGAATAAACAGTTAAAGATTTACGATTAAACTAAAAGTTTATAGCTTTACGACCTTGCACTTTTATGATTTACACAGCCTTTGGTTAGTATAGCATGAGTTGCTGTAATGAATTACATCAGGAAGAGGTAAAATGGAATCTTTGTCAATTCTTTTGCTAAAATCTTTATTCCCTTTAAACTGAACTTAAACTTTGATATTGATTAAATAAATTATCAAAAATGTATAAAATAAAACCTTTACTCGGGATTTGTAAAATATACCCTATCAAAATAAATCTTTCATACATTCCTCCCAGTTATTCGTTGACCTTTTTTAACATTGCCCCTTTTAGTTTTTGTTTAAAACGAATAATAATACATTTTATTTTCGTTTTCCATAAATTTCAAAACATCGGAATGTAATACGAATATGGGCAGTATAGGGGCCATGAGATTCTTTGGAGTTCGGGTGTACAAAAATAGTAGTTTTCATTACTAGTCCTGCAATAGCACTTTTGAGACGAGTAATGAACATTATTTTTTATTACGATATCGAAAAACTTGTAAACTAATTAATATTTTTTAACAAACTATCCGTCACAACGACTATAACCTAACTGGCAATGTCAGTATTTACTAAGCGATGAAACGGTTTGGTTTGAACAACAATGCAACAGCTGATCGGCCTAATGCAACAGCTGATCGGTCTGCACCGCAAAACCCCATAACGGTTACTTTCCGTCCACCACATATGCACGGAAAGTTAACGTTATGTAATTTTGCCGTGCAGTAGCGGAAGGTACAGTAATGCAACAGCTGATCGGTCTGCACCGCAAAATCCCATAACGGTTACTTTCCGTCTAACACATACGCACAGAAAGTTAACGTTATGTAATTTTGCCGTACAACAGCGGGAATAACCTATTTTCTTACTTCATTTTACGTTTATAAAGTGTACTTTCGTGTGTAGAGTAATGAAAACCAAATTTACAATAATTTTTACGACAAAAAAAGATAAACTGTAAATTTACGCGCCCTAAAAAACTTTAGTGATCACGCCCAAGACAAACCATCTGGGATGCACAAGGCTCGACCATCCGCTGGAGGTACAGATTTTTCACTGCCGTCCCAAACCGAGAACGCCTTTCCATGGATTCCAAGGAGTTTGGAGTTTCATTACTCATTTTTTGCAGAGTTAATATAGACTTCTTTGTTTGAAATTCATTGTTGGGATCAGATCCCGAAACGTCATGAAACTTGTTTTTTACTAATCAGTGATGACAAATGTCCGCAAAAATCCAAATCAAAATATTAATATAAACTTTTGGCACACAAATAGAAACATAATTATTATACTTTATAAGGCTTTGTATTGTTTAAAAACAGATTATATAACTTGTAACCATGCAAAAGAATCATTTATGGGATATCAAATTTTTATTTTTTTATTACTCTATTAAGTTAATTACTGTGAGCAAGATTTTGTAAGTTCTTAAATAATTTAGTGTAATTAACACAGTTAGATTAATATACTTGTTTGCAAAGTACTTTGTTTCCGATCATGCATTTAATAGTCGACCCCATTGTTTCTCTAATAAACTGCTATTATGTTGCTTTATAACGTTTATCGTAGTAATGAACGTACGCTAAATTTTCAAACTTCGCCATAACAGAGTGTTCCCCATTAATGAATAACTAATTAATTCCCTGGATTAATAACTTATCGATAAATGTAAACAATTGGTTAAGGGACCGAAAGTTGCTTGTTGCTTGTTGAAAGAATTGACTCAAATACACTTTAATAAAAAAATATTATTTTAAGAGGCAAATGTTTTTTTTCTCATAACAAAATGTAAAAACCTGAACGAATTAAACATAATTAATCATCAGTTGAAATGAAAGCAAAGTTATTATTGATTTAACCTACTTAGACCTCGGCAGTATAAGCTGACCATGATCTCACATCGACTTTGGGTCCTGAAATTGTAGTCTGATTGCTGACAGGAATTTCCAAACACAAAACAAAATTCGTTCTTGACCATTTACACTATTTTTGATGTTATAGTTTATAATGTGGAAATCAAACTATGCTCTAGGTAGTATTCTTTAAATCTTCACGAAATAAATATAACAGATTGTCGTTATAAATGTTTCGTCTACGACCTGACTTACATCTAAGGTTGACAAGAATTCATCATCAAATAATGTCTTGAATCTGTAAAAAATCGTAAAATTGCGTGGGAGGAATAGGGTAGGGATTGGTTTATTTGGTTGCTAAAACTATGGTACTCGCCAACAAAAAACACTATTCTCTCTCTCCTAAATTCGCTCCTCGGCCAAAAAATACATTCCAACTTCAAGTTATTCTAGTTATCTTGTAGGTTTTTAGCACCCCCTATATATTTCCATCGCTTACACATTGATAAGCAGGTTTCAACGCTTTCCATAGCATGATGAATTTAACATTTTCCACCTCATCTTATGCAACTTTGTGGTTTCCAATTGTCAATAATTGAATTATCTTATAGGGTTTAAAGTTAGAAACTTATTTCTAGTTCTGAGAAACATCTTCGGAGGCGAATTGGCTGCTCCGAGAATGATTTACGGTTTTAGCAGCTATAAACTTGGAAGAACTTGGAGAATGACGCGATTCAGCGCCGAAACCTCAGTCACAAAATCAGTCATTGAACCAGAAACGAAAAGGTAATTCAAAATCATATTTATAATCTTGGTTCTGGATTGAATTGGTTTTTTTGACAGGCGTAAAACCGATTATTTTTTATTTTAATTTTTTGGTGGTTTCTTACTTTTCACTACTAGAAAAATCGACTTTGGTTGAAAGGAAACTCCTTTCATAAGTTTTTGGCATAAATCAGTATTGCATTTCTTTGATATATTTTAAAATGGCGTATGTTAACGTTGTATTGAATGGCGTTTTAGACTTACTTTAAAAAAATGGACCCTCTTAAAGAAAGTGCCAAAATGGCCATATATCAAACATTTATTTTCTTATAATTTTTTGTATACAAAATAGTTATTTGATTATTTATATCATTGATTAGTAAAATGTATTACATATTAAAATGCTAATTTTTTTATTTTAATTGTTTTTTCTCTTTGAAACTTGATTTTTTAGAGCGGTATTGTTACATTTTTAAAGCTTTTTAACTAGGTTATGGATAAAGGTACATGTGTAAATTTTTTAATCCGGCAGTAAATTGTAACCTTTTTATACTAACATTTTTATTAATATTGTCAGTAAAACTTTTTTGTTTAAACAGTTTTTTTCAGTTTTCTGAAAGTTTACTCTTTGGGACTTACACTCTTTAAAAACCCCCGATTCAAACCTTCATTTACTGACAATCCGAACTCGATATTTTTAAGCTCACACCTTACATCCTCAGAGCTTATTTCTAAGGAAGTTTGAAATAAACTATAAGTTTTTACAATTACAACCTCTAAGTAACTTTTAGTGGTCTTGACTTTAAGTACTATTATAAAATCGTCAATAGGTAGTTTGGGTTAATGATATTTTATGAAGGAAAAAAATCTTCACACGAGTTATCAGAGTTTTTTAATTAAACATTTACATGTCTTTCAATTTGATTGATTTGAATGCAGATGTAGAGAATTTTATCATTTTTTTACGTTTGAGAAAGGATTTCAACCGGAATATGGAAATCATTTTAACATGTAAAAATAATAATCACTGTTTTATTCAAATTCAGTAATATTGAATCTCAAATTGTGTAAATTTAAAACATAATTAATTTAAAGTAAGTCCATCTAGTAGGAGACATTGGTAAACGTTTTATTAGCTGTTAAGAAGACATTTCAGTACTAGTGAGATTACATTTGTACCAATACCACGCGTTGTATTTGATTAATTCTTCTTCCATTCCCAAATGATTTGAGTTGGTAATTAACTTTATCAACTAATGTAACTAAGTGCTGAATATGTTGCAGCGAAACCGGAGCTATTGCACTTGCTCTCTGGAATTGATGATTACGTTCTCTCTTGTACACATTTATTTGCCAGAACATTCAAATGAGGACATTTTTTTATTTTGACCAAAAGTAGAACTATTTTTATATGATCCTACAACTACGAAATATGTATTATTCAAGTAATTTAATTATCATCAAATTACGAATGTCATTAATCAGTAAATGACAGCGAAAAATAAACATTTACCCGTGGTAAATGTAGTTTTTTACGAATTAAACTAATGCGTAGTGGTTTTTGGTTTCCGTACCAGAGTAGTGGAAAAGTACCGGTTATACACAGTTAAACCCACATCTGGAAAAAAATGGCCCAAAATTTTAAAAGTTTTCGGTCAAATGGTTTTGACGTCCGAAGGTTCATTTCTTGCGCCGACCCCTGAACCCGCCCTGATCCCTGGTTATTATTTGGGTAGGTTGTTTACCTATGTGAGTATAGTTGTAAATGGTATATGTTATTCTTAACCCTGCTCTATATTTTTAAATATAAAATTATAAAATTGCCCCAAAAAATTAACTTTGGTCTTTATTGTCTGATTTGTCTAATATTTGGATATGTTGTTAAGTTAAGCAAGTGAACTTGTAAATAGTATAAATTAATTCTATCTACCCTATAACTTTTAAAATATAAAATTAGGTAAAAATGCTAACTTTTGTCTTTATTGTCCGATTTGTCTAATATTTGGATATGTTGTTAACTTAAGCAAGTGAACTTGTAAATAGCATAAATTAATTCTATCTACCCTATAATTTTCAAAATATAAAATTACAAAATTAGGTAAAAATGCTAACTTTTGTCTTAGTTAACAGATTTGTCTAATATTTGGGTATGTTGTTAATTTAGACAAGTGCATGTATAAATGATATATATATTATTTATATCTAGCCCATATATTTTTAAATTTAAAATTATAAAATAGGCCAAAAATATCAACTTTGCTATTGCTTACTTGTCTAATATTTGGGTATGTTGTTAACTTAAGCTAATTTATTTGTAAATGATATATATTAATCCTCTTACTCTGATTATTTAAAATATAAAATTACAAAAATATGTAGAAATTCTAACTTTGGTCTTTATTGTCCGATTTGTTTAATATTTGTATATGTTTCTAAGTTAAGCAAGTGAACTTGTAAATAGTATAAATTAATTTTATCTACCCTATAACTTTTAAAATATAAAATTACAAAATTAGGTAAATATGCTAACTTTTGTCTTTATTGTCCGATTTGTCTAATATTTGGATATGTTGTTAACTTAAGCAAGTGAATTTGTAAGTAGTATAAATTGATTCTATCTACCCTATAAATTTTAAAATATAAAATTATCAAATGAGCTAAAATATTAACTTTGATGTTTATAGTTTGATTTGTATAATATTTGGGTATGTTGTTAACCTAAGTAGGTGCATCTGTAAATGATGTGTTTTATTTCTATCTTACTTGTATATTTTAAAATATAAAATTATAAAACAGGCCAAAAATATTAACTTTGGTTTTTATTGTCTGATTTGTCTAATACTTGGAAATGTTGTTTAGCTAAGTAAGTGAATTAGGAAATGGCACATATTAATCAAATCTACCCTGTATATTTTAAATGGTAAAATTATAAAATGGGTGAAATTATCAACTTTTGCTGTTTATTGTTTGATTTGTCTAATATTTGGGTATGTTGTTAACTTATGCTAGTATAGTTGTAAATGATATATATTAATCCTATCTACTCTGTATATTTTAAAATATAAAATTATAAAATGAGCCAAAAATTAACTTCGATGTTTATGGTTTGATTTGTCTAATACTTGGGTATGTTGCTAACTTAAGCTAGTATTTTGTAAATCCCATTTACAAAATAATATTGTATATTTTTTAATTTATATCGTATATTTTAAAAAATAAAAATTTAAATGGACCAAAAATATTAACATTGATGTTTATAGTTTGATTTTTCTAATACTTGGGTATGTTGTTAGGCTAAGCAAGTGTATGTTAAATGGTGTATATTAACTATATTTTCTTTGTATATTCCCAATTATAAAATTATAAAATAGGTTAAAAAAATACTAACTTTGAGCTTTATTGTCTGATATGTCTAATATTTGTATGTGTTGTTAACCTAAGCAGCTGAACTTGTAAATAGCATATGCTAATCAGATATTGCCACTAACTTTTAAAATATAAAATTACAAAAATATATATAAAAATGTTAATTTTGTATTTATTAACAGATCTGTCTAATATTTGGCTATGGTGTTAACTTAAATAAGTGCATGTGTAAATGGTATATATTAATACTCTGTATATTTTAAAATATAAAATTACAAAAATATATAAAAATGCTAAGTTTGTATTTATTAACAGATCTGTCTAATATTTGGCTATGGTGTTAATTTAAGTAAGTGTGTGTGTAAATGGTATATACCTACCCTATATATTTTAAATTATATAATTACAAAACAAGCAAAAATATTAACTTTGTCTTTATTATTTGATTTGTCTGTGTTTTGATATGCTGTTAACTTAAGTTAGTGCATGTGTAAATTGTATACAATATTTCATTTACCTTGTCTATTTTAAATTATAAAATTACAAAATAAGGAAAAATCTTAATTTGTTTATTTATTAACTGATTCATCTGTATTTTTGATATGTTGTTTGCTTAAGCTAATGTATGTTTATAATGTGTATATTATTCCTATTTACTCTGTATATGTTAAATTATAAAATTATAAATATTGATTGAAAATTAATTTTGCTCTTTATTGTGCAATCTTTTTAGTATTTGGATATGTAGTTGTTCTGTGTTAGGAATTTGTAAAACCTGTATATTATTGATATCTACCTTCTATATTTTGTATTATAAAATTACAAATGTAGGTTTAAAAAAAATTAATTTGCCTCTTTATTGTTTGATCCGTCTATTGTTTGGATATGTCGTTGTCCTAGACAAATATATGTGGAACTGCTAAATTTTATTCTCATATACCCTGTACAGTTTAAATTATAAAATTACAGGTAAAAAAACAATTATTTTAGTTTTTATTTGACAATTAATTAAAACTTTTGTTTTACGACAGTTCTTACCCACTACATGTGTAAATTTTACATAATAATCCTATCTGCCCTGTATAATTTAAGTTGTAAAATTATATAAACAGGTAAAATATTATTAAATAATTGGATATGTATTAGTTGTAAGCTAATGCTTAGTATAATGTAAAAGGGTGAAGTTACAAATACAGGTAAAAACAAATTAACTGATCCACCTCTAATTTTAGCATGTTGTTACCCTAAACAAGTACATGTGTAATACTAATCCAATGTACCCTGTTATGTAATATTTTTGTAAAAAATGTACGTTGGATTTACACACTTAATTTGACAGACAATAATAGGAATATACAAAGCCTAAAGCCTGGAAATTATAATTTGATATATTGCAGAACTTTAGTATTTGTATAAAACTGTCTGTTGGATCTACATACTTAGTCTGACAGAATTTTAAAAGAATTTACAGAACATGTAAAATAATTACTATTATTTTGTAACTGCTAAATTTTATTCTTATCTACTCTGTAAAATTTAAGCTGCAAAATTATATAAATAGGTAAAATATAACCTTTGCTGCCTTTGTTGATTGATTCATTAAATAATAATTGGATATGTGTTTGTTGTAAGCTAATGTCTAGTATAATGTAAAACAATGAAATTACAAATATAGGTAAAACATTTAACTGATCTACCTGTAATGTTGGCTTGTTGTTAACCTAAGCAAGTACATGTGTAATACTAATCCAATGTACCCTGTTATGTAATATTTGTGTAAAAAGTTGGACTTACACACTTAATTTGACAGACAATAATAAGAATTTACAAAGCCTGGATACATTGCAGAACTTGTACTATTTATGTAAAACAGTCTGTCAGACCTACATACTTAGTCTGACAAAATTTAAAAGAATTTACAGAACATGTAAAATAATTACTATTATTATCACTTTGTCCATACTTTCTGGATATTTTCTTTATAACCTAAGCATGGCTTGGAAAACTATTACCTTTAATGTTTGATTTATCTGTGGAAATCATAAGCTTACCAGCCTTGCAAAATTTAATGTTGATTTATACTGTAATCTTGACATGTTTAGTTGTGAATGCTGGCAACAAGAATATCAGTAATGGTCTTTGTATAGTCAGTCTGGTCTGTGTATATTGTATATTATTCCTTTATAAACTTACCAACTTGATTAGTTGTTGTTATCCAGCTAGTACATGTGTACATACAAGGATATAAAGATGTATTGTCCAGTAATACCTGTTAAATAGTTAAAAATAAATTGTAACACATTATGGGTTAGAGAAATGTTATTTTGCTTTAATACATTTGTAAATGTTTGTAAACAATTGATAGATCCTGTAACATTTGTGTAACTCTATGTTGGACTTGCACACTTTATTCAACAGATATTTACAATAATTTTCAGAATTATATATAATTATTACATTTTATGTAAATTATTAAATTAGAGTTTACAGATATTATATAGAACCTATGTACAGATATTTATGGATAAATTACAGAATTCTATAATAAATTGTATAGATATGTAAAATTCTGTAGAAATTGTGTAGATATATCTAGAAATGTGTAGTATATCAGAGGTCTGAACAGATATTTACGAATGTGTAAAATTCTATATAATATCTGTAAACTCTAATTTAATAATTTACATAAAATGTAATAATTATATATAATTCTGAAAATTATTGTAAATATCTGTTAAATAAAGTGTGCAAGTCCAACATAGAGTTACACAAATGTTACAGGATCTATCAATTGTTTGCAAACATTTACAAATGTATTAAAGCAAAATAACATTTCTCTAACCCATAATGTGTTACAATTTATTTTTAACTATTTAACAGGTATTACTGGACAATACATCTTTATATCCTTGTATGTACACATGCACTAGCTGGATAACAACAACTAATCAAGTTGGTAAGTTTATAAAGGAATAATATACAATATACACAGACCAGACTGACTATACAAAGACCATTACTGATATTCTTGTTGCCAGCATTCACAACTAAACATGTCAAGATTACAGTATAAATCAACATTAAATTTTGCAAGGCTGGTAAGCTTATGATTTCCACAGATAAATCAAACATTAAAGGTAATAGTTTTCCAAGCCATGCTTAGGTTATAAAGAAAATATCCAGAAAGTATGGACAAAGTGATAATAATAGTAATTATTTTACATGTTCTGTAAATTCTTTTAAATTTTGTCAGACTAAGTATGTAGGTCTGACAGACTGTTTTACATAAATAGTACAAGTTCTGCAATGTATCCAGGCTTTGTAAATTCTTATTATTGTCTGTCAAATTAAGTGTGTAAGTCCAACTTTTTACACAAATATTACATAACAGGGTACATTGGATTAGTATTACACATGTACTTGCTTAGGTTAACAACAAGCCAACATTACAGGTAGATCAGTTAAATGTTTTACCTATATTTGTAATTTCATTGTTTTACATTATACTAGACATTAGCTTACAACAAACACATATCCAATTATTATTTAATGAATCAATCAACAGAGGCAGCAAAGGTTATATTTTACCTATTTATATAATTTTGCAGCTTAAATTTTACAGAGTAGATAAGAATAAAATTTAGCAGTTACAAAATAATAGTAATTATTTTACATGTACTGTAAATTCTTTTAAATTTCTGTCAGACTAAGTATGTAGATCCAACAGACAGTTTTATACAAATACTAAAGTTCTGCAATATATCAAATTATAATTTCCAGGCTTTAGGCTTTGTATATTCCTATTATTGTCTGTCAAATTAAGTGTGTAAATCCAACGTACATTTTTTACAAAAATATTACATAACAGGGTACATTGGATTAGTATTACACATGTACTTGTTTAGGTTAACAACATGCTAAAATTAGAGGTGGATCAGTTAATTTGTTTTTACCTGTATTTGTAACTTCACCCTTTTACATTATCCTAAGCATTAGCTTACAACTAATACTTATCCAATTATTTAATAATATTTTACCTGTTTATATAATTTTACAACTTAAATTATACAGGGCAGATAGGATTATTATGTAAAATTTACACATGTAGTGGGTAAGAACTGTCGTAAAACAAAAGTTTTAATTAATTGTCAAATAAAAACTAAAATAATTATTTTTTTACCTGTAATTTTATAATTTAAACTGTACAGGGTATATGAGAATAAAATTTAGCAGTTCCACATATATTTGTCTAGGACAACGACATATCCAAACAATAGACGGATCAAACAATAAAGAGGCAAATTAATTTTTTTTAACCTACATTTGTAATTTTGTAATACAAAATATAGAAGGTAGATATCAATAATATACAGGTTTTACAAATGCCTAACACAGAACAATTACATATCCAAATACTAAAAAGATTGCACAATAAAGAGCAAAATTAATTTTCAATCAATATTTATAATTTTATAATTTAACATATACAGAGTAAATAGGAATAATATACACATTATAAACATACATTAGCTTAAGCAAACAACATATCAAAAATACTGATGAATCAGTTAATAAATAAACAAATTAAGATTTTTCCTTATTTTGTAATTTTATAATTTAAAATAGACAAGGTAAATGGAAATATTGTATACAATTTACACATGCACTAACTTAAGTTAACAGCATATCAAAACACAGACAAATCAAATAATAAAGACAAAGTTAATATTTTTGCTTGTTTTGTAATTATATAATTTAAAATATATAGGGTACGTATATACCATTTGCACACACACTTACTTAAATTAACACCATAGCCAAATATTAGACAGATCTGTTAATAAATACAAAATTAGCTTTTTTATATATTTTTGTAATTTTATATTTTAAAATATACAGAGTATTAATATATACCATTTACACATGCACTTATTTAAGTTAACACCATAGCCAAATATTAGACAGATCTGTTAATAAATACAAAATTAACATTTATATATATATATATTTTTGTAATTTTATATTTTAAAAGTTAGTGGTAATATCTGATTAGCATATGCTATTTACAAGTTCAGCTGTTTAGGTTAACAACACATACAAATATTAGACATATCAGACAATAAAGCTCAAAGTTAGTATTTTTTTAACCTATTTTATAATTTTATAATTGGGAATATACAAAGAAAATATAGTTAATATACACCATTTAACATACACTTGCTTAGCCTAACAACATACCCTAGTATTAGAAAAATCAAACTTTAAACATCAATGTTAATATTTTTGGTCCATTTAAAATTTTTATTTTTTAAAATATACAATAATAAAATCGGAGTCTAGGAAATAGGTTTTTCCAATATGGCGTCATGCAATTTGAAAAATATACTAAACTTTATTAAATTTCATCATTTTTACATGCATTTTTTGAGATATTGACTCGGTACCAACACGTATCATTGCTGGGTGGCTAATTCTTTATTTCGACAGGATAATAATTTTTCGGCCGCCATCTTGGATCCGCCATATTGGATATCAACTTTATTATTTTTAATGTAAAGATGATGTTGTGACACATCATTATGAACCAGATTTTTGCGCTGATTACAATGCTGAAATCCGTTTTTGAAAATATGCATTCGTTAAAAAGATATGCACAGATAAAAAACTTTCCCTGTATATTTCTTATGGACGTTTAATAAGATTTTTTTTTAATAAAAACGTTTTAACTTTAATTTTTTTAAAGAATTTTTAATAATTATCTCTTATATCTCTGGTTCTAATTAAGGTATGTAGTTCGTTTTGGTCTTAAAATACTCAGACATTTAACAGCTTTTATATGAGCTATTGCTCATTAAAATCTGACGACTGCTGGACGAGCTATAAGGCTAAAATCGATACGAAAATACATTTTTTAGAAATTTGTTTTTGTCAAAGATTCATAGCGCAGGTCCTAAATGGATTAAAAAGCTCGTTCTCCCCTTAAATTACTCAGACGATTCTGGGCTTTCATATGAAATATGGCTCATTAAAATCGGACTTATATAATTTGAGTTATGAACCTTCATTTACCAAAAAATCTGTTCACTTTCGTAAATTGTATATAATTAATGACTCATACATAGAAAACTAACAGAGATTCAAAAAGTTTTCTGTTTTAATTAACTCAGTACATTGTTGGGTTTCATTTAAGCTCTTAATCATTTAAATCGGTTGAATTTGAGGTGAGATATAGACCTCAAACCAACATAAAAATCAATTTTTTTCAAAATTTCATAATTATTTAAAGTTTTGTATCTCAAGTCCCAAACATGGCCTGCAAGTTGGATTGGTTTTGAAACACGCGCTGATCTACTAGCTTTCATTTGACATATTGATAATTGAAATTTGACAAAAAAAGGATGAGTTATATTCTTTTATATCATCTTTGACAAAAAACAAACTTCAAAAAAATGGATTTTCGTGTCGATTTTAGCCTTATAGCTTGTCCAAAAGTCGTCCGATTTTAATCATCAATAGCTCATATAAAAGCCGTTAAATGACTGAGTATTTTAAGACTAAAACGAACTACATACCTTAATTAGAACCAGAGATATAAGAGATAATTCTCAAAAAATCTTTAAAAAAATTAAACGTCCATAAGAAATGTATAGGGATAAATCTTTATTTGAGCATATCTATTTAATGAATGAATATTTTCAAAAACGGATTTCAGTATTGTAATCAGCGTAAAAATCTAGCTCATAATGATGTGTCACAACACCATCTTTACGTTAAAAAAATAAAGTTGATATCCAATATGGCGAATCTAAGATGGCGGCCGAAAATTATTATCCTGTCAAAATAAAGGATTAGCCAACCAACAATGATAGGCGTTGGTCTCGACTCAATATATCTCAAAAAAGTATGTAAAAATGATGTGAGATAATTTTTTTTCAAAAATGATCCCTTGTTAATTTTTTCGACTATTTATCAATGGTATTTTTTGTTTTTCCTGGATTATGCTGTAATTTTTAGGTGGCAAACAAGCAAAATGTTAAAGTAAATGTCAATAGCAACAGAAAAAAATATGTGTCGAAAATTACCATGGGGAGGGAGGGTTTCATATTGGCGGCCCATGGTCTGCAAGTGTTTGACAAAATATTAATATTGGACGCCATCTTGAATTTTAGACTTCCGCGTCTCCGATTTCATTAGACTTTTTTCCTGGTAAATACACATATTTTTTAATCAAAATAACCAATCAAACAATTTAAAGCAATTTTTTTAGGGTTGACATACGGATTTACTCGACTATCTATAAAGCAAGAGGAATAACCTAGAATAATCAAGTATTTGATTTTTTTAGTGGCTGTAAGATAATTAAGATCTTGAAAATCAAGTATGAATACAGTGCACTAGATAAAAACCTTGTTAACATAACATTTGTTTAAATTAAATCATTATGAATGTGTACACTCACAACTCCAATATTCCATAAATATTACATAAGATATGTTTTATCGTATGTAGTTCTAGGATTAAAAACTTTTATAAATGATTTGCAGGAATATTAGAGCACGAGACCAATGGTAAAGTGGGGAAATCCTCCAATTCCCTTTTAAGGTTAATTCAAGTGTGTCAAGAAATCGAAGTAACAAATCCAAGTCAATAAATGAAAGCTATTTTTAATCAACGTAAAAAATATACAAATCATTTTTAACTCAAACTACAGTATTATATTGCGGACTAATGAAAAAGACTTCATTAGCTTATAGTTCGCGCATTATATCTCCGGCTATGGCAGTGTCAGCTGGTTGCAAGGCGCGGGGGGGAGAGGGAGTACTTTTCTGAAAACATTGTTCTCCAGTCCCACTATTTGTAAAACGCTTTGTTTACCAAAACCATATGTTTAAAATATCATATGATACGGTTGGTAGGGTAGTAGCCATAGCCGGAGATATAATGCGCGCACTGTAACATAGGCTGTAACCTCAGAAATAGGACATCAATTAATTGCTCTGACTTACTTAATAAACATTATGTCTCGAGTATTACTGACAGCTTGTACATTACATGCACCAATTACAAAGCGAGTATAACGAGATGTCAGTGCGACTGGGACTGCGTCAGTCATTGATTTGGACAGACGACTGTGCAGCCAGTAACATTATTTGAGTTTGAGATTTGATTATGCTTACGCGCAAAAAACATTAAGATTTCGATTTTTAAATTTCAACGTGCAACTTCCTGCCGTCGTACTGCTGTTTTCTTTCCTAAAAACTTCTGAAGGCCAAACAAAAATAGTTTTTTATCTATTTTTCGTTCTGGAATTAAAGTTTTCAAATTATTGATCTTTTTAGGTAGTTGAATTATAAGATGAATTAATTGTTTCTCTAGAGGCAATAAAAAACCCAGAAATGCTGAAAAATCATCCTATGAAAAAGCAAACCATCTCTGAAGTTAAAAATTGTTTCAAAAATAATTTCCAAGGAAATAAACTCATATTGTTTGATTTGAGAAGAAAATCGTGTGTTTCCTTTAACAGTTAATACAATTATAATATTTAAATAAAGGTTTACAGAAGAGTAAAAACTGCAGAATTTGTAGAACTCGAATTATTTGCAGAAATTGCTTGGATGGCATTACAATAAAAAATAACTGTACTCTAGGAAAAAACGTGGATTCGTTTATCAAACGATTTCACACGAGAGAGAGCTTAATTTTATCGCCAAACACTGCTCTATAAATCCCGGTCGCTTCGGTTTGTTTATGGCCTCAACCACCGGCGGCGGCGTTGGTCGGTGGCCCAACACCCAACGTTCTCTGGGTCCTTCTCCTCACGTAAATACACGTTTCTTTAGTGCGTCTGGCCAAGGATAAGAATCACTCGTAGATCACTGCGGAATCCCGCACAGCTGATCAGATGTTCTTTTATTTGCATTTTCGCTTCTGTCAAAACAAACTTTCTTTTAAAATCAGTTTTTTATCGCTTTTTTAGAGTTATATAAAAATCTAAAGCGAGTTGGCAGATCTGCACACAAAGACGCGTGTTTTAATGTATAATATGCGGGAGTAAATCATAAAACGAAAAGCCTATTTTTTACAGAGTTCCCATGTACTGTATTAATAATATAGAAGATTTATTTGTTTATTATTAAGCGCATTATAGAATGGAGTGCGGAAGGAACATTTAGGTAGCATTTAAGTAGTGTGGGCCATGTGGTCAAATTATGCAAGCGCAAAGTTAAAGTTATTGATAATAACAAAAGAAAAAATGTTACTTTTTTAAGCTTTTTCGCTGGATTTAGTTTTAAAATTACGTAGAAATTTGTTGGTACATAGTAGGATTATGGTATCCAAAGGTTTCCAAATTAGGATAATTTTTTTAAGTTGTTACATTTCAAATGGAGGCAAAAAATTGTTTTCGTAAATTGAAATTTTCATTTTTTTACAGCATTGGATATTATGTCTATTTTTGGCACTTTAAACCTATTCAGCTCTCATAGCTATATAAGGTAGTTTATGAATAAATCCTCACTATTTCTCAACATAAATAACAAATAAGGAAGTTGTTTTGAAAATTATAACCTATTACCCTTAACTATGTTTTATACCCTGATTATCGAGAGAAGTCACCTGGTGTAGAGGCCGGGGCAGAGCGCCAACTTACATGTTCTATTTTATAACGTTATAGGAACGTAAAACACGCCGTCAAAATTTAGTAAACTTTGCTGTAACAGTCATTTACATTTTGTTAAAGTTTCAAGGGGGTTAGTTTTTTCTTAAATTGCAAACACGAACAAACATTGATATTATTACGGGAAACGTCCTCTAATACATCGTCTCTAAGAGCGTCAACGCGTTAGACGCGCGTGTTTTGGCGTTTGGGTCCTCCAAAGTGATTTTTTACGTTGCTTCTAAGAGGAGGTTGCTGCCTGTTTAGATATAATTTACATAACAACTTGTTTTTTTGAGTTTTTCTTAAAAATTGCAAGATATTTTCCTAGTAAAACAAAATACCTCACACAATTTTTACAATGTTAAGTTTGAATCACTTTAAAATCTACACCCTGGCCTGTGAATATCTCACCAGATCTGCCCTACCGTAACCTTAGACAACCCTGGTGGCTAACGGAGGAGCTGGCACTATATGAACTGATCACCGCTCATGAACAGCCTACGGTCGGCGCAACTAAGAACAAAGTACAAAGTATTTTCCACCCTAGATATTTCTTCACTAAATCAGACGTACACAAGTATCTGTTTAAACCGATTGCTATCCACTTACATCAATATTGTTTCAATATTATCGTGTTTTGAACATTTATTTGTAATATATTTTGAATACTGCAAAAATATTGAATTATTTTAAGTTTTATACCTTGGAATGAAACCCATGTATTATTTCGTTCTGAAAACAGGAACGAAAAAACGGCGAACAAGTTGAATATCATCCATGTCTCGGGTGAGATTTATTTAATTACGCCCTAAGATTTATGGCCATCTCGCTTGTAACGGGATGAATTATATCTAAGATTATATATTATCTCTGAGTTAACATTTTTGCATGCGTTTGAGCGAAATAATCTTACATGTTTTTAATACATATTACGTTTTTAGTTACATTATGTAATCTCAACAAAGCCCTGCGAGGGGCTTTAGTAGAAATGAAAAACATTATTGCAAAATTGCTTTTGCAATAACTCGTGTACATTGACGCAGTAATCTAATCGTTATTTTGTTGGTTTTTGGTAAAGACATAAGTAAAAAAGACTTCCATGAGCTAAACTACTGAACAATATCTCATCACCCGCTCACACTCACAACACTTCTCAATCACCCGGGGCACTCCTCACTGTCAACCTTTATTAACTTAAAGTTGTGAGTGAGCCAGAAGCAGCTACAGATAATCTTTCAGCTCTTACCAGTTTAGCTGATGGGTTTCAAGTTTTAAACTTAAAAAAATTAATATGACTTGAGTAGTCATTTAAGCTGTACATAATTCTCAAAGCAATTTCATGAGCTGCTAACATTTTAATAAATAAAGTGCAACTAGTGTTATCTCAGTAATCTGGTAGACTAAATATGCAGAACACTTGCACAGTATCGAACAATGTAATTGTAAAATTTGGTCAACGTTTTAAGATACAAGTACGAAAAGAATAATATATATCTTACAAAACATTCCACAAATCGACAGTACAACGAGAATTTGCGAATCTAATCACTATTACTTGGCATTGAATTTGTTTACAAAATCATTAATTCTGATTTATATTCTCTTTAAGAAGTAAACATTGTGAAATATAATCAAGAGAGATTGAGAATTACGTCACAAACGTTCAGTTTTATTTGTTCTGAGCACATAAAATAGTTTTACATATGGAACAGTTGAAATTCCATTAGTTGATTGACACGCCCCCAATAACCGTCCATAAAACCCACCTTACGGCTGACATCAGTAAGATAAAACTCACATTCAACCGACCTCCCATGTGTAAGAGAAATCTTACTTCGATAAATATGTGAACCAAAAGGGAATCACAAGGCACGACCTACTTTTTGATGTTGTTAATAACTATTGTAGCTAATAACTATTAGTATCTAGGGTTGCTATTGATTAGGTAACATTTTTAAATTGCATTCACAAGATGTAAATAAAAAACGTCTAACAACATTTCAAAAATTAAAATTATTTAAAAGGAGACAATATTTACAATAATCCTATTACAACTCTTCACATGTATAATTTACTTCACTCTGTTTTTGCATTGCTCTTATTATTTTCTCACTGAGCCATTGATTTCGGTTTGTTATGCTTACTTATAGGAGGATTTTTATTTAAATTTCAGATCAACTACATTTAAAAACATCATCATGATTTTTGGACTTAATTTACATCGGTAACTTTCATTTAACACTTTCATTTATTTAACATCGGTAATGTATTTTTATTTTTACATATTTTGACTACAGTAACTTGTTTGTGAATTTTAGAAATGTACGAGTTGCTGATATCAATACGTTGAAAATATTATGCTAGGCAGGCCTAACCAATATTCCATTTTTTTAGTATTTTACCATAAAATTACATATTTTACTCTTATCTTCTCAACACATTATTCATAAAACTTCCTAATTTGGCTAATAAATATTTTGCACTAAAAACTTTAGAAAGTACTTACGATTAATGAATCAGTTTTTGTCCTACGTTATTGGATTTATTTAGTGTAAATGATTTATAGTAACCGAAGTCAAAGGCAACACTAAAGCATTAATTTGCTCAGCTTTTTAAAAATTGAGTCCTCATAATAGCTCTAATGACGATGGTTGTTGCTGATCTGTTAGTGCTATGCTTGTTTGTGTACTGTTCACAAATAATTACAGGTTTAACTGTATATTGTTTTTTTAACTAAACTATCTTTGCTGTTGTCTTTTTCCATGAACATAGTGTAATTCAGTTGTAATAATGACCCATTTTTGTCAGGTTTAAAAACTTGTTATTTAAAACTTGTTTTTAATAGAAAACCTATTTTAACGGAGGTTAACTCTGTCGCCAAACACCGCTCTATAAATCCCGGCCGCTTCTGTTTGATTATGGCCTACAACGTTTATTCGGCGGCTTCACTTCCTGCGTTTACTTGTGAACTTAAGGGACTTTGCATTTGCACGCAAGCGTTGAACTGACATTTCTAAGCTTATTAGTAACATTTATTAGTATGTTTAAAACTGCTATAGCTTTTAAATGAAACGCCTAACAACTGAGTAATCAAAATAATATCCTTGTTCATTATTCGCATTTGGATTGATGCAATTAATTAAAAAGGTACATACATTAAACTGTCTTCAATTCACTGAGCTGCGATTTATCAAGTTAACCTTAATTTCGAGGTCACACAAACACACAATGCTAATTTCTTAACAGTGTATGTGCTCTTTACAGTACCTATCCCGGCAGAAAACAACAATCAACGGAGCGAGAGCAATAACTGTAATACCATCCACGTCTCGGGGGAGATTTATTTAATTAAAACGAAAGATTACAATCATTTCGCCAATTAAGGGAATTATATTGTAAATAAAAATTGTAAATATATCTCCATCAACACTTTTTTATCCAACAAATTAACTGTAGGAGATTCTTTAAAACTTACTTTGCTGTTTCAAATAAATGTTACATATCCGATAATGGTTCTTTGACTTATTTACGACGGTGCCACTTTTTTAGTCTTAAATCTTGATACCAATCAGGTCCTTGGTCAAATCTTGATAAATAACCAGATGAATATATGACCATGTCACAAAGTATCAAGAATTGTCTGCCTACGTGAAACTTCATTTTTAATGTTGTAACATGCCTTTAAGAGGCCTAGGTAAAGTTCAAAGTCACTCCCAGTTGACTGGTGAAAGTTCGGATGTCGAGAAATAATACACAAGTTTCAAATAACAAGTTTATTAATATTTCAAAAAATTCATATAAATATCACAAATACATCACAAAGCTTCATTAGGCATAAATATTTTAATATTTGTGGGAAGATAAACTTTTATATGATAAGGTCAAAAGTTGGCCAAATGCCGGAGCGAATCATAAAAAAAATGCAACAAGTTTCTTCGAAAAATTCAAATTAATTCAACAGACAAATAAAGTAAGTTATAGCCATATTTAAGACTTTACCACAAATTAACATAGGCCTACAGTGTAATAAAAAAATTTAAGTATCGAGGCAAAAAATTCAAAATTACAAGTTACAAAAATTGACAAGGTAACATTAAAAATCCAAAATTCAAATCGCCCCAATTCTTTCACATATAATTATTAATTAATTAGTCCTAATGAATATTTTGACTGCATAATAATTTAATTTTTTTTTAAAGACCAAAATATAAAAAGGGCTTCTTTAAAATAAACAGCTATTGGATGCCAGACTAGATTTCACCTGACAGAGCAGCCCCAATATAAAAATTACAAGTCAGGTCTAAAATAATAAATTGATTTAAATTCAACATTACAACAATTACAGTTAAAACACTTAATATTCTTTAAGTTAGCCCGGGTCGTGGGCCTAGGCCAAGCCCACTCGGGTGGGAGTGCTGAAATCGGCAACTAGCCCCCCGAGCGGAAGAGGACCGATCCCCCGACCCGGGGACTAACCTCAATCTAACCTAACCTAAAAAAAATATTTAGCCTACATAATGTAACACCTAATCACAAAATAGTTAGCCTAATAAATTCCTCAATCACAACAAATACTACATTAACACTGAAAATAGGTTAGGCCTACTGTAAATCATTCTTGCATCGCTGATCCGCTGAACCAAAGTCCATAAGCACTGCGGCCGAATTAATTAATTTCCAAGCTTAAAATGTTTTTGATTGGCTGCTGAGTTTGGGTGAATAAAGTCCATCGGTGAAAAGTAATTACAAAATTAGGCTAGCCAAATTTAATAAAATTTTAACTGCAGTCAATTTCAAAAGAAGGTTCCAAATTGTCACTGTGAATAGAACTGAGTTTATGGGCCGTTGTTTGAATTGGAATTTCCGGCTGCAGGCTGAATAAAGGATGGAAATGACCTGTGTAATCGGAGTGAAGCGCAGAGGTCCCAGGGTTGAATGCACACTGCGACCCGGTCAGTTGAAAATTCAGGTCTACAGGTCAGCCGATCAGGCATCGTAGCCCAACGCCAGGAGGAGCGGTGTCATGTCAGCGAACTAGGATGTCGTAGTCACATCTCGGTGTCATGTTGGATTTGGGTCAGTTCCGGGAGCCCTGGTGACAATTTCCAGTGCAAATTAGCCATAAAGCAGCCTATAGGCCAGCAGAAGTGCTAGGCAGTGCTCGACAATTTCTCTCGAGTCAGTTTGGCCTTGGCCTAACCTGAATTTTTCCTAACCAAACCTAAATAATTCCTACATATGATTCACAAACAAATAATTATCAATAAATGACAAAATTTACCTAAAATCACAAATATAGTTTGAATTTACTCCTTATTACACATTAACATCAGATTTAACAGTAAACCAATTTAATTATTACATTAGGTACTCAATGGGGCCATGTGCTCAGACAATCGGGAAAAATGCGGGAATATTCAGGTTTTGTGCAGGGAATTTTTCAGGACCAAGTCCTCTGACAAAACTGACTAAAACAACATTTTAATACTCAAAATCGACCAAAAACACTGACTTTACTTTCTTTTCACAAATTCACAATGAATAAATACATTTCCCTTTAACACTCATTTTTATTCAACATTTGCCCAAACTTAGACTCATGAACTAACAGGCAGCGAGCAACGCTGAGAAGTACGCTGACTTTTACCACTTACGATTCAACTATTAATTACTTTCAATGCTCACCAATAAACATAAAACAATGAATTACAGCCTTTCTCAATAGTTTAACCATGTGAATCCAAAGATTTCACAATTTCATCACCCTTTAAACTCAACCCTAGTCGTGGCTAAAAAGTGAATTTTACTTTAATTACAAGCAAAATATAAACTAGATCATTGAAATTCACTTACCCAGCAGTAATGGTTATTTAGTTCATGACGACGAAAATAAGGTGAGCACTAATTACATAAACAAGATACGAACTTCTTGAAGAAAACATTTTCGCCGACGAAATAACCTCACTGTCTATCTTCGGTCCAGTCCTGTGATTGACTGACAAATCAGTCTTCGTCCAGACACTGGATTTCGCTCGCTCCAGTTGAGACATGAACAGTAGTGTTCGTCGGTCCGGAGTCTTCTCTCTTTCCCCCCCCCCCCCCTTGGAACCGTTCCTTCGTTGACCTTCGCTCGGTTTAAAGCCCGCGGCGAACTGCTTGACTGAGTGTCGTGTTGAAAATCTTTTAACACGGCACAATGTAATCAAAATAAAACTACGGGTTTAATCAAAGAGTGCTCTTATAATTGCAAGATCAAGATAATTTTAATAAATTAATAATGCATTTCACTATATACTGACTAATTATTTTAATTCACATGCTCGCATGAGCTGAAAATTAAAATAATTAAATAGGTGGCGAAGTGTGGGCCAATCATTAAAACAACTTTGATTAGCGTCATAAGTACAAAATATTCTTCACTCGATCATTTGTTTCGTATGCCTAAACAAAGTAAGATTGATTTTAATTTAACTTGATTGAGGAATAGTATATTTCACTTCTAGTCACGAAAGTAGCCCATTTCGGGGCAAGATAGTGATTTACTTGCGAGGCGTAAGCCGAGCAAGTAAAACACTATCGAGCCCCGAAATGGTACTTTTGTGACGAGGTGTGAACAGTACTTTTCATCACGATGCAAATAAGTGACCAAACTTATAAAAAATGATTTAACATTTCATAATTTAGTCATTTTTCTATAAGTAAACACAGTACGGCTGAGCTGTCTATTTTAGTTTATAAAATCAGCTGGTTGAAGTAGTCTGGGCCCCACTTAAGCAGTAACATGGGCTCTTATGGAGTATAAATCCCTTGTTCTGATTGGTCCCCCACCCCTCCTAAGCCCTGCCCCTTTGTTCTGATTGGCCCCCACCCTAACCCCACCCCTCCTAAGCCCCTATGGAGGTGGTAAAGATGGCGTCTATCAAAGATGGTGTCCATCAAAGATGGCGTCGTCTTTTGCGCTGAAATTCCTAACCTCACTTCTCCCGCCCTCTTCTCCCGCTCCATATTTACCCTATGGACTGTTAACCTCCATGTTTGATACTCTATGGAGTTATTTTATCTATGGATTTATATTGCTCAATGAATGTCTTACTCTATGGAGTTATATTAATTTTCTTATTCTATAGACTATGTTACTCTATGGAACTATACATTATATGATATATGGATCGTGGAGATATAGCAGAAATAATGTCATCAGCTGTGCCAGCGGTCATGGGACCGTGACGTCATCAGTCCCGTGATCTGTATCTGTCACGTGATCCGTCAGTCAAAAGATGACGTAATTTTTAACCTTAATTACAGTACACCTCGGATTATCCGGACCCCACATTATCCGGACCCCACATTATCCGGACCGGTGGTTTCCCACCCCTCCTATCATTAAGATGGCTCATGTTTTTTTTTATTTTGACCACATGTGTTTTAGCGAGCTTTTGACGTCATCAAGATGGCGGCGGCGGTTTGATTTTTCCTATCGGTGTTTTTTAAAAATGTTACCGTTGTGGTCGGGAACCCTGGTCTCTGAGTTGGTGTACGCTGACCGAGGTAATCATGTTTATCTATGTCTGTAACTGTTGTGGATTTAGAGAATTTGGCTGTTAGTGTTCGCTCCGTTTCCACACCACGGTAAGCTGTTAGGCTAGGCCGTATGAGCGTCGGCGCGTTTTTTATTATAGTGAGTATCCCCAGTAGGCCTATTCTCACTTTTTAAACCACTGCCCCAACCAACGCAGTGGCTCGTGGCAACCATTCCATAACAATTTGCTGCCTCCGATATATTTTTGTTCTGTCTTCCCCGTTAGGCTATTTACTTGGATATTATCCGTTCATATAGTCTAGAAGGTTGACAGAATTTTTTGTTTTTATATTTTTTTTGGCCCTCTGTTGGTCTGTTCATTATGTATGAGGCATTTAGCCATTTACCTGGACTGTGTCCTTTTCTTTTGGCCTATAACCCCTCCATTCACTTAGACAAACAGAGGATTTCTTTAATTTTTATATTTTTTTGGAGACTCGCCAGGACGAGTCCCTCCCCTCTGACCCAGAACAAAAAATTCACAAAGTAAATCTGTGTGTTTCCCCAACAGTTTTGCTGCCAATGCATTGACGGAAAATTTTGCAAAAAGAACTGTTGGAGTACTGCATCTCTGATGTGGAAATCCTAGCCCAAGCCTGTCTTAAATTTAGATCAATATTCCTCCAAGAGTGTAATGTTGATCCTTTTCTTGAGGCTGTTACCATCGCTAGTGCTTGCAACCTGGCCTTCCGCCGAAACTTTTTAAAGCCTCACACTATTGGTATCATCCCAAAGAACGGTTACCGTTTTGTGGATAACCAGTCGGCTGCTGCCATACAGTGGCTAAGCTGAGAAGAAGAAAAGCGTGGAGTGAGAATTGAACATGCCGGGCGGGGAAAAGAAGTTAGGATTTCTGGCTCAAAAGTCGATGGATTTGACGGAGAGCGAATCTATGAGTTCCACGGGTGCTACTGGCATGGATGCCCCAAATGTTTTCCTTACAACAGAGAGGCTCCTCTGAAGGAGGATCCCTCTGATTCACTCCACCTGAGGTTCGAAAGAACCAAGTCTAAAATTGCAAAGTTTGAAGACTACGAGGTAGTCGAGATGTGGGAGTGTGAGTTTTGTAAAATAAAGAAACAGCAAAAACTTAAACACTTGGATTCACTCCCCATTCTTAATAACCTTCCCCTTGACCCTAGGCAGGCGTTCTTTGGAGGCAGAACTGGCAATGCAAAGACTTACCACAAATGTGAGGAGGGAGAAACCATACAGTATGTAGATGTGTGCTCTCTCTATCCGTATGTGTGTAAGTATGGAAAATACCCTCTAGGTCATCCAACCATCTATGTTGGGGATAATGAGTGCAGACAGAGGGGGCTTGAAGTAGATGGTTTGCTAAAGTGTAAAGTCCTGCCCCCTAGGGATCTCTACCATCCAGTACTCCCGGCTAAGATGAACAATAAGTTGATGTTTGTACTGTGCCGTACATGTGGGGAAGAGATGAACCAAGAAGACTGTAACCATGAGAGCCAAGACAGAGCATTAGTAGGGACCTGGACAATGGATGAAATAAGAAAGGCTGTAGAGAAGGGCTATGTTATCTTGGACATGTACGAGCTGTGGGAGTATGAGGTAGCTACATATGAGAAGGGAGGCCTGTTTACTGATTTTATTAACAAGTTTTTGAAAATGAAACAGGAAGCATCGGGGTACCCAGAATGGTGTAAGACTGAGGAAGACAAAGACAAGTACATTGCAGATTATTTTCAACATGAAGGGGTGAAATTGGAGAAGGACAAAATTGCTAAGAATGGGGGTTTGAGATCATTGGCCAAGTTGATGTTGAACAGTTTTTGGGGTAAATTTGGACAGAGGGAGAACCAGACCAAAGCATCAATCGTCCGAGAATCCAAAGAACTGTTTAGAATGCTAACTACACCGGAGATTCAAGTTAACAGATTACAGATTATAAATGATGAAGTGGTACTGGTTAGCTGGGAGTATATCGAAGAAGTTGGGGAGCCCCTCAATAATGTCAACGTTGTGATTGCTGCATACACCACAGCTCAGGCCAGATTAAAATTGTATGAATATTTAGAAGCTTTAGGATATCAAGTCCTTTATTATGATACTGACAGCGTGGTCTACTACTTCCGGGGAGGACTTTACAGGGTACCCACGGGAGATTACCTCGGGGAGATGACTGATGAGCTGGTCGAATACGGGCCTGGATCTTTCATTGTTGAATTTGTATCCGGGGGGCCAAAGACCTATGCATACCTTGTCTGGTCAACCAACAAACAAGCTCTGGTTCCTGTTTGTAAGATAAAAGGACTAACCCTCAACTTTAAAACCTCTCAGACTCTTAACTTTGAAAAATTAAAAGAAATGGTGTTAAGTGAAACCAGACAGACCTTAGAAATTAATGAGTCTAGGATTCGAAGAACTAAAGATAAAAATATTGTAACCATAAATAAGACCAAAGTTTTCAAAATTACAGGTCCAAAGAGGAAGCTCGAGGGTGAGTGTGACACTCTTCCCTTTGGCTATAAAGTTCAAAGACTACAGTGAGTTGCAAACATGGCATCCCAAGGCTTTCAATTTGATAAATTTACTTTGATTATTTGGAATAGTATTAATTGTATAAAAGAATTGGCTCATTTGAATTTACCTAAAGAATTACTCGAATATTTTGTAAAAATGTATTGGCTAATGGAGACAGGTCAAACTGAAATACCGTACAAGAACTATGGTGTTTATGTGTTCACCCCGAGTCTTATAACTCTTATGAGGATTTTCTAAAGGCCATGTATGATTGTATTATTGACTCATACTGATTTTACCCAGTTAGTGACCTTGAAAAATTTAAGCTCCCTCAATAATTGCATTACTCTGGCCATTTTGGCCGCTGCTCTCGCTGAGGTAAGACATCTCTGCTCCTTTAACATAACCTCAATTTCTTAGTTGAAAATGTCCAGCCTTACTGCGTTTGTATTTAACAACCAACCAGTAATGGTGATATTTGATAGGGAAAATAACCCCTGGTTCAGAGGGAAAGATGTAGCTGAAATTCTTGGCTATGCTAGACCTAGAAAAGCAATAAATGATCATGTCAAATCAAAGTACTGTAAGACAACACCGGAAGTAAAGAGCACCGATTCGGTGCTCTCTTTAAATATTCATCCTCATACAGTATTTATTAATGAACCCGGTTTATATCAGTTGATCTTTTCATCCAAACTTCAAATTGCTGAAAAATTTCAAGACTGGGTATTTGAAGAGGTCCTACCTTCTATTAGAAAACGTGGAGAATATAAACTAAGACAAGAAAATACTGAACTGTTACAATCTCTTTCAAAGTCTCTTCAAACAAACTATCAACTCAATCAAATGAACTCTGAGATGAAAGCTGCTAATGATAGAATTTGTAAAGAAAACCAAACTCTAAATGAAACTCTAAAAGAACAGACACCAAAGGTGGCCGTGTTCCCTGCTGATGATAATCTAGCTCATGTTCTTTGTGTTTTAATTAGAGACACCCTACAAAAAACTCATGGTATGTGTGAGTACAAGTGCATCCGCACAGAAAAGAGAAGTTTCCAAACGGCTCTAAAAAAGGCAAAAAATGAAGGCTTTGTGCCTTGTTTTATCAGATCCCCTGTCCCTAATGGTATTAACATTTTGAATAAAGCAAAAGAATTCATGTACAACAATGGCATGTACTATGAGACTGCCTTTAATAATGTATTAACGCCATACAACTTTGTAAATGTAATTGAACTTATCATGAAACATAATTAAAGTACCCCACTGTGTGAATGTGTGTATGTGAGAAGTTAGTAAGGCTGAGTCTTGAAAGCTTCTATTCTGTGGACAGACACCTGCATAAAGGCTGACTTAAAAAATCATAAGTCCACTTGCAGATGGCGGGTTGGCTTAGTTGTCGTAGAAAATGATTTCCCGCGTCTGCCACAGACAAGGACTTGACGTCCGGTGTGAATGTGGATCAAGGGTCTAGTAGACTGTGGCGCCTAGAACTTAGAAAATTCTAGGTTACACCTTTGAACAGCCCAGAGTGAATGAAGGTCCCTGGCGCGGTGTAAAAGCCCGTAAACCTGAATGAAGGTCACTGGCGTGGTGTAAAAGCCCGTAAACCTGAATGATAGGGCAAAGTTGATAGTCTGGCTCTTGGGTCATTCAATCAAACTGCCCGGTGGGGTAAATTAATTATTGTGTAAAAACATGGAGGAGGAGGAGGCAACTAGCTTATTTTTGGAAGGCCTTCACGGGTCATAGCGGTGGTGGGGCTATGACTATTCAATAATAAAAAACTCTTTCCTTGGTTTGCTCAAAGGGAGAGGACATTAGTTCATACTGGGTGAAAACCAGCTTTTCTGGACTGGCTCATGTATGGAATAATGTTTAACCTGGGTGTGTAAACACGAGTGGTCTCAAACCCCACTCAAGCAAACACTACATAATGGACCTGAGGAAAAAGGTGATGGTTAGTCAACTGTAATCACAGTTCTGCTCAGTATAGATTGAGCGCTGCTACAGTCCAGAGGGTTGGTAAGTATGGCATTTTGTATGATTGAAACTTTAGCAGACAAGCTCTTTGTTCTAGCTATACTTGTCGCAAGTATGATGTTTATTTATTTGATGCGTGTTACAGATGTGAGTGTATTGAATAACTCTATAAAACTAATGTTAGAGGAATGAATTGCATCATTAGTAAAATGGATGCAAAGAAAGCTATAGCCGAAGAGCTGCATAGACCAGCTAGGAGAAATTATCCTAGGCGTAAAGTTACTTTAAAATCACTCAATGATCTTTATCAAGCTGATCTCGTTGAAATGCAGCCTTATGCCAAGATAAATAAGGGGTACAGGTATATCCTTACTATGATTAATTGTCTATCTAAATTTGCTTTTGCTATTCCCCTAAAGGACAAGTCGGGACTCGAAGTTGCCAAGGCCTTAGAGCCAATTTTAGCTAAATATAAAATGAAAAACTTTCACACAGATCAGGGTACAGAATGGTTTAACAAACACGTCAATGCTTTAATGAAGAAATATAAAATTAATCACTATCACACCTTTTCCGAACTCAAAGCTAGTATTGTTGAGAGATTAAACAGAACATTAAAGTCAAAAATGTACAAACTTTTTACCGCTAGAGGCAGCTATGAGTGGATTAGTATACTTCCAGAAATTGTCAAGTCGTACAACAACACTAAACATAGAACTATAGGTATGAAACCAAAAGATGTCAGACAAAAACATGTTAAAGATATTTTAAAAAGAATCAATAAAGTTAAGAGTCAAAAATTCAAAAAACCAAAATTTCAGTTGGGGGATAGTGTAAGGATTAGTAAAAATAAAAAGACTTTTAAAAAGGGTTATCTTCCCAACTGGACAAACGAGACATTTAAAATTTACGCTATTAAACCAACAAAACCAGTTACATATATTCTTCAAGACTCTAGAGGAGAGGTTCTTAAAGGGGGATTTTATGCTGAAGAAATTAGCAAGTCTAAGACTGGCGATGTTTATTTGGTAGAAAAAGTGCTACGGAGAAAGGGTTCCAAGTTACTTGTGAGGTGGAAGGGATATGATAGCAGCCACGACAGTTGGATTGATAGCAAGAACTTGGTTTGACTCTCATGTGGGTGTCAGCGTTTGGGAAGTATATATCTCTTTGTAATCAACTATGAGTAACCAGTTAGGATGCAGATTGAGAAGCAGGAAGTTGAATTTCCTATTCAAAACTTTGACCAATATATCGGATCAGGCATGGTTAAAAAGAATAAACATGGGCCTTTATTACCCGATTCTATACGTTGTATAATTTGTGGGCCGAGTTCGTCTGGTAAAACTAACGTTTTATTTAATTTATTATTTGACCCAAACGGGTTGAGGTTTGAGAATATTTATGTATTTTCAAAATCGCTATATCAGCCAAAGTATCAGTTTTTGAAAAAAGTACTGCCGAGAGAAGTAGGTTATTTTGCCTTTGATGACAACAACCTAGTTATCCATCCTAATGAAGCTAAGCCTAATTCAATTATGATCTTTGACGATATTTCTTGCGAGAAACATAATTCCATTAAAAGTTATTTCACAATGGCCAGGCATAAAAATATTGATACATTTTACCTGGGACAAACATACAGTGCCATACCAAAACAATTGGTTCGAGATAATTGTAATTTTGTTATTTTATTCAAACAAGATGAAATGAACTTAAAACATATTTATAATGACCACATCACTACTGACATGTCTTTCGATAAGTTTAAACAACTGTGTGCCAAGGCCTGGCAGGATAACTTTGGGTTCTTGGCGATTGACAAGACCTCTGATCCGTATAAGGGAAGGTATCGAATTGGAATGGACAGTTTTGTAACAGAGACATAATGGTTAGCATCTATGCATATAATGACCTGAGAGGGTTAAAAAAACGCTATGTGATCCCAAGGTTTGATAGTAGAGAGGGAAGTTATTATAGAGGACTGGACGTTAGGGCCGGTGTTTCACTGTTGAATATAATCAATTTCTTAATAAGACACGAGAAACAGGCTTTATTCTTAAGACAAGTGGATATGCCTTAAAACTGTGCATACAGCTGAGGATATATCATTTCCAATTATGGAGCAGAGTGGTAAACACCTGAAGGCTCGGCTCATTGAGCTAAGAAATGCTATTAAACGCAAATATCAAATGTTCAAGGATGGAACGGAAGAAAATGAATTAATGTTAGAAAGACAGTATAAGCCCTTATTAAGAGAACTTAGGAAAAGCAATCCACAAGATGCTATGAACATTAAGACTGAACAAAGGAGTATTAAACAGGAAAAGGAAGAGCCAATGGAGTACGATGACTCTGAAGAAGAAGAAGAAGAATCATTTGAATCAACACCAAAAGCAAGAGAGGAATTTGCACCATCAAGAGCTTCAACACCCAACCTCCAGGGGGATTTGTCAGACTTGGTATTTAATGAAGAAGGCTTGGCCACAACTACCCAATTTATTGATGAATATTTCCAAAACCCTATAACAAAGGAATATATGACTTGGTTTATAAAAGATGCTGGCCCTAAGAAAATTATCGACTATACCTTTGGTCCACGTTATGAAAATGACAAACTAATGATCGGAAGTAAAGAGTTGGACTTTGATGACGATGGAAATATAATTATCGGCGGTACTAGGTATGGAAGTTCACCTGGATTATATGAACTTATTTTTAAAAGAGTCCCTGTTAGTACAGTATTTAATGGTGATGATTTAAATACTTATAAAAGTATCATGATTAATACAAATGTTCACAGGGAAGGATACAAGTTTGATGGTAGGGTTAAAGCTAGCAAAAGTACAAAATACACAAAAATTATCAAGCCATTGTTTCCCTCCTCCTCCTCCTCTAGCAGTAGTGGAAAAGGATTGCAATGGAAAACAATAAAGACCCATGATATTATACACTGGGATGATCCAAACGAGTTGGTTGAAAGACTAAGGCACATTGCCATGTCCACCGAGAGTGGTAACCGAGGAGTGCATACTAATGAAATATTAAGTATTATAGAAGAATTGAGAGAAGCTGGATACGTTAGAGGAGCGGGAAACAGTAGATTTAAAGCTTTACTATATTGAAGTCGCAGCCGCAGCCGCAGCCGCAGCCGCTGCCGCTGCCATGGATATATTGAGCGTGATAGAAGAAGAAGAATTAAGAGCTGGATACATAAAAGGATCAGGGAACAGTAGATTTAAAGTATTACTACGATGACTATTGACAAGTTTGGACGTAGCTTAAAAGCCCGTGGCAAGGATCTTAAGGGTCCCAAGGGCGAAGGTTTCAATTTAACATCCGACGGTAACTATGATATGCAAACTAAAAGACTTTGTAACTTGGCTATACCTTTGGAACCACCTGATGCAGCAACAAAGAGCTATGTGGATGGAAACTGTATACCTTATACAAAATATAAATACAATATGAGAAAGAAGAGAGTTTCCAATATCGGTGACCCAGTAGACCCTATGGATGCTGTAAACCTCCAAAGCCTGAATAAACTAAGTATGATACTTAGTAATGAGCACTATGATGCTCAGAACAAGCAAATAAAAAACATCGCGATACCCACTGAATCAAATGATGCGGCTACCAAAGGATATGTTGACCAAACCTGTAGTGACAATATTTTACCATTAACTACTAACCTTGCAGAGGTAGTGTCTGGTATTACTCAAATCAAAACTAGACTGGCTAAATGCGAAGGGTTTATCAGTAGTAATAAGGACTATCACGATAAGCAACTGAAAAAGTTTGGAGCATATGTATACAACTATATCAATCAAAAACAAACTGGTAGAGCAGCTATTTTACCGCAAGCTGGCGTAAATGATTACTTAAATTGGGAAGAATTGTTTAAGTTACCCAATCCACAACCACCAGCTCAAAATAGTGGTGGTGGTGTACTACCACTTGATGTACATCTCCCAGTAGAGGAAGGTGATGATACAGACTATTACAGAGATAGAAGACTTTAATCATATACACATAAATGGTATGTTTTTGGTTTATCACTGGCAGTGGTGTTTTGGAGTTCGATAAGTCCACAGGTTGAAAATCTCTTCCATAAATGCCTAAGACCAAGAGAAAACAAGTCATATGCAAAGGAGGAATCAAACGGGGTGGAGGTATAGTTTCATCTGTTTTAAACAAAGCTATTGACCTACTACCTGTTGAGTTACACCTGCCAGGCTATCAGTACTGTGGACCAGGTACTAGATTAAAGCAGAGATTAGCTAGAGGAGACCCAGGAATCAATAAATTGGACCAAGCCTGTAAAGTACATGATATTGCGTACTCAAGATATAAAGATTCAGAGAGACGTAGACAGGCAGACCAGGAGTTAGTGGAACGCGCTTGGAAAAGATTTAAAGCCTCAGACGCATCAGTAGGAGAGAGAGCAGCAGCTTGGGCGGTGACAACAGCTATGAAGGCAAAGACGAAACTAGGTGGTGGCCGTAGGAAGAAACGCGGTGTAAAAAGATCAAGAGGCAAAGGACTTTATTTAAGACCATATAGAAAGGAAGGTGCAGGCAAAAGCAAGAAGAAGAAGAGACCTCAGAAGAAAAAAAAGCTTCTCAATACCGATAAAACCTCTTACCAACTATGACTTGATCAAGTATGCAAAACTTTTGAAAATTCCACATTTCAGAGGGGTTTACATGCGAGACGGCTTACCTAAATACCCGAGGAAATTTGAATCAGCAATTATTAATTTGGACAGTTCATTAGGCCAAGGAACTCATTGGGTATGTTACAAAAAAATCGATAAAAAAGTTTACTACTACGATAGTTTTGGGAACCTGAGACCACCACTTGAAATAACCAAGTATCTGACTGGGTGTGATATTCACTATAATTATGAGAGACAACAAAGTTTTGATTCAGTGATTTGTGGCCACCTGTGCTTGAAGTTCCTTTGCAATGATGTTTTGCCTAACAGGGACCACTAGTATTTTATCTCATGAATTGACATTTCCAATTGATGTAAGCAGTGGGGACTGGGAAATGGGTTTACTAGAGTTGACAACTTATAACTCTATACCAAACATTGGGAAAGGTATTAATGATGAGTTTTATTATGGCGATAATCAAAAAATAACTATACCTGAAGGATCCTATGAAATTGAAGATATTGAAAAATTTTTAGTCTCCAAACTTCCAAAAAATGTTAAGTTTACATTAAAGCCTAATAATAACACTTTACAGTCTGAACTGTTTTGCTCTGAGCTTGTAGACTTTGAAAAAGGGGAAAAGTTGGGGAAAATGTTGGGTTTTAAGAAAAAAGTGTATAAAGCCAATGAGCATCATGTTTCTGAATTACCCGTGGATATAATCAGAGTCAATTCGATACAAGTAGAGTGTAATGTCACACGTGGGTCTTACTTGAACGGTATTGAGGGACATGTAATACATGAATTCTATCCGTCAGATCCACCTGGCTATAAAATTATTGAGATACCTCGAAATGTAATCTATTTGCCTGTGATCAGTCAGAGGATAAACAACTTGACAGTGTCTTTAAGAGACCAAGACGGAGATTTAGTTAATTTTCGCGGAGAGAGAATCTCAGTGAGACTACATCTTAGACGCCATAATGGGTCTGGTATTTAGGGATACACCCCTGGAGGGTAGCTTCAGTGGTGTTCAGAAATCCGTTGGGTTAAGTTGTAAAAATATTAAGTTTCTCCGCTCTCTTGGTTTCAAAGTATTTCAAAATGGCCATGTTATCAATAGACAACGAGGCCTTGTACGATGATTCTGTCACTGGGCTGGAATTTCATACACATCAGCCTTATGCTTCAACTACTTATAAATCAAATGATGAGATCCGCATTCCAGTGCTCCAACAAGACATAATAACTGCACCATTTGAAAGCTATATTCTAATTCACGGTAAAGTTAGTGCCAAAAAAGCTGATGGAACAGCTCAAGATGTTTCATTGATTAACAACGCAATAGCATTTTTGTTTGAAGAAATACGCTACGAAATTTGCGGTAAAGAAATAGACAGAACAAAAAATGTAGGTATAACTACAACTTTAAAAAATCTTATTTCAATCCGAGAAGAGGAGAGAAACTCCTTAATTAACGCTTGCTGGCTAGGTCCTGGCAAAAAGACCGATAAAACAACAGAATTTACATATTCCATACCACTAAGACTTTTACTTGGTTTTGCTGAGGATTACAAGAAGGTAATGGTAAATGTTAAACAAGAGTTGGTTTTTTTGCGCTCGGCTAGAGATGAAAATGCAGTTATAACAACAGCAGCTGGTACTTTAACCATGGACATTGAAAAAATGTACTGGCGGCTACCTCATGTCACACTTAACGATGGCCAAAAACTTAGAATGTTTAAGCTTATTGAAAACGATGCAGCAATACACATCCCGTTTCGCCAGTGGGAGTTGATCGAGTACCCGACTCTTCCAACAACTGATACAATTTCTTGGGCACTAAAAACAAGTAATCAGACTGAAAAGCCTCGGTATATTGTGTTAGCCTTCCAAACCGATAGAAAAAACGATTTAACCAAAGATATGTCTCAATTTGATGCGTGCGATCTATTGGATGTAAAACTATACTTAAACTCAAATTTTTATCCTTATGATAACATACGCGGGAACACCTGCTTGTTTTATGATATGTATGCAAATTTTCAGAGTTCATACTATGGTAGGGTTGGTTCACCTGTGTTAAACTTTGATGATTTCAAAACAAAGTGCCCTTTGTACCTCATTGACTGCTCAAAGCAAGATGATTCGATTAAAACAGGCCCGGTAGATGTCAGACTTGAGATTCAAACTAAAAATGCCTTCCCAGCCAGTACTACTGCTTATTGCCTAATAATTCACGACGCTCATTATTCGTACACACCCATCACTGGGGTTGTAAGAAAGGTTACTGGGTAGGAGGAAATTGGTTAGTTCGAGGCCAGCAGTCACATGGATTGGGTGCTTATAGAGTTTTATGATAAAGAAAACACTTTACTTGATACAGTAAGGTTATGTATTGATTGTTTTCTTAAAGAGTAAGGCGATAAAACTTTCGAAGCTCCATCCGGTACTCTTAAAACTATTGTAAAATTACGTAAACATGATCACTACAAAGCTATGATAGAATTAATGGAAGGTGAATCATCACAAAGTAGGGATCAATCTGTAGCTAGCTCTCGGTGAGTAAACATCATGGCTCTATCAGAAGACAGCATCGCTGCAGTTTTTGTAACTTTATTCAGAGATGGTAGGGTGGTTAAAAAATTTGAATATCATGGATATCCGTTGCGTTTGAACATTAAAGAAAATTATAATTTTACACAGATCCGTCTTGAACCTATGTCTTGTGAAGCCATGAAACTCAGCGGGTTTCCCATAGATATTAATAAAGTTAACTATTTTTCCAAATTTAATAAAATCGACTGTTGGGCTTGTAAGCATGAATTTGATTGGGATATTAACTCGCGTCAAAGTACACATATGACACGTGGGCTAAATGAATATGCAATCAATCTAAGAAATTATAACATAAACGATATTGAAAGTGTGGTCATACAGTTACGTAATTCAAGGTACAATGACTCTGACGATGGGGAAGAATTTAGACCTATTTTTGATTACTATTCTGACAAAGACTCATCAACCATTAAGCATGAGGATAAGGGAGTAGATGTATGCGGGATTAGAGATTAGTCTGGGATCAGCGCTGGGAGAGGTAACATCATGTCTCGTCACGGGTGGATTGAAATTGAATTTTACACTTCCAACGGGGGTTTGGTAAAGAAGCATTACTTAGACAGTAATTACCTAGCTCCTGTTGAGGGAAAATTTTCTATTCCTCCCGGGGCTCAAAACATTAAAGTAAAATGGCAAACCACAGGCCGCATATCGTCTTATTCATCCTCCTCCTCCTCTGACGAATATTTCTCATCAGAGGAAGAGGGGGAGGGGGTGGTTCTAGCTGAGGATATTTTAGCTTAAGGGGTCAGTAGCAGCCATGACATCGCCGGAGACAGAGGTAAGTACCGAGGTAAGCACCCAGCCCATACCTATTCCAAAGGGCTAAGAGCCTATAAATCTTTTAACCGGGGTTCTGTTAAAGTCAGTTTACTTTTTGGATGTCGAGCTAACAAAGTGCGCTGTGACTGGGGTCTTTAAAAACCGTGATAATAGTTTGGGATTTTTAATCAAAGGTAAAAAGGGCTGTGTGTTTTGGTCATATGACAGTTTTTGTCAGGCATGCGATAATTTCAATTTAATTACTCTAGCACTGTTGGGAAAATATTCATACTGTTATAAGACAAACACCGGTGAGAGTATTAGAGTTCACAGTGTATTTGGCAATTACTATGCAACTGTTTCTGATGGTGAACACTCTGTGACCCTCAATGGGTATGAGTGGGACCAACTAGTAAAAAATGTTCTCTTAATTTGCCGCGGTCTCTTAGAGTTGTTCTATATCGAGGATATAATTAAAGTTTACATTGATCAAGTACTAGCTGACGCCGAACACCGCACAGACCAGCTACCTTCTAGCGTTGCTGACCGTCTATACAGCGAGTTGTCACTATGGAGGCAGTAGTCGAATTTCATGGGTTTAAAGACAATAATAATATGTTTATAGTTAAAGAGTTTGCTATTGTGGGGAAATCTTACAGGGCCCAACTTTTGTTCAAACCTCCTTTTGACTATGATATTTTAAATAGTAAAATGAAGCGAACAGCTCGCTGGCTAACTCGTCACTTTCACCACCTTAAGTGGGAGGAAGGTGATGTTCATTTCAGTAAAGAATTGATTAAAAATTTGTGTAAGCCATTTGAGGCTATTCACACTAAAGGTCTGGAAAAGGCAAAATTTTTAAGACAGTTTCACGATAATGTACTAGAGATAGATGAAAGTTTCTATATAGATAATGATATTACAGTAGATTGTATAGTTAAGCGACATAAATTAAATAGCGAGAATTGTGCCTTAAAATCGGCGCAATTTTATGCTGAAAAAGTATTATAGGTCTCTTACATATATTTTTGGTATATCCAAGATGGGAATGATTGTGTGTGTGTGGGGCTTAGTAAACTGTGGCGCTTAGAACCGAGGAGGTTTTTGGCTACACCTTTGAACAGCCCAGTGTGTGTGTGTGTGTGTGTGTGTGTGTGTGTGTGTGGGAGATTGCGACTTGCTCAACAGGCTGGTGTAAAAACCTATAAGACCAGGGGCAAGTAAAAGAGGTTTGGATAACACCTAGAAAACGTGAAATGTTTCCCTCCAGAGCAAATCTCCAAGTATGAATGTTTTATGGTACAGTGTTCACCATCAGGCTGGCGTAAAACCTGTAAGACCAGGGTGAACAAGGGTTTGGATAACACCTAGAAAACGTGAAATGTTTCCCCTAGTACCTACTACCCATCTTTAGGATTACCTTAGTATTTGTAAGAGACCAAAAAAAATATAAAAATTAAAGAAATCCTCTGTTTGTCTAAGTGAATGGAGGGGTTATAGGCCAAAAGAAAAGGACACAGTCCAGGTAAATGGCTAAATGCCTCATACATAATGAACAGACCAACAGAGGGCCAAAAAAAATATAAAAACAAAAAATTCTGTCAACCTTCTAGACTATATGAACGGATAATATCCAAGTAAATAGCCTAACGGGGAAGACAGAACAAAAATATATCGGAGGCAGCAAATTGTTATGGAATGGTTGCCACGAGCCACTGCGTTGGTTGGGGCAGTGGTTTAAAAAGTGAGAATAGGCCTACTGGGGATACTCACTATAATAAAAAACGCGCCGACGCTCATACGGCCTAGCCTAACAGCTTACCGTGGTGTGGAAACGGAGCGAACACTAACAGCCAAATTCTCTAAATCCACAACAGTTACAGACATAGATAAACATGATTACCTCGGTCAGCGTACACCAACTCAGAGACCAGGGTTCCCGACCACAACGGTAACATTTTTAAAAAACACCGATAGGAAAAATCAAACCGCCGCCGCCATCTTGATGACGTCAAAAGCTCGCTAAAACACATGTGGTCAAAATAAAAAAAAACATGAGCCATCTTAATGATAGGAGGGGTGGGAAACCACCGGTCCGGATAATGTGGGGTCCGGATAATGTGGGGTCCGGATAAGGTGTACTGTAATTAAGGTTAAAAATTACGTCATCTTTTGACTGACGGATCACGTGACAGATACAGATCACGGGACTGATGACGTCACGGTCCCATGACCGCTGGCACAGCTGATGACATTATTTCTGCTATATCTCCACGATCCATATATCATATAATGTATAGTTCCATAGAGTAACATAGTCTATAGAATAAGAAAATTAATATAACTCCATAGAGTAAGACATTCATTGAGCAATATAAATCCATAGATAAAATAACTCCATAGAGTATCAAACATGGAGGTTAACAGTCCATAGGGTAAATATGGAGCGGGAGAAGAGGGCGGGAGAAGTGAGGTTAGGAATTTCAGCGCGAAAGACGACGCCATCTTTGATGGACACCATCTTTGATAGACGCCATCTTTACCACCTCCATAGGGGCTTAGGAGGGGTGGGGTTAGGGTGGGGGCCAATCAGAACAAAGGGGCAGGGCTTAGGAGGGGTGGGGGACCAATCAGAACAAGGGGGCGGGGCTTAGGAGGGGTGGGGGACCAATCAGAACAAGGGATTTATACTCCATAAGAGCCCATGTTACTGCTTAAGTGGGGCCCAGACTACTGGTTAAACTGTCAAATCAAGGAATTCGTTTGTTTGGGTACGGCAAAACTTTGTTTTGGTACGAAAATGGTTTGTTTGGGTACGGGAATGAAATGTTTGGGTACCGAAAAAGCACCTGATCATTACTTGTTTTGACGTAAGGAAATTGAGAGTTTTCGTAGATCTCAGCTGTACGGTAACGGGCAATTTTCGTAAACAGAGTGATGAAAAATATTTGTCGTGTTCTCCTTTAATCGATTTATACTTATTTCAAACGCCGGGGGTTTTGTGTGATCAAACTCCGCCTTCGTTGAAACGGATTTCAATAATGCAACGCCACTTTCCGGTGTCGTTGGAAAGATCTCAACGTGAGTTTTATAAAAAATAAGATTTATGGAGGTTGTAATTAAATAGAGCCCCATATGCCCTTAAAATTTCGTACTTATCCATTAGGTTTAACAAGGTGAAACAGCTGATTGCAGTAATCACAGGTTCATCGTACCATTGATCTGCATAGAAGCGAACTGCATCAATAGAATATGGCTTGAGTATAATTTAAATCTACAGGGCAGTGCACGTTTACTAGTCAACACTAATCGCATGATTGACAAGTAGCACGACTGCACGTCGTCCTGCCTAGTTGTCGATGCCGGTTGCATGTGGAGCACTTGACATTCCATTAGTTGATTGCCACAGACCCAGTAACGTCCCATGAAACCTGCCTTATGGCAGACAGCAGGAAAATAAAACTCACATCGTTTATGCATGTATATTTTTTATGTCATCCATATACTGGGATAAATATATGACTTGAAGTTTCATAAATATTTATTCGATTTTAAATGTTAATACATAACAAATACATCCGTTTGATTTCTACTGGAATGGTAATTAAACTACTCGAGATGTGTTCTATCATTAAAGACGGACAGACACCACTCCGAAAACCACTTTTTGGATTCAGGGAGCGCTGAAACAAATATTTCCACTGACAAATCAAATTTGAAAACAATACGGAAACTAAGTTCTCCATATACTAAATATAGGGGGAAGAACCATATTTCGTACCATATTCGTACCATATAATAGTTGCTCGCATTAGCCAATACCACCTCTCTCAACTCCGAGGCTCATGACATGGATTTCTACGTGATATAAATTTTTGAATGTCACTACTATTACAGTAGTATATTGAGTAATATATCAAGACCCCGTGACATGTAGAAGTGCGTGTTATAGTCCCTTCAGTGTTATATAGTTACCAAAGCCCAATGATTTGTATTTGTACTTGATTTAGACCCTTAATGCTCTGTTGCCGATACGATCGACCAGCATGGCTACAGGGCTGTGATGTAGAACTCCCCTGGGGCTCTTTAGAAGTTGCTCGCCGCCAACTCGGCCTTGCTAAGACACACTATATGGTAAATTAAGCACGTGAAGCGTGAAGTAATCATATATTTGATCGCTTCAAGGTATGAGCTACTTTGGTGTCGCATAAACTATGAAATTACCTTAATATGATTTTTTTCTTTGTGCCGGGATGTTGAAGAAGTTGTGCAAGACAAGATACTCCTACTCATATTATAATGATCTAGTATTGTTGTGAAACACAGTTGCATTCATTAAGTGACTCATAAAGTTTAATGCTGTGTTAACATTAAAGCGACAGATCAGTGTTTCTCAATCGGTGGTACATCGGTGGTGGCAAGAGAGGTTTCAGGTGGTACGCAAGAGATTGAAAAATTAGTACAAAAACTAGGTTTACGAATAAACGCTGTCCCATGAAACAGTAAAGTCGCACTTAATGCCTTAACTTTTTCAGTATCTGTTTTGGTCATAATATGTCAATTTCGTAGCATATTTCAGGAAATATTGAAAACTTAATGTGAGTAATATTTTTTTTACTCTTTCATTTTAAGAGTAATTCTTTTACATAACATTTTGGCATAGAAAAATTTTCTTACCATTAAAAAATACTACAAGCTTTAGAGTATTATTTCGGTGGTATATTTGCTAGTTGTTTGATTTACTAACTAAACGTATTTATTTACTATTTCGAACGCACAGTCCAGTTATGTCGATCCTGTTATATACATTTTTACAATATAGTTCAATATAAGATCATTGGTAAAAACACAGTTCACTTTGAATGGCTTTAAATTATTTATTTATGTTAATTTTTCAATTTAAATATGAGAAATATTTAAAGTTCCAAATAACAGACTGGGATTATATTTTCTACGTGTAAAATTAATGAGCAGAGCTGACGTGAACATATAATATGTCAAAATGTCCTTATAATCTAAGTACGATCTAAAATGTACATTGACAAGTAAAATAAAATAAATTTAGCTGGCAAAAACAAAACCGCAAAAGGGTAACTATGAGCATTGTTGAAGGGAATGCCTCAGAGGCAAGGGGAGGGGGGGTCTTTGCGATGGTACGCCAAAATATTGAAAATGTGGTAGGTGATACGTGAGCACCAAAAGGTTGGGAAACATGTCAAATGCGTCAGAACTTTGTACGACGATTTATTCTTGATTTTAGTATTTCATCGTCATGTTCAAAGCAATTAATGGTGTTTCATTTGGGAGCTCTTGCATCTTTAGAAGTAATCCGTAAAAATATAGACTTCTATGCCTAAAAACTTCAAAAATTTACAACAACAACAACAACAATTAACAACAACACAACAACAACAACAATTAACTTTTTTCAATGAGTTGGGTGTTCAAGAAGTAAACGTGAAACCCTGTTTGCAAGTAACTAAATTAAAACCCTTACCCGAACAAACCGTATGAGAAGAGTAATCACCTCACGCACTATTGTCAGTTAAGGATGTTCCAAAGAGTTCAAAATCATAAAATTGAGTAATTTCCACACTAAACCAACCCTCGCCAGCAACAAGTATTACCCGCCGCAGAAAAACAATAACGCCACAAACACTGCCCGTATAAATGCAAAGCTGACGGCAAATGTTAGCTTTGAGGCAATGTCTGTGCTTTGAATGAACCTGAGGAGAATGAGTTATTTTCTGTTACTTTCCGGCTTTACTAAGGAACTGGCAATAAAATTGATTTCCTAAAAGCAGAAAATGTATTTATACGTCACTGTCTCAATACATAAGAGGGCATTAAAATTAACTAATGCTGTAAACATTATTGTTCACGTGTATATTCATAATGAAATATTGTAAAATTGTTTCACTTTTACATTTTCATGTATGTATGAAAATCTATCAACCAAAACCAGTTTAGAATTTTTAATTCTCAAATGTATATTTAAGATTGAAGATATAAGATAAAATAAAAATGAGTAATGGAGTTTTTGTACAAATTATTAAGTTTCTAAAAAAAATGTTCTTTATTTGGATTGGTATTTTGTATTGAATAATAATATTCCTGGCTTCATTATACCGGAAGTTAGAAATTTTTTTTTGCTGTAGACTCTACCCCTTGTATGGGGACACAAAACATATCCAGCAAAGCATAGGTATATTGGTTGTAAACCGCACTTTTGGAATAAGAAATCACAAAAATTGAGGATATAATATTAGTCAATAAAATCGCATCTCAGTAAGTGTTTTACTATTGTACTATTACATTCAACTTCAAGTTTAATCACAGCTTTGAACGTTTTTTCAACTCTCAATTAGTTGTATTGCGAGTAGTTGTAACCTTACAAATACTTTTTACAATGGATATTTTTTGGCCAAATTTAATTGATTAGTAAATAATAAACAATCACAAGCTTCTAAAGCGTTAACGTTGATCAAAATACGTTTAGTCGTATGAAAAATAATTTACAAGCTAAGTAGCCGGGTGAAAATCTGAAGCTGAATAAGCATAAAACTTAAATTCATTACCAGTCTGGTTCAGGCAGTTTAAAACGTTTCAATCCTTAACAGGGGCGAACCTAGGATTTAATTTCGGGGGAGGGGATATCCTATAAGAAGGGGGAAGGGGGGAACGGGGTCACAAAAACCCGTACTAATGTGACGGTAGACAAATATCGTCGTCGCGGTAGGCGAGCATCGCGTCACAATACTCGAATAAGGTCGTCGCAGTTGAATATCGTTATCGCGTTAGACAAATATCGTTGTCACGGTAAGCAAATATCGCCTTCGTGGTAGACGAATGTCGTCGTTGTGGTAGACGCCACGGTAGACAAGTATGGTCATCGCCGAAGACAAATATCATTGTCGCGGTACTCGGTAAACACATAGCGTTGTTGCGTCGCAGTAGTAAGTCTTCTTACCTCCCCATTTGTTTTATACTATGTCCTTTTGACCCAGAGACCCTTAATAGGAAGTTGTGAGGGAAAAAGTGGCGAGAGGTGCGCTCTCAGAAAGTTTTTTAAACTATTAAACGTATCATAACTATAAAATTTTATTCTTAATTTACCATTAAAGCAATAAGATACGAAAACAAATATTACGTAATACTATAAACAACGTAATTACAGACAGGAAAAATCAATACAGGAAGATTCAAATGAAAATTACTAGTTTAACAGTGACATCTAGCTACTACTGTCTGAGGTAGGTTCTGAGGTAGGTCTATCGTTTAACAAATGAATCAACATTGACAGTTGAATGCAACTCGATTGTCCCTTAGGACGCTATAACAGCCTCAAAATAAACATAAATTTGAGTATAAACTGTGGTGCGAAGTATGATAACCAATCATTCATTCAAATAAGAAAATAACAAGTGTTTGATTAATTTTATGGATCTTTTAAGAACTGAAATATCGAAAAAAACACAAAATGTGTATATAGGTATAAATATTCGAAGATATAAGTAGATATAAGTACCTCATTTATTGAATCACTTATTTTAAACTTAATTCAACTTAAAGAGTTACGTACTGATTCTTTAATTTATGTGTGGGGTCTTTTCCGTTAATTCACTACCACTACTTTTTTTGGTTTTCCTTAGTCCACCACCGCTTGAAAAATGATCTATTGTTCAAAAACTGTTCCCCAATAAATTTTACGTCCACTGTAGTATTCTTTACCCGCTATAAATTCGTTATCGGTGCCTCATCTCCGTTATGGTGACTGTTTGGTATCTCCCCCCACTCCGCGACTAATATTTTCGATATCTACAGTTTCACTTTAAATGGAAACAATAATATAATTGTTTGGAAAACATGGTTTAAAATAAATAGTAGTAATTAGGTTAGGTTTTGTTAGGTTAGGTTAGGTTTAAATCACATTAACAACACAAAGGATCACTGCACACCCTTCACGGTTACGCCTATCCTTATCTAGACTTAACCTAACCCAACCTACTAGTACTACTGTACTTTTATTTGTAATGTTTTCGTATAATTATACAGGGTGTCCAGTGAGTACTGTGCCAAACTTTACCAGGTTACTCAGCAGGTCAAAACAAACAAAAAATGTCATGTGAACATAGGGTCTATCTCGCTTCGTTTTCCGTCTGTCCGCCTGTACGTGATTTTTACGTAACTAATTATAACTATTGAACGACTTGACATACTGATTTCAAACTTGGTAAATGTATGATGACTAAATGTAACTGTACTGTATGATGACTAACTTGGTAAATGTATGTAGGACCTATCTTTGTATGGAGTATCAAGTTTCTGCTTTTTACCATTTCAAAATGGCGGCTGTTTTTTATTTTCAAAGCTAAATATATAATAAAAACTATATACATAAAAACGGTAAATTTTAGAAAAATTATACAAGAGACAAAAAAGTTGCGAAATTTAATCCAATTAACGCTGGTATTAAGATTATGATGATCGGACGATTAATAATGGGGACATTTTAATTTTTACAATTTAAAATAGGCAAATTTCAAACAGTATGTCCTAAAGAACCATGTTTTCATGCAGAACAGTTTTAATTTCTCCGTTATTAGTGGTTCGATCATCATGATCTTAATATCGACGTTAATTGAATTAAATTTTGCAACTTTTTTGTCTCTTGTATAATCTTTCTAAAATTTACCGATTTTAAGATATTTAGCGTTGAAAATAAAAAAAAACAGCCGCCATTTTGAAATGGTACAAAGCAGAAGCTTAATACTCCATACAAAGATAGGTCCTGTTAGTCATCATACATTTACCAAGTTTGATATTGGTACGTCAAGTCAAAAAAATTCAAAAATTATTAGTTCAAAAATTATAGTCAGTTAGGCCTATGTAAAAATCACGTACAGACAGACAGACGGAAAACGAAGCGAGATAGACCATATGTCCATAAAAAAATTGTTTGTTTGTTTTGACCTACTGAGTAACCTGGTAAAGTTTGGCACAGAACTCGCTGGACACCCTGTATACCTATTTCAAGTTCAACTTTACGATATATAAAATATTAGATCGTGGGGGAAGATACCGTATCAAACAATTTGTTTACATTAAAAAAAATTAAATGCGTTGTGAAATCTGCATTGTGTTTATATTTTAGTCTTGTAACAATACGTCCCACTTATGAAAGGTTCTCGCTGTATGTTCTAATCTAGCCTGTCATAACTAAAGGGAAAATTAAGTTCTGACGGTGAATAAACGGAATTGTAATAAAAAAGTGGTAACGAGTTACCGGAAAAGGTCCAGAGTGTTTTTTTTTATTATTATGACCGAGGTTTAGCCTCACAGTTTTGGTTTCATTGCGTTTTACTTCCTTCGCGTTTTACTCCCTTTCATTAAGTCGTCCCAGAACCATCCTTTTTTCCACCTTGACTTCTCTCTCACGTATCACGCCATAAAACAGTTAAAAATTGGAAACTAGAAGGGGTTTAACGTTCGTCGGATGATACGATTGATAGATATTTCATAGATGGTTAATTCCAATTTTACACTTCATTCGACTCACGCAACCGTGTTCTGTATTTTTAAATTAAAAATTTTAAGTGGTTGCATTGTACAAATATAATGAAATGTTACAGGCTATTTTTTCAATCCTGGGAAGAAATTAAGTCAATCAACAGCCTTCGTTGGGGGCTGTTTGATGCACGGTGGATGATTACGGTTGTTAAGCTGCTGTAAACTGGGTTCTGAATTATTGTGGAGCTTGATTTATTGTCAATCTGACCTCAATATTTTTAGTCCCAAACCTTTCGTCCTTTTAAGGCTGATGCTATTTTCAAAACCATATTCTTAACGATACAGGTAAAAATGTTTAGTTTGGTAAAACTGTTAAACTACGCAAGTATTATATCTTGATAAATATTTTACTGTATAAAGAAGGTAAAACATTCGGTAAATATTTGTCTGCAATCTTGAATGATTTTCGTATTTGATTCATTGTTTGGTAAAAGATAAATTTTCATGGGTCGGTTTGCTACAAGCAAAATCCCAGAAATTCTTTTAATGATATAGATTATTAGATTTTAGTTTTTTTAGATTTCGATCAATTTAAATAAACATTGTTAATAATATTAGGAAGACGCCGTTAAACATTATTTTTTAATTACATATGTTACGTTATTTTTCGAGGAATTATAACAAAATTGTAATAATTCCTTGAAAAATAACGTTTTTTGTGAGCTCGCCAACGCCTTAATTTTAGACCAATTTTTATGATTGAGGTGTCAAATTACTGGAAATTTTGTCACTATTTCCTGAATGCTGTTCATTTTTCTTTAGGTGAAAAAAGCGTTGCCCAATTGGGCATCTAAGTTACCCTCAAGTTTACATGTATTTCTTATGAAAGGGATATTTTTTTAAATATTAACAGCATTAGTGCTTACCTTATAAACGGTTGGACCAAACTAGATATATTATATATTTTTCTTACAGGAAATTTAATTTTCTTTAATCTTCAAATTTAATAGGTAGGTTTTTCATACGTCCGTTTTAAAGTATTACCAAATGAGTGAAACTATTTACTTGTCATCAATTAATAAGGGATCGTCTAGCTATCTAACTATAATTCCCTCTATAACCTTTCGTTGCCTGGACTAGGTTTAAGTATCTAAGCTGGTTTTATTAGAAGTTTTCGTTTTAGGCTAGAATTTGACATTCTGATTGATGGGCTTATAAAGGGACACAGTGTGCCGTTACACTTGTGATAGGTTATTCTTAAAATATTTCCGAGTAACGTAATTGTCAGTTTGGTACTCACACTGCAAGTTATCTGGTAGTTATCTGAAACTTTGTAAAATCAATAACATTTTCTATAGCTGGAAGCGTCGGGTGTTCATCTGTAAAGTTTGATAGCCCTATGATTGCTTTGCTACCCCTCCTTCCGGCTTAATTATCGTGGATGTGCAGGCGTATAGACTGGCTCAGACCAACCGTAAGCCCAATCCTAAAATTAATAATGGTCATATGGGACTGACTGTCGTCATTTTTGTCGTTAGTTACTAATACGTATTATTAATTCATTTATGATATAGTTGATGCCTCTATAAAATTATTTAACAGGAAGAAACTTAGATTGAATTTTAATTTCCTTCACATTTTTTAACATAGTTTTCGAATTTAACACAAATTCAAATAATTGTTTTAATTTTGGATTTAAGCCGCATTACGGGCTAAGCCACATTACTGTTAAGCCGCACATGGAAATATTATGAAATTTTCACTATACACGATAATAGAATACCTGTAATACCTATTAAGACCGGGACGCAGCACTGGCTGCGTATTTATCAGAAATATTTTAGTCTGAAAAATGATATCAGACGTAGCCATTACACCCCGCTCTTCAACCGTCCCCTTCTTAATACAGGGCACTCCCCGGACACTGGACTGTTATCGGCCATAGCCCGGGATGTAAGACCCTACCTCTCTAATTGAACAAACAAAACACTTTATTTTATAACAATACTGTTATATTGTTATATATAACCTTTATATAACTGTTATATATAACCTCTCTAATTGTATTTTTTGTTATAATAATATATCATTAGAAAACTCTAAGTATGATGCTTATAACGGTAATAGTATATTACGTTACTACACCGGTAAGTACTCTTTATCGGACGAGCATGATAGTTCCCGCGCGAGCCAGAGGCGTGTGACGTACGATACCTTACTGGGAAAAAACGTATTTAATCGTAATGTACTTTTTGGATAAACCAGTACGTTCCTCAATCTTCAAACCTACTTTTTTTAGTAGCCCACGATTAACAAACCTTTACTACTGCTACCAGTGCTGCCACTACATTCCTCTAAAGTAACTTATTAAAACATGCATTAAACCGTCAGTTTGCTGAAATCAGCTGATTGCTTTGATTGTATGCTTTCATTATTTCCGTTTCCTAGTGCGGTTAATTTACCGCGCAGTTATCAGCAAAGGGTAACGTTCCAGCCAAGAGTAAGGCATATAAAACAGATGTTTAAGTGTAGTATTATTTAAAAATAGCATATGAAGGCTGCATTGAGACCCTTTTATGTGGATGAGTTTTACTTTGAACGTGCTATCTATAGGAAAGCTGGCATAAATTTATACTTCAAGAGTAAGTTTCGGTTATATTTTATCTGCTCCATTGTTTTGCTGGAGTAGCGGCAACCATCACAGCACGATCAAGTGGCCGGTTTTAATGTTTGTAAAAGGTTCATGTTCTTGTAAATTATGTTATATCCCCTAACCAATAACTTGGTTAGGTTGAAGAGTTAATTATGCCAAACATACTGCACCCTAAGACTTCGTTAGGGTATTGATTTACGTAAATACACATTTTAGAATCAACAAATCAAACAAAATCTAAATAAAACGTCAACTTTTACTCACGCCCAATTTTATTTTACAGAAATCATAATTTAAAAACTTTCATTGAGCGTGATCAAGGCTTCATCCCCTGATTTGATTGAAATAAATCGTTCCTTATATTTTTGTCTGAATAAATTAAATATAGCTGTAGTTAATATTTGTTTACCGTAAAAATTAATTCATGTAAAAATGAAAGTAATTAACTAGTAGTCTATCTAGAAATTAATTTAAGTCTTTGTTATGGTTGCTCATAAGCTGGATATCTATATAAATAAAATTAGAGTTTTGTCTGTACATTGCTTAGAGTTATGGAATTTTTGGTTATTTTTGCGTTTTGAAGGTCAGAGAATCCGAATCAAGCCTTATCTCAATTTATGTCACGATGTGTGTTGGTAACGCTCAACATCACACTTTAGACCGCTTTTCGCGCAAAAACTAGAGTACTGTTTTGGCTGAAACTTTTTTCCTGTGTAGTGAGAAGGTTTTAGACGACTTAAAACTAGCGTACGTCTTTTTGAAATTAAATAGCAAGCTTCTAAAACCGAGTTTTATTCGATTTCGACCAAGTTTGTTTTGAATTTCCCCATAATTCACGGGGATGACGTTTTGTTTACATTTTCAGATGGTAGTTAGAGTAGGATTCACCTAAGTTGGCCAAAACGAAAGTAAACAAACTATTATCTTCTTACGAACTTAACCATAAAATCCAGCTGTGCTGAAAACATTGTCAACGATCATCTGTTTAGTATAGCATTTGCAATAAAGGGAAAGTTCTGATGCAATTTGCAACTGGAGGTTCACTTGCGCGGCTTAAAATATTACTAAGGGGCTTTTCCAAATGAATTAGGTATTAACAGGGAGATGATGTGTCATGGATGCGGCATTGTTAATAGCCTAAGATTTTGTAATGAAATAATATTTACAAAGAAATATAGGCGAGTTTTTGAATAGCCAGTATTTCTTGCTGCAAGTCAGTATCTGAAAAGAGAGATTGTTTCATATTGCGGTCAAAACTTATTAAAATTGGCCCAGGAAAAATAAACAAGCAGTTAAACAAACTAAAATATTTGTAAATCAAGAAATATAATCAAATTAAACTTTGGCAGCTATGTAAAAAGGTTGAATGGAAATAAAAACTTCTAAAAATAGGCGATATTGTAAACATTCTATAACCTATAACAACTTGTAAACAAACGCAACGTGGCGATTTGACAGTTCTGAGAAAATGTAAACAGACACCATGTGTAACCAACTATGTTTTCAATGTGACTTGTATAAAAATTTTTTATGAGATGATTAGTACATGCTTTGGCCAACTTACGTGAATCCTACTCTACCTTCACTGATGGATTCGTTGTTACAGATGTTTTATGATTTCATTCAGTTTTATGTTTTGGTTTATTATATTTCTTTTTAGTTGACATGTACTTTATAAAGTTAATATTTTCCCATTCATTATACATTTATCAGGATTTTCATCCTGATCTGACCCTCGGACTCCACCACAGACCAAGGCCGCGCACAGACCCCTCAAAGATCACATATTAATATCCTTATGCCAGAATTATAAGTGATGAAATGTTTATATTCAAACAGATGTTAAAAGCAAGACATTTCATAGAATGTCAAACCAGCTGCCTGTAAAAAATAAATTAAATCACTGACTAGAGATACTTAAATGTCCTTCCTTCCTTATAACAGCTGTTTATGAAAGAGATAATGTAAACAATTTTAAAAAATGCGGGACGGCTCTGTTATTTTGTTGTTGTTCAAAATAAACCCTAAAAAATTAGAAAACACTTTGGTGGCATTTAATCAAGGCATTTTCTACTCTACGTACATAAACTTTCATGAAACAGGAAACTGCTTTAAGATTCACTAAGTACGCACGGTCTGCGGCGAAGAGGGCATTTCCTGTCTCAGGGTCACTCATCTGTCATTCATACTTGGCTTAAAATACCTACCTGGGTAGGTCGCCATTTCAACTAATGCATCTAATGTATCTAATGTACTATAGCACAGATTCAACGATAGGCCTACTGAGTATAAGCCTTCCCAGGGAGCGACACCCTTAGGGGTTTGTCGGCGGGGGCGCTGGAATGTGCTGGCGTGTGTAGTATAGAGAGGCCAAATAGAAATGCCTCGTGCGGCGGGGCAGCAATATTTCTACGTACTCCCGTCGGCAGCGACACCCTTAGCGGATTCCTAAACATATTTCTGCTGGTGAAAGTATATCTACTTTAAATTTGTCAAATACCACTGACCTATCATCGCAGAGCCCAAACTACTTGAACTTGACTTCGAACCTTGAGACTTTTCGTGGACGTTCCTATAGGGCGTGAGCATCCGCTGAGAACGGGTTTTTCAAAATTCAAAGTTTTCAGGGTTTTTCGGTGGAGTCAACGGTCTAAAATCTTTCTATATAATTTAATGGATGATCTTTCGATTAAATAGTCAATTTTCATTTAATCAAGAAGGCGGTTTACGCTTCACATACGGACAGGTCTCTACAGCTGATTTATAGTTTGGTTCCTTTTATCATGGATTTTTTTTTTAGGTGATATGTACTATATTAAAATCACCAATAGTTTTTGTACCTTATCTATTTAATCATAAACTCAGTATGTGGCACCATCTTCATTTAGGCAGCGGGTGTTAAAATTGTTATCGTGAGCGTAGCCACGGGCAACTGCTAGTTTGTAATACGACCCCAGTTACCATTACGATTGTGTGTACCATTAATAGCTTCTACAACACAAACCCTCGTCAATTTCCAGTTTAATGAGCTGTCAATGCGATTGTGACTGCGTCAATCATTGAGCTCGACCAACAGCTGTGCAGCAGTTTATCTCTGTCCCGCTAAAAATTACATGGCTACATTACGTAGAGAGTGTAAGGAACTTAACAATGAGATTGAGACTGCGTCAATCTTTGACCTAGACAAACTGAATAGCCAGTGTCACTATCTGAATTTGAGATGAGATTTCTTACCGTATATCACTAGCGTGAACATTACATAGGCTTGTCACATAACCGGTGTAACGAGGTGCCAATGTGACTGTGACTGCGTCAATCATTGAGATAGGCAGATAATTGTTCAGGCATGTGAGTTAGTAACTAGATTATGCTTACGTGTATTATTATCAGCTTTTACGGCTAAATAGTTTTTCATGTATTACACATTTTAGACCAAATTGTGATAAATGACAAGACAGGAAATATATTACGTTCCATTATAATGTAGCGCTGAGAATGCATTAATAAGATTTTGAATTAACAAATCTGAAAATTAATACTTTAATACCTTTATAACTTTTTGAATATTCATAAAGTTAAGTATTTTCCAACTATTTTCGGGATGCATGTTTATTATAGTTCGTGCATAAAAACAACAACAAAATATCCCCGTAGCAGCAGACTTCTAAACTGAGGGAATTTGAAGTGCAAAAAGATATTTCAACCCATCATTGCGAGATATGACATTTTTTGTGAGCTCCGTGAGAATAAAATGCGGAATGATTATGAAGGTTTGCAGCAACAGGTATGTTTAAACCGGGGGGTTTTAATTCAATTCAATATTTAGTAGATCTGAACTAGAGGTAGCCGTATACCAAGTTTTAGCGAATTTCCCCTATAGGCAAGAAGCTATTACCGTAGGTCTCATGGTAAGACCTAAGCCCGAGACCATGATATCTTTTCGTTTTGGGGCCACCAGAAGCAAAAAACACCATCGTTCGAATCTTTAGATATATATATATAATATGTATGTATGTATGTGTCTGTTAGCACGATAGCGGCCGTAAAAATGGTCCAATCTTAATGAAAATTGGTACAGACGTGTAAAGTGGTAATCACTCGGACGAGTTCGTGAACCAGCCCGATCGGACCACCGGAAGGGGGAGTAAAGGGGGAAAAACACCCCCAAAAATGGGTTTTTTGAATTCTTTACATAGAACAATAAAATTTATCGAATTTTTGTTGGCAACATTGAATTCAGCTCAAAAAAGAAAATAATTTAGTATCTTGAACCACTGTTCTATGTCCATTGGTTACCAAGATATTGAAAGTGGTAAACACAGTACGTTGTCCCAATGTTAACCTTATGGGAGGAAATAAGTCAAATTCTATATCTTGCTTATTTCTCAACATATCTTGATAAAACTTGGTAAATGGCTTCTTCTAGTTCAGATCTACTAAATATTGAATTAAAACCACCCAGTTTTAATATACCTGTAGCGGCAAACCTGCATACTCATTCCCCATGTTATTCTTATGGGGCTTACCAAAACATGTCAAATCTCGCTGTGTTGGATTGAGATATGTTGTTTTGCATTTGAAATTCGCTGAGTATGCAGGTCTGCTGCAACGGGGGTATTTTTAAATAATACTACACATAAACATCTGTTTTATGTGCCTTACTCTTGGCTGGAACGTTACTCTTTGCTGATAACTGCGCGGTAAATTAACCGCACTAGGAAACGGAAATAATGAAAGCATACAATCAAAGCAATCAGCTGATTTCAGCAAACTGACGGTTTAATGCATGTTTTAATAAGTTACTTTAGAGGAATGTAGTGGCAGCACTGGTAGCAGTAGTAAAGGTTTGTTAATCGTGGGCTACTAAAAAAAGTAGGTTTGAAGATTGAGGAACGTACTGGTTTATCCAAAAAGTACATTATGATTAAATACGTTTTTTCCCAGTAAGGTATCGAACGTCACACGCCTCTGGCTCGCGCGGGAACTATCATGCTCATGTTTTGCATTTGAAATTCGCTGAGAATGCAGGTATGCTGCTTTTGGGGTATTATCAAGATATGTGAAGAAATTAAGCATGATGTAGAACTTGTTTTCTCCATAAGGGTAACATGGGAAATGACTCTGCAGGTTTGCTGTGCGAAAATGGACATATCGAATGATTTCAAGTAATCTACATTAGATCTTCCTCAGATGGAGCCACAAACCAAGTTTTATTAAGATATGTTGAAAAATAAGCGAGATATAGAGTTTTACTTATTTCCCTTAAGGTTAACATTGGGCCAACGTACTACTACGTACCACTTTCAATATATCTCGGTAACCAATAAACATAGAGCAACGATTGAAGCTACAAAATTGTTTGTTTTTGCGAGCCGAATTCAATGATGCTATCCAGAATTGGATTATTTTTATTTTCCAATGTGAAAAACTAAAAAAAACCTATTTTTGTGGGTTCATCCCCGTAACCCCCCCCCCTCACTTCATTAGTCCAATCAGGCTGGTTTACGAACTCCTCCGATTGGACCACTTCATATGTCTGTACTATATTTCATTAAGGTGTGACCATTTTTGCGAGGGAAATCGTGCTCAGAGTCACTAGAAAGATAGATAGATTGATACAAATTTTAACGAATGGTAATTTGGCTTCTGGGGGCCACAGAATGAAAAGTTATCACAGTCTCTGGTTTGGTTTAGGTCTTAGTTTGAGATTTACGGTAATAGCTTCTTCACTATAGGGAAATTTTATAAAACAAACAATAGTGTTCAAACGTGGATTCGTTTATCAAACGATTTCACACTGGACGGAGCTTACAGTAACTCTATCGCCACTGTAAATCCCGGTCGCTTCAGCTGTTTACGGCTCCAACGTTTAACGTTCAGTGGCTTCACTTCTCCGTGTCAATATACGCTTATTAAATAAGTTATCTTATTGCTTTTCAATGAATCAATCTGGAGGTTTAAAGTTTACATACTTTTAAAGTACGTGTTTTACTTGTTAATTTATTTACTTTTTAAAAACCACTATAAACAAGTATGGCAAAATTCGAACAACAAAGTAAATAAATAAATTACTAAACTTTGGGTAGGTAATTTGTACTATTTTCCTAGCTGCGGTAACTTCGATTTTAATATCCATATTTTGCAGGTGAAAATGAGTTCAACGATAAACAGCTACGCCATGTTCTATTCTGAAATGTATGTTTACGTACCAATTTTCAGTTTTCACTTATGATCCCAGTACATATAACATATTTAATCAATACATAAACGTATAAAGTAAATAAGAATTTTTCCTATGTTTATTATTTCTCAAATATAACAATTTTGTATCGTAAAAGGAGAAGGAGAAAAGAAGAAATAAGTGGGATGTCATTCTTGTCTTAGGAGACATGTAATTACGCCCTAAGATTTATATTCATCGCGCTTGAAATTAAAATGTAAGTAACCAATCAACTTTTCCAACATTTATAAATGGACAAAATCTCCGAAAGAGAGGATTATTAAAATAAATTTTAATTTCCATAAAACAGTACAATATAAACTGGTTTTAGTAATCTCCGAAATAGATGTTCAGTGTTCTACTTTTGAACATTACATTTTCTTACACGATTAATGTTAAGCTTTTCTGACAAATATTTTCAGATATTATAAATAATTAATTAACATAACTAATACAATAAAAAAGATCAAATATATTAATGTTAATTTCGTTGCTGGGACTTACATGATGGCACACACAAACTTAACTTGTAAAAGGCTTATGGGCCTACAATCGCCCCAGCGAGCTTTGTTAACATAAAGAAGCGAATGTGTCAATAGCAGTGACTGATGATCTTTCAACTCCCAACAGTTTACTTTCATATTACAGATTGCTTTCATATGCTAAACGGTAAGTCAAACCATCTCTGCAGTAGACTTCAAAGAAACGAAATCTTCAAGCAAGATCGTATGTCGTGGTTTTAGAATTTGATTGTAGTGGTTAAAATGTTACTATCTGCAACTACATAAATCTTGCAGAAAAAGACGTAACAACACTTTATCGAATGGTATTATTTAACTATGTATTTTTTTTCTACGCTAAAATAATAATTTGCAACAGAAACAGTATCCCAAAATTCATTAAATTATTTTTATGATAAATTGAATGGAATGATTTTACTATTTAATTTGGTGTATGCTGAAATATTCATTTGCAATAGGAACATTATCTTACAATCTCTTGAAGTCTTTTTATGATAAAACAGCGTAGTTCATTTTAAATTCTAATAAAGATCATGGGACACATACTATTTTTCAAAGGCATATCTGAAATAATCACTTGTTTTTAGTATTATAATGCTCATTCTCTCTAACTTTCGTAAATTAAACCTACCTTATTATTAATAATTAACTATTTATTTTTTAACAGTCTTTATTCCTTGAATATGTCAATCCAAAATCGTGTTACGTAACATTATCTGAAATTGTTTTGTTAGGTTCGTAGCAAATGTCAGCGAATCGAAGCGCTAGAACAAATGTTTGTGTTTCCGGATCCTTAAGAAACAAAATAAATATAAATTCAACAAAATTAACCCAACCAGATCAATGATTAAAACTACTTACCTCATACTATAAGTCAATCTTGTAAATTTCTAATGCATTTGAAAAGTTCATTGAAGAATTCAGTTAGTCAAATTAGCATAGTGGTGCTAATTGCCTTTACAATGCTTCTCAATCACGGTAACATGTCTCAGCGAGCACGTGACTTGATGTTAGTTGTGTCATTAGGAGAGGCGCGTGAAGATACGACTGATGTGTACGAATCAAACGAGTTGGGAGTAATTATAATCAATCTAAGACACATGAAGAAATGTCACATACATCTCAAAGCAGTTTTACTGCAACAAAATTAATAATATATCTGGTCATCTACGACCGTTGTAATAAGCACCAATAAACGATATTAAGTATCATCAATTAGATGTACATTATTAAACCAAAACAAAACCAGTCGCATAAGTAAATTTTATGATATAGGGGTCACTTTATGATGCAGGCTCTAGACCAATGAGAGAGTTTGCCTAATGACGAAATTGTGTCACGATCAAATTACTTAATTCGCACATCAGCTCATTGTTCCACTACGATTATTACTTTAGTTTGTTCTTGTACCCAACCTGAAAAATAGAAGTAAAATGGCCGCAGTTTTGAAATTACACAAAGAAAAAATCCTCGACCAAAAGGGTCTTTTTTGTCTACATAAAGGTACCAAATTTGAGGTTTTTCTCAATTGTACAATAGTTATAACAAGAAATATAAAATACTGACAGACGGAAAACGGTGCGGATATTATGCTCAACGATATTTTTTGTTTGTTTTGACTTGCTGCACAATCTGAAAAATGTAACGGATAGTCGAAGCTGGACACCCTTTATAGTGGTGATATATGATCCTAAAGAGTTAAGTTCGCAAGTGCCAACCTAAGGGGCTAAAGAGGTTTTATAAAAACATTGTAATGTCTCAAAGACGGTAAAAATAAATTAACCTTTTACGTAAAAAATATCTTTCAACCTGAATTGAAGCTAAAAATAATTGTCAAGTTCCCTAGAATTGTTTTTATGTAGAAAATAACCCCATTTTCCAGAACTATACGATGACAATTTTAACTTTGATTGCGTATAATCATAAATGTGCTAAGTATAGATAAAAAGCGTTAAGTAAAAGCATTAAATAAAACACTACGCTGCTGTACCACATTGGAGGTCGCGTTGGCGGAGGAAGAATTACGCTTCGTAAGCAGCAATAAACTTGAAACTAAACTATTGTGTTGGGTTTGTTGGCTTACCAGGAATTGCTGTAATAATGTATAGACTCACCGTCTTAAGCAATCCAGTTTAAGCAGATTTAACCTCTTTGATTTGTATTTTGTAGCCAATGTGGTCTGACTAACCTTATCCATGTTGGGTTTGTTGGCTTACCAGGAATTGCTGTAATAATGTATAGACTCACCGTCTTAAGCAATCCAGTTTAAGCAGATTTAACCTCTTTGATTTGTATTTTGTAGCCAATGTGGTCTGACTAACCTTATCCATGTTGGGTTTGTTGGCTTACCAGGAATTGCTGTAATAATGTATAGACTCACCGTCTTAAGCAATCCAGTTAAGCAGATTTAACCTCTTTGATTTGTATTTTGTAGCCAATGTGGTCTGACTAACCTTATCCATGTTGGGTTTGTTGGCTTACCAGGAATTGCTGTAATAATGTATAGACTCACCGTCTTAAGCAATCCAGTTTAAGCAGATTTAACCTCTTTGATTTGTATTTTGTAGCCAATGTGGTCTGACTAACCTTATCCATGTTGGGTTTGTTGGCTTACCAGGAATTGCTGTAATAATGTATAGACTCACCGTCTTAAGCAATCCAGTTAAGCAGATTTAACCTCTTTGATTTGTATTTTGTAGCCAATGTGGTCTGACTAACCTTATCCATGTTGGGTTTGTTGGCTTACCAGGAATTGCTGTAATAATGTATAGACTCACCGTCCAGCTGGATTGCTTAAGACGGTGAGTCTATACATTATTACAGCAATTCCTGGTAAGCCAACAAACCCAACATGGATAAGGTTAGTCAGACCACATTGGCTACAAAATACAAATCAAAGAGGTTAAATCTGCTTAAGCTGGATTGCTTAAGACGGTGAGTCTATACATAAACTATTGTATTGGTTTGATTTATTACTCCGCCAATCTTGTTTTAATATTTTTACACTTTACGACACCAGCCGTTGTGTGGTGTAAGGTTATAGCCGTTAAATATGCAGATGTATACAGTTTTTACTTGTCAACAACGTTCATTACCGTATCCGTAATGTTTGCATTTATACAGGGTTGGGCAAAAGTCTGGAATATATAAAATAACTTTTATATTATTTTTTAGAAAGTGATGAAAGTTGTGTATCTAGTACAAATAGGAATATTTTGGCGTATTTTCTCAGTTTTTCGCTCGATGAGGGGACGGCCCACGCTGGAAGTCTTGAAATTCTTAAATGTAAGCATACATCGAGTTATACCTCATTTTAAGGGTCTTAATTAGTATATCACAACAGCGCAAACCGCGCCTCAAATGGATGATCCAATCAGAACTTATAGCACCTCAAAAATTTTAATGTTGGCCATTAAACTCAAGGCTAAAACAGGGAAAAAAAGTCTAATGACTAATAAAGCACTCGGAACGATTTAGTTTAGTTTTAGATAAATGTATTCCTCATTGGTAAGGATAATTTGACGTATTAAAAAGATTTACTCATGACCACGGGACTTTTTCCCCTGATTTTAGCCTTGAGTTAAATGGCCAACAACAATTAAATCTTTGGTGAGCTGCAACTTCTGATTGGATCAACCTTTTGAAGCGCGGTTTGCGCTGTTGTGATCTACTAATTAAGACCTTTAAAGTGGGGTATAACTCGATGTATGATTATATTTAAGAATTTCAAGACTTCCAGCGTGGGCCGTCCCCTCATCGTGCGAAAAACTGAGAAAATACGCCAAAATATTTCTATTTGTACTAGATACACCACTTTCTATCACTTTCTAAAAAATAATATAAAAGTTATTTTATATATTCCAGACTTTTTCCCAACGCTGTATACTGAATTCAGTTTTAATTTAACAAACTACCACAAGTATTGCCTGTCTAAAAAATAAGATTTTAATTTAACTAAGCATAGTTTCAGTACTTACTTACTTTGACTTATATTCGGCATCCTGTGTCCATAAGGCGTAGTATCTGTCATTTGGTTCTCAGCATGGAACCACTCTTCCTCCAGGGGAGTGTTAAGGGGGTTTACAAGCCTCCCAATATTCTTCAACTGAATAAAAACTATGTTTTAAAAGAAATGACTTTAATTTGGTTTTAAATTTGGAAAAATCAATGATGTTTTTAATCGTCAGTGGCATTAGTAACATTCCTTCAACATGTCATTAGAATAATATTGTAACTTGTTGTTTTATGTTTTGGCGTGGGCCGCATGCGTACGTAATCCCGCACGTGTTTGGTACTAAACGAACTATTGAAAGTGTTTACATGAGCACAAACCAAGCTGTTGTATTACACTTTAAGTTAAAACTTAGAACAAAATATGTATGTATAATATGCGTGTAAAGTATTTCTGTAAGAAGTACTTAAGGATGTAGTGTAGAAATTCAGCGATGTTTTGAAATCGGAGTCCAGATATTTATAGCATAATCCAAACAAAATAATTAATATTGAATAAACCAACAACAGTGATGTTTTTGTTGTTCTCATGTTGACTATGGAGAAAGTGTTTTCATTCACTCCCATCCCGTAAGGAATCAATATGGTAATTCAACTTCGCTAACTAATTTAAACTAGGTTTTGGGCAAGTTGCCAAGGGAATCAAGTTGTTATTTTATGTGTGTTATATGTTATTTTGCCCCTTCTTGTAATATTTTATGAGCTGCTGAAATCTGTTATTCATCACACTCAAAGGTAACAACCTTCTTTCTGAGAGGGTATTATTTTAAATTTAACTATTTAAAAAATATATTTCTTTAGAAGAATCATTTAATACTCCTCAGCAATTTGCGTAAAAAGTGTTATCTAAATCGACCCTTTATTAGCTGAGATGGATCTATTATCAACCAATCAGACGACTGTCAGCTGTCGCTTGATTTGCTAGCGATGAACTAATGAAAGCTTGAAATTTGTTGGTTGAAGGAGATGAGTGCAGATTTGTTCAGTTAAAAACAGTTCAATAACAACCAAAAATTAAACTTTATGTGAAGTAGAGATTCTAACACTTCGACTCATTGTTTAGAGAAAAATTATTGTTTAATTTATCTTTATTGAGTAAAGGGTTGTTAGGAAATTTGATACAATAAACTCAACTACTCTAATTAAATAAAAATGAGGTTCAAATTCTGTGTTGTTTGCAATTTATTACGAACTATAACCCGTGGCTTCACCAACGTTCAAAATTTTAGAATGATATTTTCATGACAAGATTCTATTTACAGTGGTTATATTTACACGTAAAATATTCAAGGTTCTTCGCCAAATTTTTAATTCATTGCCCAATGACAGATGTCAACAAAGTTTCGAACCTGGTCAGGACGATTGCGATTGGATTTAATAGACATCAGATCAACAATTTAAGCAAGTCATTTTGATTACATTAGACTATAGGATTATTTCAGATTAGTACATAAATGGGTCAAAGTTTGTGTAGTTAGGGAAAGCGCTTACGGAGGATGCTCTCACTCATTCTGCTCTCATCCATTAATGTCATTGGCCAAGAAAAAACTCGTCCTAAGTAATCTTGCAGGTACTGAATGTAAGTAAAAGTGATTGTAGCGTACGTTGTGATTTATGTTCTTGAGACATTATAGTATTTGTGGTAGGGGATGATGTGCGTGCGATTCTTAATGAAAACTTACAACTCATCCTCTGAACTAAAAAAATAAAATTATATTTGATGTTTAATAAGCCGTGCGTGTGCCACTTTCATCTCGATGTAGGGTGCTTTTAACTGGGGAAATATATCTGGCCCTTCCTGCTGCAAACGATCAGTAGTTTAACTCATAACCCCTTTACAATTCAACTGACGATGTGAATCACAAAAAAATCTCCTAGTATTGGGAGCGATTCAATACGAAAACAAAACTTGTTTTTAAATTGCAGCTGAGTAAATAAATATTGTTCCCATTTTGGATGTATAGACATATAATTGAGTAAAAATATATACATACTTGCCGAGAAGTTTCCACACTTTACGAGAATAAAATGTTGGTCAAATTTTTATAAATAGTGTATACTTTAAATAGATATTTGAGAACGATTTCGTTACAGTAGGCTATTATTCAACACTTTAAACGAATAATTCTCGATTACAGTTGTGTAGTTGTTTCAAAACTATCTAGTGCATCATTAAGAAACTTTAGGAAACATTCAGTAACTTTGAGATCTTTCTCATCTTATTTGCAAGTCAATAACAAACGTCTACCTTTGCTTCCAATGAAAGTTTCATTCGTTTTTTGTGTTTGAATACCAATATCTGAGGGTTAGTTTCTTCCTGTATTCGTATCTTCTTAGCTTCCTACGGTATCTTTCCGAATCGTATTTCCCGCAGTCAGTCCTTGTTCTTTTAATTAATTACGTTCTTTTGATTTAAGTCATGAGCTAGCTGATGTCTGCATAAAACAGCTTTGATAGCTACGGAATAACATAAAATAATGTAAGCTACTAGTTTCCCAACATACATAAGTTTTCCCTTAAAGTATGTACTTTGCGAGGAATGCATCGCGTAAACACTCGTTGACAAGTTCCAATCGACCCCAATATCAGGTTTTCTTCGAAAAATTAAGATAATTTATTTAATTAGTAAATATTTATTTTTATTAGGGCTTCAAATATTTCGGGAGTTAATTTATTACATATTTCTTATTTTCAGAAACTCGGCAATGCTTTATTTCCTGATAGTACATTAAAGTAAAACTTAAAGCTCTGTTAAAAATATATATATTACCGATTTCTAACGTTTGGACCACATCGAACTTAACAGTTTCATTTTTGGTTGGAAATAATGATTTGAAAAAGAATTATCATTGCAATGTGTCCCAGATAAAACAAAGTTTTTGATGCATGGGCAAGGATGTTTTCTTAAAGCTCATTTAAGATCAAGCCTCCCAATAAAAAGACATGAATAAACTAGTGCCTAGTGTACTACATTATTTCTAAGACCTTTAATTTATTATGTTTATTTACCTTCAGTTTATTTTATGCACTGTTTGATATCTGATACATAAACAGTTATTAATGTAAACTTTAATCATAGATGAAAACGAATTTGTACAGATCAGTATTAAAAATACACACGATTGGCTTATAGGATTTTTCTCAACAGTTTGTATGACCATTGATACTTTATATACTTTAAATATATTTACAATCTAAGTTTACGTAATTTGTAGGGTTAATAATATTTTTAATATGTATAATATCATCCCAACATTTTTTGAAATAGTATCGGCTTGATACTGACAATAATAATTGGCCTAAGTAAACAGACCGCTGTGAGGCAAAACAAATGTTACCGTTGTTCCAACCCTTGCCATCAACAAGTATTATCCCACCGTAGAAATAATAGCACCAGAAGCACGGTCATATAAATTTAAAGCTACATGAAAAGTGCTTAGTTGCCGTATGCTGTGGTCCAAAAGCTCCTTTTAACCTTTAACTCATTGCTTTTCATAATATTGTCACCTGAGAAATATACAGAGAGAAGACATTTTCGTTTCTTATATCAAGTCTTAGCACTTGGCACAAGAAACGATTTGCCTTATTTGAATCTGTAACTAAATAAATAATCCAGTTGCTTTTTCGAATTCCCATAAATTCTCGTAGGGCCACTAAATTAGTCATAGCCTAATTGAACTAAGTCTATGACATCCCAGTAAGTCTTGTAGCTGATGTTTTCTCCAAGAACATTCAAGATTGTCAACATTACAATCTTCACATACAAACATTGGAGTATCAAATTTACTCCTCATAGAGGACAGCTCAAATCAAAGCGATCAATGAAATCAATGTAGTTAACATCATGAGGTGGCCGATAAATAGTAACTATCGGCCAGCTGAGTTTTCTTGTGTTTTAATAATTTTAACAACACCCGGAAAAAGGGCATGCACGCAATTCAGCACAGACTAACTGCCTTTGAACACAAACCAGATTACATTGGAATGAAGCTGTACCAGGCCTTGCCAGGAAAACTGCTACAGATACCAAACATAAAAAAATTTAAATCAGAAGTAAAGAATTACCTGGTGGAGTCAAGTTTCTATGACGTTGACAGTTACCTCAATGGTAACAAAGTTAGTAATTAATTAGGCTAAGTTATTCTTTGTTCTTTTACCTTGACCTATCCAATTCCTTACGGCAAAGGACTACGGATGGAAAAATCATGTATCATGTATGTATGTATGTATGTATGTATGTATGTATCCTAAACACAACTAAAAGGTACTTTCGCTACGACGTTCATCAACATTTGATAAATTCATAGGCTTGACATTAAGCCATGAGTCATATTTTAAGAGGACACTCACACCAGGTTGATTTACTCTAGAGTATTCATTAACAGTCTTATAATCACAGACCTTAAAATATTTAAGCTTATTTTTGTCAAGCCAGGTCTCTGCATCACAAACTAAGTCTCGTTTTTCTTTGTGAAACTATCTCAAAATATTCAATAATTTTACTAAACATAGACCTAATATTAAGAAAATAAAAATAAAAACTATAATCACAGATTATTGGCACTTGAGGATTTCAAGAGGGCCTACAGGTCGATTTTTTTGGTACAGGCCTCTTTGTTTCAGCTAACTGTGTTTGTTTCTTCTTCTATATTGTAGGAAAAATATATTATTTTCATACACTTCAGGGACACAGATATATCAATTATTACTCCTAGGACATTTCAATTACCTTCTATTCTATACTAAAAATTTGTCCAATACCAATTCAGACCAATATACTGACTTATGATCGTGCAGCCAAAATTACTTGACATATCAGAGGAATAAAATTTTACAATAAAACACAATAATAGTAAAAAATTCAAATTTTAGAGAAAGCAATGCTTGTTCTAGCATAATTGGCTAGTTTTGGACAGGTGTTTATTTATATCCTCTAACAGGATGTAAAATAATTAAACTTTAAAAACTCTTACGCAAGGCTCTAAATTGTTCTTTTACAATTCTTAAAAAACAATTAACAATATTATAAAACAAAATTAGTAATGGTCCAAATAATTACTATGTGTACTAACTGAACATATATATTATAAAATACGGTATTAACAAAATATTTCTGCTACATCGTATATGCATATTTAAAGGTTTTAAGTCTTAGCAAAACCCTCTATGTTTAGTCGGTAATAGAAATACTTGATGTTTGTTTTGTTATATTTATGTTTTTGTTGTGTTGTTATAGCTGAAAGTTTATAAAAAATAAACTTTAAAATTCCTTTAAGAGTTATGACAACTCTAGAATAGACATATTTCTATAAACCTGTTTCTGTTCAATGCTCCCAGTTATTCAGTTATCAAAGCTGTGAGTGTCAGAGATCCTGAATGTGAACACAAACGTTGTGTGTATCGGCAGTCCTTTGTTACAAGCAAACTGACTGGAACTACTTTTTAAATCTAACAATCAAACGCTGAATGCACCGTTTCATCTTACCGTGTCTTTTTAACACATGTTGACGGATTCAAATTTATCTTTAAGGTTGTTTATGCCAATTAAAAATAGTTTAGTGGCCCTAAATTAAATCAAATTCCCTTACACCTTGGTACAAAATATAACACTTCTTCTCTCAGGATTTAATGAGTTTAAAGTGATAAACAATTTTTTATAGTGATATTTTACCGTCTGTTTGTAACGTTAAATTGAGTCGTACTTAATGGTTTAAATAATGCTTGTGATACTATTAATATTCATACCATTAATATTAATGTGATATACCGTACAACATAAAATATTACTATATTACTATTTAATACAATTAATGCTATGTAATATTTCCACATAATAAAAACGGAGAAACAATTTTCTTTATAGTTTATTAGTTTTAGAACTGAATATTAAATATATTTTTAATTTTTAAGAATCAACGATATGTTAAAAAAGACTAGGTATATAATTGAAAAGCGGGTTTTAGTATTTGATTTTATGTGATATTTTTGATAGACAGGTTGTGGCGTTTAAGTGGCCATGGAAGAATAATTTGAAGTATTGAATGTGATTCAAAATAATTTTTAAACGTTTAAATATCTTGAGTTTGAAATTATGTGTCAAAACACAACTTTTACTTTTGAACAAAACATTTATATCCAATGTGGCGAATTTCACATGGTGGCCAAAACGAGTACCACTCAAAATGAAGTAATCAATAGCTAACGTTGTTTCGTGGTGGTCGAGGATCTATATTAAAAAAATGTAGAGCTACATTGGGAGCCACCTTAAAATTCATCCTCGTTAATGTAGAGCGTTTATGAAATTCTAATTAATTTCTTCATCTGTATTGTTACGGGAGTTTTGCCCGGACGCATCAGTAAGCAGACCAGCAGACGCAATAATCAATCGGTAACTACAGTTGGCTTCACTATTCACGAGCTAAACTTCGACAACTGCTGTACTCGTCTATCATTATTGGATGGTTTGATAGGTTTAGATCATGTTTGCAGTTTGTTGTTAAGGCTGAGATTTAATGAAAAGTAAAAATGTTTGAGAGACTGTATGATCACCACAGTTGATTATTTGCAAGAGAATTCTTCGAAAGAAAAATATGAGTTTAGCAAAACTTAGTTATGAATTATTTTGGTGTGAATTTAACAAAATACATACTAAATAAACCGTTATTTCCCCTTTTACTTACTTTTAGACATCGGATGTTTCCTACCTAAACAAGAGAACCAAAATTGATTTTTCAAAACATCACTATCACTGTCACGCCAAAAATAAACTTTAGGAATTTTTTTCATACGGTTGTCAAACAAAATTCGTATGATTTATATCTGAAATAAACTTGTTTCTTTACCAAAATAATCCCTACCAAACATACGTTCGGTTCTTAATGAGATTTCCACGTTTAGATACAAGACCACTATATCATAATTTAACCGTACAATCTTTACGATGAGCTCTTCACAGTTTACAGACTTTTGAGTAAAAGTGTGTTTGGAAATATTGAAATATTTTATCCAACCCCTCTGGCTGAACACAGTTAGGTGTCGTAGTCTTAATCTTAATGGGAAGTTCAAGATATTAGAAATAAACGCAATAAGCAAGTATGAACACAAAATAATATTTCATTAGAGTGATATAAAACCTTTTTAAATTAAATATTTAATAAAGATAAACAAACAAAAATAATCTGTTGATAAAAACAATGGTTAATGTTTTCTTTAAAAAATACTACGAATAGAGTAAATTGTGTCCATAAAGGTAGTTGTGTCGGTTCATATGCCACTTTACCAGATGGAGGACACTTTAGCTGAGATATATAGCAGACCCTACCGGCTGCAGGCACTTTCTGAGGCTTAACTGTGATACCTGGTAATACAACTAAAGATTTAGTTCATGAAAACAGTTTTCTAACATTTCAAAGCGGATTTTGATCCACGGAAATTTATTTCGGCAGCACGGAATTCAATACTGTGTCAACTTGATTTTGCTTTAGAATTTTGGGAACACATTACTCAAAGTCTATAAATAATTGGGTTTCAGAGATAGGTCATAAGAGTTTTGCGTATGAAAGGCTGTAGCTAAAATGAACCGAGATAACCTTATCCAACCCTTTAAATAGCTATTGTTTGGGTCTAATACACTAACTTACAAAAAAAAGAAAGAAAACAGTCCTTTAACGTACCCAGATAAAGTTAGCCTGACGCTTTCAATAAAATCCTAACGAAGATAGTTTCGTCAATCTCCTAAACTACAAAGTTCGGCATCAAACACCTACAAGCTGATGAACTAAAATAAACTCTGCGTCATGAAGAAACTCTGATATAGAAATAACTGCGTTTCCAGTAAAGTTAACGCTTGAAATGTACAAAGTTTTTAAACGTTCTGTAAGACAGCGGTTCTTTGAATTAAGTCTTTAGTAACTTCTGGGCTGGGAAATGTAATCAAAGAAGCTATGCTTTAGCCTTGTGTGATACTCTATGACGCGAAAGGTGTAATAATCATTTTCAGTAGAATAAGTAACAAAACAAATAGGAAACAGATCAATAGTAGCTTTGCGCCTCAACAATCCTTACATCCGAACGACTTGTTTACATTTATTTTCTTAGTTAAATTAATTTTATTTTTCACTGTTGATTATGCTGAGCTTATGATAATCATTTGATTAATTAGAAATTTCCGTAGAAATCAAGTTAATATGAATGAATTATTTACTTGTAAGACAAAATTTTGCTAATATTTCAACACATAAAATCTTCAATCCCTTAAAGTTACATTTGAAAAAAATTCCTAACCACTTTTATAAGTAAAATGTAGTGAACATCCTAAAACAATAAGAAAATCTGCTTTTACAAAAGGTAGTTTGCCGTATGGCTGGACGTTAACAAGATGGAGGGTACTTCAGCGCGGATGGATGGCAGACCCAGCGAACAGAATGGCGAACCTTCCGGCTGTCAACACCCTATTGTTTAGCTCTCAATTTCACCTAATACAACTCACGTTGAGGCCTTTGAAAACGATGTTCATTGAATGGAAACAGACTAGTGTAAGCTAAAAATTTTCTGCCGTCATTCTATTTAACAAATTCTACTCCGCTCGCTGTAATCTTTTTAAATAAGAAAGGTTTTAAAAAAGATAAATACTTCAAAAGGGGAAAAACTGTTGATAATTGTTGTCACCCGAACTCATAACCAATATGTAAGAGTAATAATTCTTATGACTCTTATT